>JAJLWG010000008.1:0-370494 GCA_030570615.1 Tortispora mauiana
TCCTCCTCCTCCTCGCTGACTTGCTTTGCATTGTCTACTGCATGCTATTTTGCAATCTCAAATTAGGCGGTCTTCGCCTACAGACGCCAGAGAAGTCGCGCAATTTCGCTCCTCGTCTGCATTCAAGGGTCGAATAGCCGATATAAACCCTAACCTGGTTTCAGGCGGCGCGAATTCCCAATATACTTTAGGCACACTCCTTTCGTAATCAAAGCCTTTTCATATGACGTAGAAGGCACAAACATACAGTCCGACACCTTTTACCGACCAACAACTTCTGCGCATTCATGGTTTCTCTGTATTCCAACAGAAGATCACAAGGCGGCACGGTTGGTGCTGCTGGTTTACAGGTAAGTTCTTTTCCTGCAGATGTTTTCCTCCATGAATCGTGCATCGCAAGGCGTCCCAGGCACCCTGCATGAAGCCATTGAATGCATGATTTCTCGACTGTATAGAAAGCAACAACTGTGAATACGATGCGAATCTCGCCTTTTATTCATATCTGTTGCTTTTCGATCTGTAATCACTCGCCCATGTGATGCCTCGTCTTACACAGTCTGTCCTCAGGATGCTTCGGGCTATGGCAGCCTCCTATGCACTGGGATTCGCCGAACCAGGTTGCATCTCTTTTGTAGCACAGCTCTTCTTCTCGTTAGAAGGCTTGTTCTATTTTTGCTCCGTTCTTAACATGATCGGCGACGCCGTTATTGATAATGCGAACCTCACTAACACATGTCAGCGCTCTTCTAGTAGTAGTAACCTTGCAGCCGCTAGTGCAGCTAGGTCTGTAATGTCTAGCACAACTACAAACCGTCCATCCTCTGCCCTTTCGAGCGCTGCTGCTGCTGCTGCCCTCCGTGCATCGCCGTCAATGTCTAACTTAAGCGTGCGACCTTCTTCCTCAATCTCTCATTCAACTCTTCCTCCACCAGCGACCACCAAGAAGCCTGGATTCATTCGACAAATGTCGCTAACTTTGTCTTCTTCCAAATCTTTAGCAAAATTCAGGAGCGACCATGAAAATGAACAGAAATCCTTTGTGCCAACATCTGCATCTAAGGAACGTCGTGTTTCCATGTGCGAGCGCTCTCTTCGGCCTTCTTCGGCACAGAGTAATAAGAGTGCTACCGCCGCTACTAAAAGCACACCTAACACGGTAAGTTACGGCAGATCGATGAGCATGACCTCTGCGACCTCGAGTAAGCTTCCTCAGCCTTCAGAACGTCAACGGCGAACTGAAAAAGCAAAAAATTCGTCTGACACAAAACTAAGAGGTTCCGCTAGGAACTCTCTTCCGCCAACTTCATATGCTGGAAGCATACGCTCTCTTGATAGCGACCTCAACTCGATTGCTGAAGAACCTACATCGCCTTCAAATAAGAATCTCAAACCTGCTCGCTCAGCATTACGTGAACCTTCTAAGCCTGCTAGTATTGTATCTTCCCAAGAGTCGTCTAGCTCGAGCAAAAAGAAAAACAGAGTCTCCTTCTCGGATGAAGGATCACTGCATCAGGCTCGCCCCCATACTTCATTGGGTACTGTTTCGTCTACGACCCGCACCTATATCTATACTCCGAAAACGCAAGTCAAGTATGTGCCGTCCAAGTATGGTCTGGTTAAGGTTGAAGAAGATATCGCTGAACCAGCTCCACTTCGTGCCCCTGGCTCCACCCCTCGATCAAAACGCGGCCCATCACGTCTTCAGCCGCAGCCTTCGCTCAGAAATGGTGGAAGCGGCGGCTTGAATACTACTTCTAACAACGTTAATGGTAATAGACTCTCTGGAACTTTCATGTCTAGATCTGTGTCTATGTCTAGCGTCAATCCAAGGCATTCTCTTCCTGCTTCCATCACCATGCCTTCTTTAAAGGATTCACTCAATTCTACGTCCGCATCTTCGGCTGCTGCCGCTTCAAGCGTCGCTCGCTCGAATTCTGTCAGGGCTGCTAGTAATAAATCTAGCATGAAAACATTAAAGGGACCTGCCACAGCTGCTGCTGCTTTGAGCATTGGTGGTGTAAGGAAACCCCTTGATAGAGCTTCTTCTGAATCTTCTGTATATACTGACGCTTCTGAGCGCCCGGTAAACCCTAAAAGCAACCGCCCGCCGGAATTAGGATCAGGACAAAAAAATGAAGTCTCTATCCCCTTAAATCAGAAGGAAGCTGATAAGAACACGACCAATATTTCAGTTGATGAAAATGACTTATCTCTGGAAGAGGCATATGCTACGGTGTCAGCTATAGTTTCTTCCCCATCTCCTGAACCTATCGTGACCGAAACCCTTGAATCATCCCCTGAAATAAGAGAACAAGTTGATATAAAAGCAAATAACGATGAAGAAGAGCTTATTGTTGCCCCCCTTGACACCACAGAGTCACCTGTCAATCATTCACTTGTACCAGCTATTGCAGTTGCTTCCGCGGATATTGAATCTGTTGATCTGAACGCGGAATCAAGTGAACATCTCTCTACAGATCCTTCGCAGCCTGATACAGATGATTCTCGGGACATGGAAGATATAAATGCTGAACCACAGATAGTTCAGGACGATGAGCCAACCTTGCCGGACATTTATTCTAAGAAATCTGAAGTAACCAAAGAGGCTACTAAGACGCAGATAGACCGCGAAAAGGTTCGGCAAAACATTATGTCTCTACATAATGTTCATGATGTTCCTGCTGGCACATATTATCATGATGGCATGCCTGAACCTACAGATCCTGGTACTCTGTCTGATGAGTCTGAATCATCCTATAGAAAGCTGTCCGGTCAGCCTGCTAGACGAATCTCTGCGAGTCGCATAGGTTCTTCCCCCGGGCCTAGCATTAAACCTGGAAACAATGTTGATGCTTCTAATAAATTAAGCTCACAACGCACTTATTCTATCACTAAGGTGAATCCAGGAAGGCCAGGCTCTCGTCAGAGTATCGCATCGTCTTTTAATAGCAATGATATGCACAGGGCCTCATTAGATTTTCAAGTTGCAGCGTACACTAAGGCTCTAAGTAAGCATTCATCAATGCAAGTTACTCCGGGGCTGCAAAGAACTGGATCTGGTTCTAGCTTTAAGAGAGAGCGGAGAAAAACAACTACAGGCGGGTTTAAATCTATGAGTATGCGAGACAGAGGACATTCTAGCGCATCTAATCATTTCGCAGGAAGAGATATTAGAAGCAATTCTATGATCCACTCTGACGTCAATTATTACGCATTATCTGCCACTCAAAGCCCTAAAACAGGACACTTCAGCCGACTTAGAAGATTATCTTCGAGTACTCAAGACAATGTGCCGCGATTCATTTCTCGCATTCAAGATTCCGATTCTGATGATGATTACATTGCTCCTAAACTTGAATATGCCTTCGATGTATCTAGTACTGACCAAGAGAAGCCACATGCTTCTGGGGGCATTACCAGCAAGCTATTCAGCACGCCGAAGACCAGCTCTTACAAGCAGCATAAATTGTCTAAGAAGCAAAAGTCACAGAAACTCGTTAGCCATCATAGTAATGCTGGTTCTCTCACTGCTGAAGATATTCAAAGGAATGCTGCTCTTATGGCGCAGGAGTTTTATCATACAGAAATGGCCGGTAATCCTACAGCATATCCGGTTAAAAAGAAGAAATTTAAAGGGTTGCGCAAACTATTTGGTCTGGATACCTAGATTGTCCTGGCGTTACAAATTTCAAAGAAAAAACCTCTTTCTCTTTTCCGGCAATTTCCTATGGTATCATTGTACTCTATCGTTTATTATCTGTTACTGTTATTACTTATTACAATTACATAGGCATTATTATATTCATTTGTGGTAATCTGATGTGTTCGTTGCTATGGTGATGTGCATGGCCAATTAAAGGTGTTGAGATGCTGCACCGATACGGCCACTGACAATTCGACTCTATTGCGAACATGAAGCCAGAACTCCTCAAACAGCCATTTAAGGTATGTATTTCTTGTCTAGAAGGCGTTTGACTCTTTTTTAGAGTATCTTAATAACCTTTATAGTATATGCGATGGTGTGCACACCACTATCCGGCGTACTTCTTCTCGCTTTTGCTCGGATTTTCGTTCCCTGTAGCAGCTTTAGCTATCACTCCTCTGAGAAGGAAATACCTGTATGATGATCATATCCCTATCCCTCGTACATATCCTTTGCCTCAGCGTGCCCGTGAGCCATTGACTGGCTTTGGTGACGACGACAAGGAGTTCGCTAAATACCTTAAGAAATGAAACCTTCCTGCAGTTTCTCTGCACGCCTACTCTTCCATAGAGCGACCGAATTTTATGACCCCTTTCGAAGAAATATTCAATAAATATGTTTATTTTTGTTATGCAATAATCCATATTTGTTCTTTATTATCGTAACTAGACTATGAATCGAATTCTACGAGATTCTTAGAAGATTCCGGTGCAGTGAACACCGATGTAGTGTTCGTAGTTTTCCCTGCCCCTGAAATATCACCCAGTCCTGTGTCAGTGATTTCCGCGTTGGAGAGTAAATCTAGGTCGTTCTGATTCGCATGTTCATTGTCTTCCTCGTCGTCGTTGTCAGCAACGCTAGAGTAAGTGGTTATCGTAGTCGTGTACTGATTGGTTGCGTCTAATCCTGCTTGGTTGCGACTTAGAAGCCCGTCAACAAGGTCTCGAAGCGTCAGAGATTTTGCTTGGCTCTGAGAAAGCGGTTTCAGACGCACAGATGCTGCAAGGTCGGCAGAAAACAGTTTCTCAAGCATTTCGTCTGCCAGTATTATCATTCGGAAGGTTGGTAGGGTGATATGAAGAGGATGGTTCGGATCCAATGCAGCGTTGGCAGTGATCTTGTCTGAAGAGCTGTCTCTGGAGGCATCACTAGACTCTACTGGGGTTGTCTCTGTGGGCGTTGCATAATCAAACGCCCTTTTAATAAAATCAGAGACAGCTCCGAGGTAAGTCTCGCCCGGAACAGGCAGGGCACTACTCTGTTGCCCATTGCTATCAACCGATATTTGGCCTGCCGCCACCGGGTTGCCCATGAATGCAGTTGTATACGAAGTTTTCTTCGTCACAGTATTCCTCCTGGTTGGTCTTGAGTTATTAGACTGTCCAGACTTCTCAGTGTTAGATGAACGCTGGCTCGGTACTTCTTCTTCGATCTTTAAGGTGATCCAATGACGTGTAATGAACAAAAATCCTTCAGACATTTGCAAAATTCCATCTCTGTCAACACATCCGTCTTCATCCTCATCGTACAAATTAAAGAAATACTCCATCGAAGCCATAATGTCTGACTCTTTAAGATGTGCAAGTCCAATGACAACCTGCTGCAGTGTTAACTCCTCACTAAAGCCAGAATCAGTCTTGCACCAATTTCGGTAGAGGCGGTTAAGGAAATCGTGCGAATCAGTGGCCCAGTCTGTAATATTAGACATAAAGTATATGAATGCCTGAAAGTCCATGCTTGTTCGTTCGGATCCCATACCAATACGTGAGGTTTGAATGGCTTGGTGAAACCTGTCATAGATAATGCCTATATCATCGGAGGAAAACTTTCCAGGATTCGACAAATTACGCAGCTGAGTGCGTTTAGCAAATGATTCTATGCCTTCCAAAACTGAATTGTTGTGTTTCTGTCGGTGCTTTGCTATCATGTCGTCTGTAATGACTGAAAACTCTTTGAAAGCGACTACCAGTAGCTCTTGGAATTTTGTAATGGCTCTGATCCTTTCATGCCTCGAATTTGGGTGCGCGGAATCGCCGAGATGGTTGAAGTAGTCCTTTATAATGGAAATAAAAGCTCCATCGTCGCTGGCATCGAGAAGTTCCTCGCCATTTATTCGCAGTATCGCAAGTGCGATTTGGAACAAGACCCTTGGACCTTCCAAGAAGAGTACATCGACTACTCTGAACGCAAAAACAAGAGGCATTGAATTAATGAACAAAGACAAAAACCAAGGCAATGATACGACAGAGAGCTGAACATCTTGTTTTACTAAATGATCCCACAGTATAGGCATAGTCTTCTCAACAAGGGACTCGAACACCTTCTGATCCAGTAGGACACCGTACATTGTCTTCGAGTAGTATCCTGGAATATAGTCATTACACAGTTTTGTCAAGAGCCAGTAAGCCTGTTCTTCCGACATATAAATCAAGAATCCTGCCACGACAATGTTCATTGCTTGACAATATCCAACCTCGACATTTTCGAACGCATACACTTGCAAGACACGTCTCAGGCGATCTATGCCTTCTGAATCCAGGTAACCCGGGTACTCTGGTAGAGATCGGTTAAGATCCTTTTCTATCTCTTCGACAGCGACAGAATCCCTTCCTTGGTATTTCTTGACTAGGAGCTGGTAGCTTCCTGCGCTTTCAGATCTGAGCCTGGAAGATCCTGATAGCAGTTCCCAGAGCTCTCCGCGGAGTCTGTTCGGTAGACCTATGCGCACAAGCTTATAAAATGTAGGAGATCGTGCAATTGTGACGTTTCGGCCGTGACCCTGGAAGTAGTCTGCCCATAACCGCATTTTGGACTTGTCGCGCAATTTACGTGGGTCGCCTGGATAATGGTAGATTTGTCCTAAGCCTCCTGGAGGCACAGGACCCTTTCTGTCGGACATAAGGTACTCCGAGTAGAATGTGGCTATGAAATTTTTCATGTCTTTCATTGATTTGACGTTTTCGCGAAGCTGTTGTTTCAGGATCTCACAGAACTCTTCAGCCGACTGGTGGGAGACGGTGAAGTGGCAGGCGATTTTTATCTGGTGCAGCGTCAAGAAAGAAATAACATATGCATAACTAGGAGATGCAAGTCTTTCTAGTCGCTTGACGGAGCTCAGAGGGATTGCAAAGAGGCAAGCTCTGTTTGAATCCGACTTGAAGCATATGTAATTTTCAGACAAGTAGAGCTTCCCCGGGAATGTAGGTACTTGCGAAGGCGTCGAGACTGCTGGTGAGAGGGCAAATTCTGCAGTTACGGATACAAGGATGTGCTGTGACCGGGGTAAAGCAAAGAAAGCTCTGAAAGCCGCGTCCTTAGCGGAGTTGGACTGGGGTTCGTCGAAGATAACGTTCCTAGCAGCGACTGCTTTGTCCTTCAAAGAGGCCAGGAAAGACATTGTACGCTAATTGTTATTAAGAGAAGAGCGATTGGCAGCTACTGGCGTGTTTTAACGTCAATTCTGCTATTTCAGAGGGAGGCGTTTAGCGGTTTAGAACAAAGCGATAATTTGGGTTCTCGTAATGCTAAAAGGTGTTGTCAAGGGGAGGAAATTCCAAGAAAAGCCAACTGTTAAGACTTCCAACTGGCTTATTGAGTAGATACAACTGTTTATTGAGCTGAATTAGTTGATACTTTGGGTTTTTTCTAACAGAAAACCTATTCATAATTTGCAAAATATCAATTTTACGTACAGTGGCATTCAACACCAGACTGCACTCAATGAGTTACAGCATAGTCGGTGCATTGTCGTGTCAAAAGGATTCTTATCGCACGGCGCTGGACTCGCACGTCGTCGAATGTAGAAAGAATGGCAAACACTATGAACTGCTCCTGCACGATACAATCGTGTTCCCCGAGGGCGGAGGTCAACCGTCCGATATCGCTGAACTGACACTCGCTGACGGCAAATCGATCCAGATCACAGAATGCAAACGCGATAAACTGAAAGCTTACCACACTGTCAATGAACCACTCGATCCACATACACCGGTCTCGATCTCTCTAGACTGGCATCGACGCTATGACCACATGCAGCAACACACAGCCCAACACCTCGTATCGGCAATGTTCGACCAACTCAACCTCCCCACCCTATCTTGGAACATGGGTGACCCACTCTGCTACATTGAATTACCCCGAAAAGTCACCAACGACGAGGTAGCTCTGGCGCAGCAACGTATCGACAGTGCGATCTCTCAGGCCATCGCTATATCTGTCGAGACGCCCGAACACGATTCAGCGCCCACAAGCAAGCTCCCAGATGACTACGATGCCGAGAAAGGCGTGGTTCGCGTTATAAAGATCGGACACCTCGATGCTAACCCTTGTTGTGGCACCCATCTCAAATCTACGCACGAAATAGGCTCTATAGTTCTTCTCCATCAAACAGCAGTGCGCGGCACGAATTCTCGTCTTCATTTCGTCGCCGGACGCAGGGTTTCGAAATACCTCAGCAGTTTAAACCAGCTTGTTCGAACACTCAACACTCGTCTCTCCTGCCAACAGCTCGACATTGTCGAGAAGGTAGACGCTTTGCAGCTAAAACTTAAGGACACAACTAGGGCCGCAAAAACATATTCCTCTTTAGCTGCCCAAATAGAACTCGAAAGAATGAAAGATGTTAAACCAGGCCACTTTTTCGTCGTTTTCAGACCTGATTCTTCTGCTTTCGCTTCTGAGTACATCCAGACGATTATGACCGCCTCAAAAGATGCAGAATTCACTCTTATCGCAATTGCAGCCGATCCAGACACAGGAGGCTCTGTCACTTGCGTAGGCCCCAATGCCACAGAGGCAGCGGAATGCGTCAAAGCCGCATTTCCAGCTGTTAAAGGCGGCGGCAAAGGTTCACGCTGGCAAGGAAAACTTGCTAAATTTCCTAAAGCATCAATTGACGAGTTACTCAGCACTTTAGAGTCAAAGTTTAGGCAAATATCGTTAGCATAATGGAGATCTTTCTACTCGTTATATATATTCTTTCATTGGGCGATATTAGATATTGTCATAACGTGAAGCGAAATTTGTCGCAATTTGTTCGTGGATGTGTTTAAACTGCCACATGCTCAACAGCAGGCTTTTCTTCTGTAGAGCAAGCTGACTCTGTGTGACGGATGCTTACACCGGGGTTAACGATGGGTTTCCTAGGTGGCCAGATGATAATTTTGTATCCGTTCTCTTCGAACATTTGTTCCACTTTTTCTAGCGGGATCCCTCGAGTTTCCGGGAAAGTGAACAGAGCTTGCAGTGCTGCAACAATGCAGAAAGTAGCAAAGATGAGGAATGTCCTCCATTGTATGTTCTCAAACGCTGGCGGGACGTAAAAGGCCAGAAGACTATTCATGAGCCAATTGGTTGACACGCTAACCCCATTGGCGACCGCACGTGTTCGCAGTGGAAATATTTCAGACGGATAAATCCAGCTTAGTGGAGCGATACTGCAAGCGAAGAATGCGACGAAAAGCATTGAGAAAGCAATTGATAAATAAGCAGCTGGACCTTCTACGATCCAATGGATGTGGGGGTTCCCTGCCACGGAATCTGTATATCTGCCCATGCTGCCCATCAATCCTGCTGTGAGACTGAGACATATAGCCATGCTAAGGAATCCTCCCACGATAACTTTCCTGCGACCTGATGAATCGATCCAGAGGACTGCAGGAATGGTGGCAGCCATGTTGACGACATACTGAATACTGGATGAGATGAGCATAGTGTTTCCCGATAGGCCTGCCATCTGGCATATGAAAACGATATAGTACATAAGCGCATTACAACCCGTCATCTGAGACCAAATTTGCATCGACACGCCAATTATTGTTCTGGATATCATCTTTCTAGAGAAAAGTTGTCGCACAGCAACGCCGAATGGGACGCTTTCTTGAAGGCTAGCGGACAGTTCCAAATCTGAGATTGCAGCGGTAACCTCATCCGGTGGAAGAAGTCCTTCAAGTGTTTCGATTGCTTGGTCTTTGTGCCCATGCTGTGCCAGCCAGTGAGGAGACTCGGGAATCAATGGAAGTAAACTGCTCATAAGAATGGCTGGAAGTAGTTGTATTGCCCAGGCTGTGCGGAACGACCAAGTTCCTGGAATATACGAGCAACCATATGCAATATAAAACATAACCAAGATGCCCCAAGTTATGGACCATTGCTGAATTGCAATAAGGCGGCCTCTAATGCGGTCTGGTGCCAACTCTACTATGTAGGTGGGTATTTGAGAGCTTGTTGAGCCTACTGCAACACCTTTGACGATCCTAGCTGTGATCAACATAGCAGTATTCTGACATGTTATTGCCAGAATGCTACCTATATACCAGAAGGCTAATGCTGACTGAAGAGCCTTATTCCTGCCGATGACATCCGATGCCGGTCCCGAACCTAGTGCGCCAAAGAGGGCGCCCATAGGCATCCCGGCCATGATAAATCCTTGCATAGCTGAAGACGGGTGGTTGAAATAAGTCAAGTAACGTTCATCAGCTACGAATGCTGAAAGTGAAGATACGTCTGTTCCGAAGAGGAATCCTCCGAGTGTAGCAATTGCTACAATTGCATAAATATTATAGATCTTATAGCCCATTGGTGAGTATTAGATGAGGTCTAGAGTGAGTATCAAGAATATGGAGACTAGCGAGTTATTTATATACACTTCTAATCTGTAGACCGCAGGACAGTCAAACCTTTCAGGGCCGTTTGCTTACCCTTTCGATGAGAGAGACCCTTGATGTTGAATGCCTTTACAGTCCCCAGAAAGCATCCAACGCTACAGATACCTTTGAAATCCAGGACTCTAATAAAATAGTGAGCCCCTATATGTGCTGCACGGATGTCGCACAGTCCATGATCCGCGAGCTACTTTTTATCTTAGCGGGTCGACACCGTTCCTAATATGGAGTCTTAACTTCAATAGGATTCTGGTGCGCTATGCTGACCATTGGCGCGATTAGCTACACTGGCCAGGGTCTTTTAACGCGATTCAGTGAGGGTTTGTTTCCTGATTCGGAAATTTGGTAGAAGAACAAAGTTTGATCGACCAATGTGTGATCCAAGATAGGAAACTCGCCCATGATGCGAGCACTAAAACAGCAGTTTGTGCAACCATACAGAAAGAGAAATTATAATGAAAGAGTATTTTACTGCGTGAGTCATAAAGGGATAAAGTAGTAGCGGATTACAAAACAGCGGGAGGGGATGTCATGCCATATTGAGTCAGGCACTAACAATCGATGGTGGAGTGCAAGGAGTATTTAGGCATATCGCATCCGGCCGCTAGAGTCAATGACGATTTTGCGATACTCTTTACGGTCATCTCGAGCTGCTCCATAACGTAAACCGACCTTACCGGATTTGGCAGGTACGAACTTAAATGAGAACTTGTCACCTTCGTACTTAGAACCAAGTACAACTTTTGTTTTAGCCCTTTTCACACCAGCAGCTACTGCTGTCTCAAAACTCTTCTGTAGAACATCCGCAGCGGGGTGCAATCTTAATTCCTTAGCAGCAGCATCTGCAGTGACTATTTCGCTCTCTCCGACGACCGTATAGTACGGCTTTTTAGCACCTATAGGCATTGCAACTTCCGATATGTTTTCCAAAACCGGAATCTGCTCGTCTGTGTACTTCTCGCCTGTTCGGAAATCAGTTGAAGACAGCATAGGCTGACGCTCAGAGTTCTTACCTTCGAAAATAGGTAAGGCTTTATATAAGCGTTGTTCCATTCTTAAAGCATCAGGTTCAATCTTGTCCTAAGGCGATGTTAGTATTTGAGATAGGAGAAATCAAGTCGCAAAAGCTGTTCAGAATCTTATATTGTAACCACGATTGCGGTCTTATAGACTAATCGAACAAAAATTGTATAAGTAATACTCATCAAAACAGCGCAGTAGACATGCGCTCAGCTAGAATTCTTTAAAAGGTACTTACCGCTTGCTGTAGTTGGTCCTCGACATGGGCCAACCGTATAACCGCGAAAATGCGCTCAGGCTTCACACCCAGCTCTTCACTGACAGTGCGAACAGGCTGCTTCTCTACCAATACACGATGTACTATATCTTCCTTTAATGCCGGACTCAGAGCCAATCCTGACACTGTGAAGGGGTTCATAGGAAACGGTCGCAGCGCTTCCGGATAGGGTCGGGCAATAAACTTCCAAGGTAGGCCGAACTCTCTGTTTTGTGCAACAAAGAAGTTGGGAACATGGTTACTGGATAAGCGAGCGTATCTGTTCTTCACGTATTCACCTTTCATGTTTTTAGGGCCCAGCCAGTCTATCATTTGCTGTCTCCACCGCGTGGTCCCCCGAAGTTCCTGCTCGGTGAAAGTGTTTCGCACAGGGTACTGCGGCCGTATACGCGTACGCATGTGTCTTATCGAGACATAGCTGCCGGCTTGCCGACATGTATGTGCAACCGAATGACTGTTCATCTGATATATATCAAACGGTCACGAGATCTGATGGAGTTCGAACAGTTTGAGCGCAGGTGCCTCTCTGGCTCGGTGCAAACTTTGGTGATCGGGTAGAAAAGTGTTAGCTGGGGTCTAGGGCACCACTGCCCCCCTTAGCAACAAGGGTCGTAAACCGAGGACACCATTTGCTTTACTAACTTTCCCCTTTCAGAGATAGCGGCCACGAAATGAGACTCGGCATATTAACACTGGCCATCGCCTGTAGCGTAGCCAATGCTGCGTCTGCTTCAGGATCAAATGTTTTAGCATTAATAGACCCAGAGTCCCATTCGTCGTTCATATCGAACCTCAAGTCACGTGGATTTGATGTGGACACCGATTCAAAATCCCTTTTTGCTTACGACACGGATCGCATATATGACCACCTGATCCTAGGCCCTTCTTCTAATATTGATGCGAAGCAATTGTTGTCGTTCATGGAAGATGGTGGAAATATTCTTGCAATTGGTTCCACTGATGGCGTTAAGGGCGAGGTGAGGCGGCTGGCTCATGAACTTGGCATGGGGCTGCCCCCTAGCGGCTCCAAGCTCGTTGATCACTTCAAGGCGCAGAATAATGATGCTCATGATATATTGATACTGGAAGAGTCATCTAACACAATAACAGAGCCATATATTCATCAGCCGGGCTCCAAACCGCTTATATATTCTGGTACCGGGTTCTCCCTCCTAAACAAACCCCTGGTACTACCTATCCTTAAAGCCTTCAGGACATCGTATGTATCTTCCGGTCCAGAATCTGCTGCGGCTGTAACTGAACCCTGGGTAGCAGGTTCGCAGACGTACCTGGCAGCTGCATTCCAGGCATACAATAATGCCCGATTTGTGTTTGTGGGCTCAGACTTGTTCTTCTCGAACAAATACTATAACGATGATAAATATGGTAACAATCAATTTGCGGAAGACTTGACCAAATGGGCATTCCGTGAAACTGGAGTAATTTCTGTCTCTGAAGTGTCACATGGGTTAGCGAATCCTGAATCATTGAAGGCCGTAATTGATGCAAATACCACTACGTTGGTCGGTTCCAACGGTCCAATTTATCGAATCAAGGAAGATATTATTTACTCGATTGATTTATCTATATGGAATCCTGAGTCGGCATCTTGGGCTCCTTATCAGGCGAATGACGATGTACAAGTTGAGTTTATCATGTTAGATCCATACTACCGGTTGAATTTGCAAAATATAGGCAACACGGAAGATCAGTCTGCCTGCAAATACCAAGTGGAATTTAAAATACCTGACCATCATGGCGTATTTACATTTGCTGTCGATTATAAGCGACCTGGGTTGACTTTCATTGAAGATCGAAGGACTGTAACAGTTCGTCACTATGCCCATAATGAATTCACTCGATCTTACGCTATTTCCTCTTCATGGGTATACCTTTCAGCCATAATGTCTATTATTGGAGCATGGGTTATATTTGTCATTTCATGGGTCTATAATGATTATAGCTCTGTAAAAAAGAACCAATAGTGTGCAAAAATGAACTTAAATATAATACCAAAAAAAATACTAGATTATATTCTCACAAAACTGCTTCGTAAAGTCATAAATAGAGAAATTGAACAATTAGTTTTGCATATTTCCAGCCATCATTGCCATTAATGCATTTATGTCAGATTGACTCATATTTTGCATAGCGCCAAGGTTCATCATTTGTGCTATAATTTGAGGATCCATCATACCATTAAACTGTTGCATCTGTTGCATTTGCTGCATTTGCTGCATTTGTTGCATCTGCTGTATTTGTTGTATTTGCTGCATCTGTTGCATTTGAGTCATCTGAGGAGCCTGATACGGATGCTGCTGCACAGGGAGGTTTTGCTGCATATAAGGCGTCTGCGGGGGTTGAGGCATCTTCTGCATGGAGTTGTAAGTACCATTAGTATAAGGCATCATATTATTAGCCCCCAATGGCTGCTGTGGAGGAACAGTATAACTGCTGTTCCTTTGGCTAGCCATATTGTCATTTGCAGGAAAGAGTTGCTTTCTATGGAGGACAAAGTATGAATCATTAAGTGACCGCTTAAAGTCACGGTCATAAAGCCACTGACTAGGAAGTTTCATAGAGATTGGCTCATGATCCGCCGACGGCTCTGTTGCTTCATCGTTAACTGGTTCCGCGGGGGTTTCAGGTATATCTTCAGGCTTATAGTAGATAGCTACCAGAACCTTCGCTTCACGTAGAGATTGAGTTTCCGCTTCTTCGCTACTTGGCTCAACGTCACCTCCTCTTCTTGTGGAGTTTCTATCACGTGCAGACCTAGGAAGCGAGGTAAAATCAACAGATTTAGGGACGGTCCAAGGTATTTCTTCATCTTCAACCGGACTGAAAGATTCACCACCAAACGCCATTCTACCTTCGGATCGGTCGAGGTCGCGCGCAGATCCAATATCATCTGATTGGCCGAGTCCGCTAAAACCTCTTTCGCTTGCGTCAGAAGTGAAGAGCTTCACCTGGACCAGCTGGTCATCACTTTTCCAAGAGACCGATTTTTTCTTTCTCCTTTTCAGAGGCGGCTCAGACGAGCTTATTTCTTTATTGGTATTAGATTTAGTAACATTGTTATTCTGTAACGAGCTTAACATGTTGCTGATGGATATTGACGGTTTGGAGGGCTGACGAGTAGAAGGCTGGCCAGCATGCAGAGAGCTTTGAGAACTCTGAGTACTGCGTTGAGGTTCAGATGCAGGTTCAATTTTTTGCGGAGGTTTCCAATTTTTTATTTGAGATATCAGGTCTGAGCACTGGTCCTTGTTGGGGCCAGATAGTTTCTTGAGCAAAGCAGCCAGGAGCTTGTCAAGCTTAGTGATAGCGGCCACTTCAGGCGAAAGATGGAGTCTTCGAAGGAAAGATATAAAAGAAGAGACATTATCGTAATTTTTATGTTTATAGTTAAAGAAGATCCAGTTGCGTAACCGTGCTACAAATTTGACATCAGTGGACAGACTGTACCAGACAGGAGAGGTTTCTGGCAGCATCTGAATGAGCTTGGAAGACACAACTAGACGTAAATCCGAGTCGCTCAAAGTCCATTTGTCTTCAGGTATACCAAGACATATTACTGCTATCCGTATAGCAAGTTTTTCGGGTTCGCGAAGGTAAACAGATGCGTATGAGTCAATCAGTTGTGATAGTTGAGACTGTGGATCAGAGGATTGTAAGACTCCGCTGATATCGTTGTCTGTAAATCTTATTAATTCTAGTTCTTCGGAATTCACTTCTTCTGAGCTGCGACGTTTAGCAGCACCATCCTCCGTCTTAATTGGCGGATTGTTCATTGTTTTTCTTGAAGGGTTTTCTTCTGCACGGTAGGGTTGGTTAAGGTGGAGAGTGATGTGAGATGGGGGAAGAAAGGCTGCTAATAAGCTAGAGTTTTTAACATACACCGAATGCGCATTCTTATATGTGGTATAATCATAACAATAGTTTGTCTAAATTGAGTATAATGCTTTCAAGACTCGTAGTCATATATAATGGTCCCATTAACAGCCATAATATCTCTCCAGTACTTACCGCCGTCGCCATCAGACGAGAATTTTTGGTGGGTTGTTGCAAATCCTCGTCCTGGTCCGCCTTCAGGGTTAGCAAAGTACCGTCCCACTCCTTCCTGTTCGGTCCATAGATCCGTATGAGCGTCGTGTAAAGTCTCTATTCTTTTGATATCCGCATACACAGACACTAATTTGCTGTCTTCCTCCACAACTTGCATGTCCAGGCTAATATCATGATGGAATGACAGATGCGGGACCAGCGACTCCACTGCAGCGATCCCCTCTTTGCTTCGCGTGTACGAATTCGCACCACTAATAACCTTCGTCTCGTGACTGAAAAGCGTAGAGTGTTTCTGCAACAGCCGGTGAGCTGTCCTTGTGAAGTGTTCTTGGTCTAGCTCTAGCGTGTATAGGTTCCCCTTGGTGTCTTGAACCAGCGACTGCACCCATAGCCGTCTCTTCGCAATGTTGACCGTTTCCAATAGATTGTGTGAATTATGTTCAATGACAGTAGAATATTCCATTGCAAGCGGCTGTGTACCTGATAACGACAAGCTCAATGCCTGGTCCCACTCAACGCCATTCTCGTGCCCGTATACGTACCCCAGAGATGCAGACAGCAGCCAGTCCGCTTCCACTCCTGACATCTTGTTGTCAGAAACCACGCGGATATACAGATCGGCGCCATCCCACAGCAACGGTAGCCAGGCAGTGATGTCAAAGTCACTGGCGTAGATGTCGAACGCAGAGATACCGACTATAGGCCTCCACAGCGAAGGCACTATGCCACCAGTAAACACTACAGGTCTCGGCCAAATGTACAATAACAGATACTCAGTTCCGTCTTTCTTCTTAAGAATGAGCTGCACTTCTCTGAATGACGAAGTTGAAGAAGACAACGGGTTGCCGTCTACGGGACAGCTGTTGGTCCACCAGAATTCCTCCTGGGCATTTCCTGAAGCTATAATAGAGAAGTACAGATGGCTGACGTTCTTTGCAACGGTGAAGTTCTCTGCCACAAGAAAAGATTCGTTTCCAGAGTAGGATAAAACGGGCATCTGCTCGTTCTGATAAGTCAGGGGAACGATTGCGTCGGCGACAAGGCCTTCAGTTTCTGGTGCAAAATAAAACTCAGCTGTCAGTTTGATGTGAATCGGGGCATCGTAGACGTCATTGACCAAGTTACCCAGATAATAAGACATATTGTTTGACTCTTTAAACAAACATAACGCATGAGACACATCTTTTAGCGCTTTCCATGTGACAGTATCTCCACCCGGTTCAGGAGTGCTAGCTCTCCACAGTTCATTACCACCTAGGAAGAAGTGGCCTAGCCGGTCGAACTGCACGCCAGATGCACTACCTTCGAGTTTTAAAACCACATTGGTAAAAGGTACATCAGGAGGCACATAACGCGCAACTGCTGGCTTACCATACGAGTTTGTGAATGTGTAATCGAACAGAACTTCTTCCCACACAGGCTGACCGATTAACGGCAGTGGGTCTCGAACCATTATCGCTTCTACAGGGCTGTCAGTATACTCTAATAAGTGTAGCGTTTCTAGAGATCTCAAATTTCCATTCAAAGCAATTTGATCCGCAGAGTAGACCGCACTTGCGATCAATATGAGCCACCAATGCCTCAACATTATGCGGATTGACAGTATGTAACGAAGAAAAAGTCGATTCTCTGGGGGTGGTGGTATTCCCAAAATGGGACATACGATAAACCTTAATTATCATACGGGTTGATGGGGAAAAGATCTTAAATATTACGCGTAAACGCGTCCTATATCGGCGCTGATACAATGATCCGTAAACAAATGGTTAGAAATGCAAGAACACTTGCCACAGAAACCCCAAAGGTAATCAAGAAGACTTCAGTGACTTCTCTTCTCACACCATGGTGTGAGCTGCAGCAAGACTATTACGACAGTGGTATCCTTACTAGGCGAACAACACTAGCGATGAAGCAAGGCACTAAGACACATGCTAAAATAGAGAAGATATACGAGCTGCCCTTTGAAAGTATGATAATTGAAGTGCCTGTGCTAACGTTCCAAGATAGGCGCAGCGCCGAGTTGCTGATGACTTACGGAAAGCTTAGCGCTATTACCCATCCGTCAATCGCGAAGTCACCCACAGGACTCAATATGGTATGCGAGGTAAAACTTTTCGGCCATCTAAGCGGATGTGATGTCACGGGAATCATCGACGCTGTAGGATTTGGCCAGAAAAGCCCTCAAGACCCCCCAAAGATATACCTCCAAGAACTGAAAACTGTGCATGGAAAATTAGAAGTCTCACAATCACAGAAAGCAGCCGCAAGACTACAGGCAATGGTCTATTACAAGCTGTTCAATGGCCTTGCTAATGGATCATTTAGTCTCCCTGACTTTCTTGTTCGCCAAGGTCTGCAATTAAATAAACCACTCAACCATGCCCTGTTGGAGGTCGCTCTAGAGGCTAACATCATTTCGTCGCCTAGTCAAATTAAGAACTTCGGTGAACTAGCAAAACTAGTGCAAACAGCATTCTCACAGTTTAAAGGAATGGTCAGCGATGAATTGTGTACTGAGTATATCAATGATACTAAGTCAAGTTTGACACACGACAAGTACATGTTCGACGAAGAAATAGTATCTTCGTTTCTTAGCGATAGAGTGCAGCTTTTTCTCAAAAATAGGGAACCACGAGGTGTCCCAGTCTCTGAGGCATTCAAGTGCCGTATATGCCCTTTCTCTCCTAGATGCCCTATTACTACAAGCATCGCAGCTGGTATACCTCTTCCACAAATATCAGAACCGCCAAAGTTGCACTTCACTCAGATAGATTAGCCACCTCGCTCATGTAATTCTAGCTGTAGAGCGGCCAGAAAACATGAGATTTGTGAACGATCCTGAACCCAAAATTTAATAAGATTCTCGCATTCTTCAGCAAAGTTGCTATCGGACCTCCCTAGAAGTTTCATCGTTCCTTGATCTGCATTAATTACAAACGATGCCTTCTCTGCCGATTCATCTTTTCCTATCTTTAGTTTTGAAACAACTTTTATAGTACCATTAGGTACCATTTCGACATCAAACCCGAGGTATTTGTAAACCGCATGCCGGTATTCTTTGAATTTCTTGGCAAACATTTCTTTTAGCCGTACAATCGATTTTTCTCGTGATGCGAGCTCACGCTCTACTTCCTGCACTTCTAACCGTACACGGTCAACAGCTGTAATAATAGCTCGGTCACTCTTTGCTAACAGTGCTTCATTTTCATTTTTCAGTGCCCGTAACATCTCCCGCTTGACAAATTGATCTTTAGAAACCGGGTTGTCTCTCATCTCTAAGATCCTGGTACGGTCTTCCTCTGACCTAGAAAAAGATTCCACTTGTTTTTTAAGAGCCTTATTTTCATCCCTCAATTCAGCTGTTTCAGTGGTTAATTTTGTGTAGTCAGCGTCCAGTTTTCGGTATCTCTCGAATATATCTGAAACTTTAGTAGGACTTGATCGAGTGATATCATCTAAATCAGAAGATGCCTTTCTCTTTCTGCTACCTGGCACAATTCCAGACACTTCAGATAACTGCTTGTTTAGATTCTCCAATTCACTTTGATACGATTGCACCAACGATTTTAATTCCGCGAGGCTTCGTTTAGTAGTTTCATCTGTTGCATCTTCCTCTCTTTCGTCAGTATCAGCATACTGATCCAGTTGACTGCGCAAAAAAGAGCATTCTTTAGCTACTAGATCATATTGTCGCTCAAATCTAATCCTAGCCTTCTTCTCCTTAGTAAGATCGGATTCTAACTCTGATATTTGATCATTGAGCTTTTGTATATCCTCTGAGGTTCCGGATATTTCATGAGCTCTGACATTGTTCTCAGTTTCCATACGGCCTAGTTTATCTGTCAAAGCCAAGTTCTCAGCCCTAAGTTTGACTAGAGCTCTTGTCAGGTCTTCTGGCGAATTGTACTCATCGTCCTTTGACAGGTAGGTCTTCCATCGTGACTGTTCATCTTTCAGTGTAATTACTTCGAGTTCAGTCTGGGAAAGTCTGTCCTTGAGATCGTCAAAAGATTGTATGCGTTGGTCAAGACGAGACTTTTCCATGCGCAAAAGCTCGACTTCTGTTAGTTTATCTTGATATAAACTTGCAATTTGAGATTTCTCTCTAAGCTCGTTTTCGATCTGTAAGATGTACTTGCTCTGATCGTGTAGCTGGTTCTGTAGAAGAGTGAATTCTTCAGAGTTGGATTCAGTAGAAGTGGAGGTTATTAGAGACGGCTTTGACTCGAGATCAACAATTTGTTGTCTCAAAGAAGTGATTTCAGCCGACATCTCTTCGGTTTGTTTCCTATGAAGAGCCATTGTGCTTTCGAAAGTGTCTTTAGTAGCAGCAAGATCATCCTGGAGCTGCTTATTTTTGCAAACTAAAGTGCTTAATTGCTGTTCAAGATCTTCATTCTCGTCTATCTTTTCAGTGATTTGAGATTTGAGTTTTCGAAGCGATTGATCGTGGGTTGACCGCAGGGTATCAAATTCGGATTTAGTAGAGTCAAGTGCGGCTTTTGTGGTATTGAGTTCTTCGAAAAGAAACCTTTGCTGAGATTCAAGTTTATCAGCACGGGAGCCTTCTGTTTTGACTTGCTCTTCAAGCTGCCTGACAGTATCCTGATGCCAGAGCGTTTCGCGTTCACGTTCTTGCTGGACTGTTTGTAAACGGAACTCCAGTGTACGAACTCTCTGATTCACGTCTGGAGGGTTGTTCGAGAATAGCTGCGTGTGGTTCTCAACCACAGCAATTTTACGTGTAGGTGAATCCTTAAAAGGCGAGCTAGCATTCGAAACAGGCGATGACATCGCTAAGAAAGTGGATCAAGAAGTGAATAGAGGATGGTAAATGTAAACAGTGCGAAACGACAATTAAGCTTTTTAGTTATTCATAAGACTTTTTACCTTTTCTACTTTTCTTACTGCCAAATATAATAGAAAGAAAATGATTGAAAAGAAGAAGAAGAAGATCAAGAAAAAATCTACTAAAAAGACCAGAGCTCGCGTTAAAGTAACTGATGAAGTGTTGACAGATATTGGATCTCTTGACTGGCGGCCTATTGACGATGACATGATGGATATCGAAGAACTGGATGGTGTAGCAGTGGAGTACGAGACTCACGGTGATATGAAAATTGCAAAGTACTACAAGGCCGTCGAAACTAAACCTGTCGTTGAACATGATCCGGAAAAGAAACAAGTCGATGAAGTAGAAGAGGTAGTAGACTTCTCGTCGCTCAAGAACGACGTAGAGGTCGATCTACCCGAATGGAATATGGGCCTGAGCAACGATCTGTTGAGAGGACTGCATGATCTAGGGTTTGACAATCCTACTGAAGTTCAAAAATCTGTCATACCTGAGGCCTTGAATGGAAATGATATAATTGCTAAGGCATCCACTGGATCAGGCAAAACGCTGGCTTTTGCTTTACCGATATTGGAAGCCAGTCATGATCTTGACCACGACCACCCGCATGCGATAATTATAGCCCCTACCAGAGAGCTGGTGCTGCAAATAGTAAGCCATATAAAAGCGGTAGCAAAATTCACCTCCTTTTCAGTTGCTTCAGTCACAGGCGGCCTGGCGGTGCAAAAGCAACTGCGTCTTCTTAAACAGAATCCTACGATTGTGGTAGCTACCCCGGGTCGGTTTGAAGAGCTTATAAGAGACTACTCTGAGATAATGGAAAAGTTTAGAATGAGCGAATTTCTAGTTCTAGATGAAGCAGACAGGTTGCTTGAAGAGGGTCACTTCAGGAACTTGGATCAGATACTCAACTTGATTTGCCCTAAACAAGGTGGCAGACAGACAATGGTTTTCTCTGCAACTTTTCAAAAGTCTCTAACTAAAAAAATGAAACGCGGAGGCTTTCACAGCAATCTCGCTGGAGATTCAGATGTCATGGCGTACTTATTGCGTCGTTTGAAGTTTCAGTCAAAGGAGCCAAAGTTTATAGACTTGAATCCTAATGAAACCGTTGCAAAACAGGTGTCTGAATCCTTTATTGAATGTACTGCCATTGAGAAGAACCTCTATTTATACTACTTTTTATTGAGGTACCCTGGCCGGTCTTTGATATTTGTCAATTCTATTCATGCCGTTAGACATCTTGTCCCTCTCTTAAAGGAGTTGAACTTGCCTGCAACGGGTATCCAGTCGCACATGATTCAGAAGCAGCGTCTTAAAAGTCTTGACACATTCAGGTCGAACAAGAACGGGATACTTGTAGCCACTGACGTTGCCGCAAGAGGACTTGATATCCCGGGTGTTGACCATGTCGTCCACTTTCAGCTCCCTCGGTCCGCCGATATATACGTCCATAGAAGTGGACGTACAGGTCGAGGCGAAGCTAGCGAAGGCCTGTCTCTAATATTATGCGCCCCCGAGGAACTCTCGGGATTCAAGTCGCTAATGAAGCATTTGGACAAGTCAAGTTCCGACATAAAGTCTTTCCCCAACATCCAGCACCGCGCAGCGGCTCAGCTTTCAGACCGCATGAGAATAGCCAAACAAATCACGGATGCGGTATTGGCTAACGGACAGAGTGAGTCAGCGAAAAAGTCCTCTAAGAACTCTTGGCTGAAGAAGGCGGCCGAAGACCTTGGAATCGAAGACGAAGAGCTTGATAAAGTAAGTATAGACAAGAAGACCGCAAAACAGCAACTCCCCCCGGCTCAGATCAAGCGTCTCCGAAGTGAACTTAAGCAGCTGCTTAAAATGCCAATCAATGAATCTGCACAGTCAATGAACTTCATCACTGCAGGACGAGAGAACCTGGCACAGAGACTCATTGAAGGTACTGCACACGCAACCTTCTTAGGAGCTTCAACGTCTACAGCATTACGAGATTTACGCAAATGAAGGAAACAAATCAACGGACTAGAAAATAATTTGTACGTTGTTGTAATAGTGGCTTAAATATATACGGCTATTAGAGTTTAGTAGATGTCCATACAGCCCACCGCTACTATGACCCAACCAACCGTTCGTTAAAACTGCGGCAACGTGATTTTGAACAATGACGATATCATCTAAACTCCGCACATTTGGTATTATATTAGTTTCTCCGTTGATGCTGATATCTGGGTTTGCATTAGTGGGTGGAACTTATTTAAGATATACGATGTACCTACAGCAGAAACATATAACCGAGCAGCAGGCGCAACAGCAGAGGCAATCAGCGGCAACGATGTCTTCTGTGCACTACACTAAGCAAGATGATGCGAACGAGTCGAAAGGATCTAGCGGATCTAATCAGTCTAGCGGAGCCAGTGGATCGAAACGCAAATCCGAGGTTCAGTCTGATAAACCTCCTGAAAAGTCAATAACATTGACACTTCCATTACTTATTCCGAAATACCATCCAGATCCAAAAAACCCAGGGTCTATCCCGCTAAATCCGTTTGAATTAATCAAGCGATTTACTTTTTTTCCAGATTCTGAAAAGCCAGCATTCAACGCCCCGCAAAAGATCGAAGAAGATAGTGAACTACAGATCGATGAGAACGATCCCTGGTTGGGGCAGCATCCGTGGGAGGAAGCTAACAAGATGTCTTACAGATCACTATTTATTCCTGTCTCTGATAAGGGAGTTTTGCATCCAAAGTCAAGGTAAAAGACGCAGCTCTAGCCAATGTCTATAGATCTCACAATAGGTACGATTCACGACTTCAACTTCATCAGTATCATATAAACCACACGTAGATTTAGAGGTGTATTGTGTTCATCTACCAATCTCCTCCCATTCCCACTCCTGCACTCTTGCGAAAGATGCTCTACATCCTGGTTTTGGCGATTGCAGTGGCAGCATGGCATCTACCAAGCCTGGGATTGTTTGATTGTTTGAACAGTGCCTTAATAGAAGACCAGTTGCTGTTCGCGGGGCTTTCCAGCTCCAATATCCTCGCTGCGATCAACATAACCGACGGCTCGACACTATGGAGACACCATCTGCCACATGCGTACCGGCTAGTCGCCTCAAAAAACGTAGCCGTACTAGAATACGTTGCTGCAAGCAATACGACTCTTCTTAAAATATACGATCCTCTCGATGGACTGATTGTCCACGAGATGCATCTGCCACATCCCGCTATGGGTTTGTCCCAGGACGATGCATACTTGTATATACACTCTAAACAAGCCATGTATCGGGTGGACTGGGATGCGAGTATTGTGTCGAAAGAACCAAAAAGACCCCCACCACGCGAATCGTGCTTGAAGAATGGCACAGAATACACTGTTGGTGGCTACTCTCTGCTCGTTCAGCCTGACGGTGGCCTTCAAACCTATGTAGACTCTAGTCTACTCTGGACCTACACACCTATGTCATCTGAGCAGGTTATTTTTATTGATAAACCATATAAATTGAGTTTGCCTGCACCGGTCCAGCTTGGCTTGGACATACAATCCTGGAAACAGAGGTGGAGCCTCTTCTCATATCGATTAAAGGTACTCCTTAGCCCGACCTCCTTAAAGCAACACCTGCATGACTATCTGGAATCCAAGACTCATCCAGACTTTGGACTGGAGAAAATACTGGTGCGATTAAGTACCGCTGGATCTCTTCATGCCATAGACACTTCAGACCCAGAGACAGAATTATGGTCCATTGATTCATTGCTCCCCCGCGGGTCATTCGCGCACCCGATACTCCTCTCCAACGAAACTATTTTTGTCGCTAACACCTCTGCTGTTTTTGCTATACATGGAATTACTGGTGATATAATTTCTACTCATTTTGGTCGTGTCTCAGCGAACCATGGCTGGTTTTTTTTAGTGGATGGTACTCCTACCTATATTTCTCAGAACCGAGAATCATTACATATCGACAAAACCCCCTACACCCCTGAGAATGATATCTTTTTACACGAATCGACTGACAAAGACGTGCGTGGTTATGTTATTGAAAAGGGAGAATCGCATATACGAGATATTTGGCACTTCAAAAGCCCCAAAGGCTTTACTATTAGAAACACAGCCGTTAAAGATCCTGAAGATACAGTCGGATCCGTCGGCAGAGTATTAGGTGACAGAACTGCACTCTTCAAATATTTGTACCCTAATGCAATGGCTGTCATTATGGTGAATGATGTTACAGGCGAAGTCCTCTTTGTACTATTAGACCTGGTCTCCGGTCAACCCCTGGTAACGTACGAGGGCGACAAAATCGATCCTGATGTTCCTATTTTATTGACGTACGGCGAACACTATGTGGTGGCTACTTATCCGTCTATTACAGAGCAGACAAGAGCTACTGTAATTTTGGTATTTGATTTATACGAGTCCTACAAACCGAATACTCGTCTGACAAGACCCTCAGAGAGCTCTGCACTGAAGAAAAATCTCAAACCCGCAGTCTATTCTAAGTCCTACCTTTTTGATGCTGATATTGTGGCGTTATCATTCAGTAGGACCTTACATGGAATTACTTCGAAGAATTTACTTCTGGCAACTAGAGAAGGCCGAATTCTTTCTATGCCTAGAATGTTTCTAGACGGCAGACGTCCCGTCTACAGTGCATGGTTAGGAGACTCCTCGAGGTCCAAAAAGAGCCCTGTATCAAAAACAGAAGCCATGGAAGGACTTATAGCATATGAACCAGAGATACCTGATAACGATAAGCTACTAATCTCAGGAGCCAGCTATGTCTATGGTACAAAACACATAGTTTGCTATCCATCTTACCTAGAATCTACACTTCATGTCGTTTCCTTCGGCGAGGATATATTCTACACTCAAATATCGCCCTCCAACACGTTTGATATGCTACCTGAAACATTTTCGAAGTCACATATAGTATTAACATGTACAGCGCTGACTATTGCAGTGTGTATTCTGAAGTATCTAGCAGATCGCAAACAGGTAAGGGACAAATGGAAGGTTGCTACTTAGACGGTTTATGTTACGAGCAATGAATGAAATTGAATGAAAACATTTACGTGTAACTAGAAAAATCAGAACAGTCTTAAAAACAATAGACGCCTTTAAAGACTTGGTTGAGCGCAAAAAAATAAAGCAAAAAGAAATGGCGACGCCAGCAGGACTCGAACCTGCGCTCCCAAAGGGAAAGAGATTTCTAATCTCTCGCCTTAACCGCTCGGCCATAGCGCCTTTACTTATAATGAAAAAACGGCATTACACTGGCAACCTGAAAACCAATGGTAACCTTAAATACATTTTTAGAAAACACATATTTGTCACGTCAGCCCCGATGCTCAATACCAACACATACTTTGGGCTCAGTAATAACCATTACATCCCTTAAACTACCACAAGCTGAGCATGTCGTCAACTAGTTTACGCGATCGTCAAATTGGTAAGTATTTTGATCAGTTTAATGAGGTTAAGCTTTACTTTTGCGCATAGAAGACTAACAGTACAAAGCCGCAATTGAACGTGTCCTGCATCTGAATAAGGATATACAGAAGGCAGAGGTCGTCATAAGCACCGATGACAAAACATTAGAAAACATTGTACCAATTTCAGAAGACGAAACAGTCTGGAAGGTTTTGGTATTTGACAGGCTTGGGGAGAAAGTCCTGGCACCAGTTATGAAAGTCTCCGATCTTTACGACAATGGCGTCACGCTACACATCAGATTGGATTCTGATCGAGCCCCGATTCCCGACGTACCGGCCGTCTACTTAATTGCTCCGACATTAGAAAATTTGAAAAGGGTTGCGCAAGATCTGAAGGACGGACTATACGAAAGCATCTATCTGAACTTCCTGTATAGCATCCCCAGAAGCCTTCTTGAGGAGTTCGCATCCATGACTATCAGCACTGTTTCACAAATCAGTCAAGTTTATGACCAATACCTAAACTTTATTGTTATGGAAAATAATCTATATAGTCTGGGGATGCCTCAAGTATACTCTACTCTAGGAAGTCCTAAGGTCAGCGACAGCGTGATCGAACAGTGCATTGACGAGATAGTAAACGCCTTGTTTAGCGTTGTGGTCACAATGGGCAGTATCCCTATAATTCGTTGTCCTAAAGGTCACGCAGCTGAAATGGTCTGTCGCAAATTGGATCAACGTCTTAGAGATACCGTAATAAACGCCCGAAGTGGTGCGTTCAGCTCTTCTGGGTCAAATCCGCTGGTCGATTTTGTCAATGGAACCGGCGACACAAACTCAACTTATCAGCCTAACCGTTCCAGACCTGTGTTAATTGTGTTGGATAGAAATATAGATCTTACACCGATGATTTCACATTCATGGACCTACGAAGGTCTAGTACACGAAGTGCTAGGTATCAAATTGAACAGAGTGGTGCTCCCAGCAACATCTACTAGTCCTTCCAAAACATACGATCTGGATGTCAATGACTTTTTCTGGAAAGAGAATGCGTCTTTGCCTTTCCCTCAAATGGCGGAGAACCTAGATCAAGAAATTTCTAGGTACTCGAAAGAGGCAGAGTCGGTTTCAAGGACTACCGGAGTCAACTCTATTGAAGATTTGAGTAATTTAGATCTTAACTCGGATGCTCAACGTCTCAAGACTGCCATGACACTATTGCCCGAGATGGCGGCTAGAAAAGCTACACTGGACATGCATATGGCTATAGCTACTGCTTTGATTGAAGGTATCAAATCACGAAAATTGGATGACTATTTTCAAATCGAAGAAAGCATGTTCAAGCAAAACAAGCAGGCGATGATGGATTTGATAAAGGACCCGAAAAGGACTGACTGCAATGATAAAATGCGCTCATTTTTGATTTTCTACCTTCTTTCAGACCAGGTATTAAGCCCTGCTGACATTAAAGAATTTGAAGCTGCACTTGTAGAACAGGGATGCGACTTGAATCCTTTTGAATATATCAAGCGGGTGAGAGAGATTACTCGCATGACTATGATGACTTCTGGAGCCGCGCCTGCGCAACAGCCCGGAACCACTAGTGAGTTGTTCAAGGGCATCAGCACTTTTGTAAAAGACAGTGGCATATCAGGGAGGTTGAATGATTTAGTTTCTGGAGTGAAAAACCTCCTTCCGGCGAGCAAAGACCTTACTGTTACCAAGATTGTGAACTCTATAATGGATCCAGCTGGATCCACGGAGGGAGATGCCACGGATGACTACTTGTATTTCGATCCTAAGGTCACCCGGGGATCCTCTAATAAACCTCCTAAAAAGCAACCGTTTGATGAAGCAGTGGTGTTCATGGTTGGTGGTGGAAACTACACTGAGTATGCTAACCTGCAAGAATGGGCATCGCACCGTTTACCTAAAAGAAGAGTTGTTTACGGAAGCAGCGCCATTCTAAGTCCAAATGAGTTTTTGTCGGAATGCGCCAAACTAGGAGAGGACTCGCATTAACATATTTAGTTTAGGCGTATTAGGACTCATAATCTTTCATATGTCTTTTGTTATCGTAAACATGCATGACTATAGTTGTGAATATTGACATTTTCTCGTTAATGTTCTAAAAGCGATTTCAGACGATTCTGTTCATCCCATTCTCGGATCTTTAACAGCATTTTGTCCAGAAGCCTTCCAGCCATAAACTCCTGTACTCCGTTTACAGAATATCCAGATCTATGGTCGGTCACTCTGTCCTGTACGAACTGGTATGTGCGATGTTTATCGCTGCGATCTGTTCCGGTCACCTGCTGTTTTCGCTGTTTTCTTTCTTCTTCTTCTTCTTTGGCGCGCTTTATTTCTGCCAGCCTTCCAGCCAAGATGAGCAAAGCACGTGCTTTGTTTTTGTGCTGAGAGCGGGTCTCTTGAATGAAAACCGTTGTGCCGGTAGGAATATGGACCACTCTCACTGCTGATTCTGTTCTATTTACATGTTGTCCTCCTGCGCCAGAAGCTCTTGTGACATCTATTCGCAGTTCTTCGGGCGAAAAGAGGTTTTCTATAGCTTCGGAGTCATTTTCGTCGTTAGCTGACTCGTGCGGGAGAACGATAACCGCTGCTGTAGAAGTCTGCATTCGACCTTTTGTCTCTGTAGCAGGGATCCGTTGCACTCGATGGACACCGCCTTCAAATCGAAAAGTTTCATATGCACCTTCCTCTTCAACGGTTATAATCTCCTCGCTAATCCCACCGTAAGCAGTGACTGATCGAGACAATACCTGAAAGCTCCAGTTTTTTTCCTTTAGATATCTCTTGTACATGTCCATCAATTCTGCCGCAAATAGTGCCGCTTCATCGCCACCAATTCCAGGACGCACCTCAATAATACACCGTTTATCTGCAAACGGATGGCCGGGAAGCAGAATGCTCTGCACTTGCGCGGACAGTTTAGAGAGTTCCTCGACCAGCGTCTCTAATTCTTGTTCGGCGTCTGCACGCAACGCAGGGTCTTGGATCAGCGGCTCAAGCTCATTTACCGTACCTACTGCAGTTTCGTATTGCTCTAGAAGTTCTACGCGAGATCGCAGCAGACCCAATTCTTTGCTTTTAGCCGAATCAAAACTTGTCTCGAGTCGTTTCTCGAGACTCTCGCATTTCTGTGCAAGCTCCAGACCACGTTTCCACAACAGCGGGTGCAGCGGCTTTATGCGGTCCACAAGAAGCGACGAACTAGGAACATTCTGCGATAGATATCTTCTAAAAAAATATGTTTTGAAAGGTTTTAAGCGAATGTGCGCGGGAATCATCTCACGCGGGAATGCGGGAAAAAGTGAAAGTATTGAAGAAATAGACTTTTTGTGGGGTACAAAGACTTAGATATAGCGTCAATATAATGCAATGGAAGCAGAGGAGCAAAACACTGATAGCACTTTCAATTTTCGGTCTAGGAGGTCTGTCGTTCATTCCACAAAAGGAATTGTATGCAGTTCACAAACGCAGGCTTCTGCTGCTGGCGTGAAGATTCTCGAGAAAGGAGGGAACTGCGTCGATGCTTGCGTAGCTGCAGCTGCAGCTTTGACGGTACTCGAACCGCATATGACCGGTATTGGAGGCGACATGTTTGCTTTATTTTACGATAATTCTAGCAAGTCTGTTCACGGCATCAATGGGTCTGGCAGAAGCCCCGCAGGACTCACCTACAAACTCGCCAAATCTGTCTCGGACACTCCGCGACTTAATGCCGAGTCTATACACGCAGTCACTGTCCCCGGCGCCTTCGCCGGATGGGTTGATTCAATTGAGAAATGGGGATCGGGATTGCCCTTGGAAGAAATTCTGGCTCCCGCTATAGATATGGCTGAGAACGGATGGCTAGTAGGCGAGATTACTGCCGCACTATGGGAGAAAGGCATGGCCTCCATTCGCCGCTGGCCATCGAACGGTACATCATTGTCTACGGAAAACGGTCTAGCTCCCAAAATGGGTGAATTCTTCACCAATAAAGAACTTGCAGATACCTTCAGGGTGCTAGCTAAGGGAGGCAAGCAGGCATTTTATGACGGACCCATTGGAGACAAGATTCTTGAAGATCTGCAGAAGCGTGGATCGACTATAATTAAACAGGATCTACTAAATCACAAATCTACCTTTGTAGATCCTATAAGTTTACAATACGACGACTTAAAAGTATGGGAGATCCCCCCGAACGGACAGGGGCTTGTGGCATTGCAAGTGTTAGGAATGTTCAAGCACACCAACTGCGAGACCGCTCCACACAACTCTGTTGAGTATCTGCATGCTGTAATCGAGCTTCTAAAGCTGGCGTTTAACGATGCCAGTAGATATATAGCTGATCCGGAACATATGACTGTTAGCGCCGAGGACCTGCTCTCGGACGCGTATCTAAAAAGCCGAGCCTCTGTATTCAACAAAGACCACGCCACACACGAACTGCTGAAGGACTCCATGTACGATTCTGATACCGTATACCTTACTGCAACAGACAAAGACGGAAATGCATGCAGTTTCATTAACTCTGTATATCAACTATTCGGATCTGGATTAGTACCCGAAGGACTGGGATTCACGCTGCAAAACCGTGGAGCCAATTTCTCTTTGTCTAAACGGTCGGCGAACGTTGCGGGCCCAAGAAAAAGACCATATCACACAATTATACCTGCTATGGTGACTAAAACGAATGGAGATCTGTACTGCACATACGGAGTCATGGGCGCCTTCATGCAGCCTCAAGGGCACGTGCAGGTGTTTTTGAATATGCACAAGTTTGGCATGAGCGTCCAGGAAGCGCTAGATGCACCCAGGGTCTGTGTCTCGCCATCAGTAGATGGGTCCACTGAAGCCATCATCCAGATCGAAGAAGGCATCCCGACGGACGTGATCGAAGGACTAAAAGCAAAAGGCCACACTATTGAGATTGTGCGCGGTACTAAGCGGGCACTCTTCGGAAGAGGCCAGATAATCAAGGCCGAGGAAGGAACAAGATACAGCGGAGGCAGTGATCCGCGTGGCGACGGCTCGGCCATTCCTCAGGTTTAACTCATCTTTAGCTCGTTTACAGTTGAGCTATCTTGCCTATTATCACGCCTCTTACGGCGTTGAACAGTAGTACTATTTCGTCTAAATGCATCTGAGTAATAAGGATCGGATTTTGCATCGACTCCTCGAATATTAGTCCGTTTTCGAGCAAGTATTTTCGCATGGTCCCCTGTAGAAGTAGTTTGTCGTTGAGCATATCAATAGCCGGCGTGATCCACTTGCCGTCTCGCCAGACCGCCACGTTACATATTGATGATTCCAGAAGCCGGCCTTTTGCATCATGTAGCAAAACGTCTTTGCGATCCTGCATAGATAGGTTAACTCTTTTGCGAGCGTTTTCGGAGAATTCTCTCTTAGTGGTCTTGTAGAGCCTTGCGTCTGTCGAGTAGTCCTCTATTGACGGCTGGGGATCGATGTAGACAATATAAGGGTTTATGGGCTCCAATGGCGGAGCAGAGCGTGCGTTCTGTACTAGAAGATCAAAGGGGACAGATTCGATAGGCGAATGAGTAATTTCGAGTTGATTGTCGGCCACTATTGATATGCGAACGCGATGACAGCCCGTGAATGCCTGCGCTTCTATGATCTCAGCTAGGGAACCATTTAAATCGTCAAAAACCAGTCCAAAATGGATAGACGCCCTTGTCAATCTTTCTATATGATAATCGTACAAGAATATTTGGGTTTCGATCGTATCGCCCTGCGATACGTCCAGCCGAAAAGAGGTTATTGGATGCATACGTACAGATAGGTTTAGTTGATGCAAAAAGTCGTCATTGATATATACAAATACCTATATGTGAGAGTGTGCTCATTTTGCGAAAAGAATGCTTGTAGAATCAAAGCAAATCAATCCATTATAATTTTCATCATCATTTTTTTTAGGCGGAATTTGTCTGTCGGTACAGCTTAAATCCGCCAGCGGTTATTAGCTCCATTATGTAGTTCATGCCTTTTCGAGAGCGGAGCATGTTTTCAGGGAACCTTTTGTGTCCAAAAGCTTCAATCTTATCGCGAATTAAAGAAAATTGCGACAGTATTCTTACCTCTGTATGCGCGATAGTGGTTCCCTGATTAGTGCCTTGATATTTTACATGTTCGTCTACTCTCATTACTTTCGTGTGGTCGAGGTTCCTGCTCCACGACTGCATCACTTTGTTGTCTTTGTCGACAATACTATCTTCAAGGATGTATGATTCGTTAATACGTCCAAGAAAACTAGTAGCCCATTTCGGCAGACGACCTTTTTTAACGAGAAGTCTTGTAGTGTGCAGGCGGCCCTCACTGTCGATGTGCCTGCTAACAGTATCGACACTTTTTACATGGCTCGAGTACGGGTTCGGATATTTCAGAAACACCGCCAAAGAGACCACTCCAAAATCATGGTCATACGTATAGTTGCTAGAAAAGAACTTTACCATCTGAATGCGCCACTTGTTCAAAGGAGGCGGGGATGTGAAAAGAAATGTCAAGGCAATGGCGTAACGAGACTTTATTAATCGCAAATGTTTTAAGGTTCTCGGGGTTTATTAGGAAAGACGTGTGTTTCTATTGGCCAATGTTAATACAGCTAGCCCTAACCTCATCACACCCCCCACTTTTCTCTAATTCGAGGATTGCGGTAGGTAGGCATGAAGACTAGCTGACTAAAAAGGGATCGAGGTGAAAGTGAGGCGCCCGCTGTACTAGTTCAATGACCAGTTGAGTTTTCTATTAGGGTTCATAAATTCAGCAACCAGATCATCTGTGATTTTTGAGCGACGAGATTGGAAATCTTTCACAAACTCTTGGAGCACTTTAGAACATTCGACTTTCAATTCTCCACTGAGCATTTTTCCAGATTTGTAGTCGTCGTAAATCTGCTTCACTTTCTCGTCGTCGTCCAAGAAAAACCACAGATATTGATACGATACATCAATGTCAGGATTACCTCCCTTTTCGCGGTGCTCTTCAATTGTCGGCTGGCCTCCTGAGAAGGCGTACTTCTTGATTTTCTTATCGACCTGCTTAGGAGTATCGGTCATGTAGATCGCAGACGTGTCTAGTGACGCAGACATTTTGCTTTGAGAGCCCTGCAGGGCGGGGAAAAATCTTGAGTGGATCAAGCTCGGTTTAGGATACCTCAATTTGAAAGCGACATCCCTGGACAGTCTGAAATAGGGATCCTGATCGATAGCGCATGGAATTAAGCATGGGATATCTGTTCGATCTCCAAATATGTGAGGAAACGAGCTAGAAAATGCAGTGGCAATTTGAATAGAAGCAAAATGTAGTTTGCCTATATTATCGCTATCGGTAAATCCAAAAATAGCTTTAGACGTAGACGTTGTTATCTGTCGTGATACTCGTACTACGTTAGCGTAGAATTCACCGCCCATGTACTGCAAATCAGAGAATATGAAAGTCTTTTCGAGGTCAAACCCACAAGCAATTATGTCCTTAGCATTTTCTTTTGTAAATCTTCTGACATCTTCGATCTTCAGGTTAGGCTTAAACAAAAACTTTTCGTCATCTGTCATTTCGATAATCAATGGCACACCGAACACATCCTGCAGCCACTTAGTGAACACAAAGGGTGTCATATGACCTAAATGCATGCTGTCGCTGCTAGGACCACGACCGGTATACAGGAAGAAAGGTTGATTCTTCTCATGACGATCTAATATGACGTTCAAGTCCCTCTCCGAAAAGAAAACTCCTCGGCGAAGGAACACATGAGGTTTGTGCCCAGTCACTGCTTCAAACCTTTTCAGCGTCTCTTCTGTCACCTTTTTAGTGCCAAAACTTTGAATCAGTTTATCATAATCAATCTCTTGCTGCTGTCCGTCAACAACAGCGCCTTCAACTTCCCATGGCGTCACTTTTTGTTCTGCTTTGTCCGCAATGCTGAGGTTCTCCATATTGCACTGTCTAAGTTCACCACCCGTATCTACCGCGTATATATACCTTCGCATAGCAACGGCAGGAAATGCCATACTATTGTGCGACAAAAGAAAGAATGTCAATTGAGAATAATTAAATGTATTCGTTATAGGTAGCAGTTTCTACCACTTATGCAAAACCACATGCAGGCTCTCGAGGTAGTTGGGGCTCTCAACAAAACCTTATGGTCAATGCAGAACCACAGACTTGAGAACAGTGTACTCTTCAAGACCCCAGATTCCGCCGAAACGGCCGTATCCACTAGACTTAACACCTCCATGGGGTACACCGGCCATGTCACCCACTGTAGACCCATTAATATGCACTGATCCGGCCTCCATTTCCTTGCTGACCTCAATGGCTTTCATCGTATTGCGGCTCCATACTGCTGCATTTAGACCGTATTCAAGACCGTTCGCGACCTTCAGGGCCTCTTCTAGAGTATCATAAGGTATCACAGACAACTGAGGGCCAAAGCTTTCATCTGTAGCTAACGCTGTAGAAGAGGGTATATCGGAAAAGACCACAAACGGCAGCCGGCTCGGGTTTATCGATTCAAACAACACTTTTGCTCCGTCAGATTTTGCCGATTGTACAAGATTAATAAATCGCTCAAAATGAGAACTGCTAGACAATGTTCCTGATTCAGAAAACCCTATTGCGTCCAATATGAGTGGTGCCATTGTTTGGAGGAGTTCTTCAAACTGTTGAATCTTTGATCTGGGAACGAGAGTTATCTCAGTACTCATACATACTTGCCCTTTATTTAAAAAAGCACCTACCAAGACAGACTCTGCAGCTTTATCCAGATCGGCGTCCTCTAGAATCAGCGAAACGGCTTTGCCTCCAAGTTCAAGGCAGACGGGTTTTACATGCTTGGCTGCTGCAACAGCTACTTTCCTTCCAATGTTCGTAGAGCCCGTGTAATTAATTTTGCGCGTTTCTGGCGCAGCAATTATTCGGTTAATGAGCCCAGGCGTCTGAGTGTCAGAACCATGTACAACATTAAGGACTCCAGGCGGAAGCCCGCTTTCTATTAAAGCCTTAGCAAAGTGAAAACAGCTAGCAGGGGCTAAACTGGGCGTTTTTAGAATAGAAGTGCACCCAGCTGCGATGGGGAACAAGAATGCACGTGTAGCCAAAACACCTGGCGCGTTCCAAGGAGTGATGCCTAGTACAGGCCCAATTGGCTGTCTGTACACTAGGGGGATTGCATTCTTGTCCAATGAGTAAGGGATTGTACCATCTAATGACGTAGTAATAGAGGCACAGTGTTTAACAATTTCAATTCCAAGGTCATAGATAAAAGAATCAAACCCAGGGTCCAGATCTATCTCTGTGCGACTCAATTCGAGGCCTTCTTCTTTCGTTTTGACAAGACAGTCTACAGCACCTAACAAGATGTCTCTTCGTTCGTGTGGCAGAACGTTTTTCCAAGTCTGAAAGCTCTCATAACTCGATTTAACTGCTTTGTCGGCCAGATTATTAGAGCAGCCTTGTGCGATTCCTACAGTCTGCTTAGATCGCGGGTTCACTATATCGAAGTGGAGCGCACTATCGCCGTCTATGTACTGACCATCAATAAACGCCGGACAAATTGAGTAGTGTCTTTGTGCCAATGACCTAATGCAAAATCTTATAGCTCTAGAATACATTCTTATGGTTTGTTCAACGGCAATTATAGCAGAAGAAGTAGACCTGTGTTACGGGGAATTGTTGGTAATTGGAGTTCAGCAAGATGTAGTAGCGAAGAGCAGGCACAGCGAATGAATAGAACAAGACCGGGCAACAAGAATAAGTTAATAAAGTGCTCTAGAATAGTACGTTTTACAGACAAAAGAAATCAGGACGATGTGGATGACAGCAGTATTACAAGATATGCCAATACATGTACCCCAAAAGCTAAAGAGCCGTAACGAAACGTTATATGGGTTACATGTACATGTCTGATATAATCAAATAGTATCTGATTTCACTTTGATTGAGTTAGCTCTGTCTGTTCATTTTCAGCTTCTTTTTCTTCTATTTCATCATCTTCGTCGTTTTCATCTTCATCTTCATCTTCCTCCTCCTCATCCTCCTCGTCTTCTTCTTCGGCGTCCTCTTCTTCTTCGTTGTCGTCCTCATCGTCCTCTTTGTCTGCGTCATCGTCGTCGTCGACGATCTGTTCTGGCGGGTAGTCGTCTATATCGTCAGAGTCCCATTTGATGTTAAACCTGGTAACACGCGGCTTCTCAGCAAGAATATTGCGAACGATGTTTTCGATCTGGACTTTGGCAGGCGGTGATTCGCGCAGCTCCTCGGAGTTGTACTCGTTGTTCTGGTAGTACCCGACGCGCACGAACTCTTTACCACCATAAGCGCAAGTCAATAGGATCACGGTGACGCCTACGATTTCTGATTGCGGTAACAATTCAGCACGAGGCGGATCAGCTGTGAATACAAATTTATTTGTGCCGACGGGGATCGGTCCGACTAGAATAGAGTCGAGATCCTGGTCATGTTCTGGAGAAGTGGACGATCCGACATACGTCAGTTTCCATTCCAAATCATCTTTTAGCGATTCAAGACATTCGAACGTGATTTCGAACTCATATGGGTCTGAAAAAGGCGCAGGATTGTTCAGTATCGATATGTTGAGAATCGATACTATAGACATGGTGGTTACTGTAAAAGAAGGATAATGAAAAAGACGCGTTACGAAAAGCCAATATAAACCCGCTTTTAAGTATGTGCGTCTCCCAAATCCTACACCCAGCGAGAAGGAAAAAGAGGAGGGGGGCCAAACCTTGAGGCATTCCAAGCCACCAATCATGACTGAATTAACGCTTGAATCTGTTGCTGCTAGAGTCGAGAAACTGGCAGAGAATATAAAAGCCACATCGTCGGCTGTCGCCGAGACCGGCCGAATGGTTCTCAGACGCGAAATCGACGAACAGAAACGTGCTATGGACGGTCCCGTCGCCCAAGCCGATATCGAACAGTTGGTGCAGGAACTCCAGGTCCAGCTCGACATCCTAGACGAAAAAAACATTCGACGAGTTGCCAATTCCACAATCCAACCCGATAATATCGACGCTCCGATTGCTCTGCTGCCAAATCAAGCAGGCGAGGAACCGCCAGAGACGTTTCCGACCACTCAGGGTAAACTTCTGACGTTGGATCCTGACGAGATTTTAGCGATTCTTAAATGGTATGAGATAATAGACCAAGAAACTCATTTTCCTGCTGAACAGACCGAACAGCATGCTCAATTCGACAAATTAACTAGATATCTAGGCCTTCGTCTACGCAAATCTGAAGGCACATGGTAATACTTCTTAGGTAAGCCCTTTTGCATATATAATATACATCTTCTAATCTTCTATTATTTTATTTGCTCGTACATCATATCGTCATGCCAGAAACATCAGCGAACTCCTGTTTGTATTTCCTTTTGCCAAATAGCTTTTTCTCGGAGTTTGCAGCTCGTTTCTTGCTCTTTTCTGTGTGTCCATTTTCGATATTGGCAGCATTCTCTGGCTCTTCATCGCCATTTTTCATTTCCGGCTTTTTTATGTGTTCGGCGATCTCGACGCTGTAATTCCGAGCACCATCGCGCCTGTTGTGTCGCACCGCCTTGTGAGATTCTCGGTCATCGTCAAACTTTTGTTTTCTTTTCACTTTCTTTTCTTGCATTTCTCGCATGCGCGTCATCCAATCGGAGTAATGGAACATATAGTTATCCATATCCCAATTCTTCCAAACGTTTCGTCCACTCACTGATTCTCTGATACTCAGTTCATTCGCCACAAGTTCTTTGGCAATCCTCTCCTTATAGTTAACGAGTCCCTTTGTCGCCTTGAAACACGAATCAACCACAAATGATCCCGTCTTGTCTGTAGCCAGCTCTCCAAAGTTTCCGAAAAGTCGGTTAATCAGTTTACGCGCCTGAATAGGAGTCAGCCACTGATTCTCGAATATAGACTCCCATATCCTTGCATAGGAGTTGTGTTTGCACATTTCGATGTACAGTTCAGTCTTGGTCTCAAGAAGGCCGTCCACAATGTGGTTAAAAGCCTCCTGAGTAAACTTCGAAAATTCCGTTAGAAACAGCACAGCGTTCATCTCCTCTAGCCGTGTAGAGCGGTCTTCATGCAGCGAGCTGGATATAGCCAGAATCGGCAACACTGTGAAAAGCATGTTCTTATAATCGCACGCAGCAAACAGCTCAGCAGTCAACTGATCAACGCGATGATCACACATCTTGCAGGTGACAACGCATGCTCGCAGCAATCTCAAATTCGTCTTCAAAAACGAAGGTATGCTTGGCCACAGTTCGTCAAGGATCTCGACTCTGTCCTTGTATCTAAGCGCTGACATGAGCTTCTCGATTATAAAACCGCCTACTTCTCGTCCCGGTAGCAGTTTCAGCCTGTCCCGGCAGTAGAGTTTGTAAAGGCGGAGCTTGAATTTGTAAGGCGTGAACTCCAGGACAGACTCAAATAGACGGCTGCCGGCAGGATCGCTTAAAAGATACTCCATGAATGCTTTCTCTTTCTCGTCTTTTTCCTCGTAAGCGGGCTTGAACAGTTTGTTCACCACTACAGTGCCATTAGACTGGGAATCAATTTGAACAGCTAACTGGAAAACAGGGCCAGACACTGGGTTAATTGCAGCAGATCGAAGATCGCTGATAGTATCGTACATATTCAGAATCGAGTTAATCATGTCCTTGGCCGTAGACTTCCACTCTTCGGGCACCTCACGCGGGTCATTCTGAAAGCTCGAGTTCAGATTAGTCATTGCTCGAGCTTTAGTGCTTCTTTTGCTTCGAAGGGCATCCGAAGACAGTGGCTCACCTGAAAGAACCAAAAGCAACACCCTTAGGGAGTGTGAAGAGTATGGATCAACGATGAGCTTAGAGACGTTAGACTGAAACTCCTTAGCGACGTTCAGAATTGTGTCATTGACCTTTGAAGTGCCAGCAGTTCCGCACTTGATCAGCAGAGCTTCTAAGCAATGCGAAGCATAATGATGCTGGGATAGGTCTATGAGGTGTGGTAAAAAGGCGTCGAGTATCTGAATGGAGTCGTCAAGGGTACTCGACACTATGATCCGTTCGATCAGCTTGGACCCAATTTGATCGCATGCAAGCTTTAATTCCTTGCCCTTTATTTCGACAATCACTGACTGCAAAAAGAGAGCTCTCTCATCTGCAGAGTCGAAGTTTCCTTTCAGGGACAGCAGACTTTCAGCTCTTGAGAAGTACTCGGTCTCGTCGGGATTTAATACACCAAAAAATATATTCGATTTCTGCTGTTCCTCAAAAGGGATGAACCCATCGTCCTGTGAGTCGTGAAACTGACTAATCGGATGATCCTGCAACTCATAAACATCGTCGGCTACTTTTGCTTCATCTTTTTTGATTCTACGACCTCTCTTCTTATTTTCTCTAGGCATTTTCTGCAGTTTTTTTTCTCCTTGTTGTAGTAGTGTATATGGTGAAGTCCCAACTGCGAGTAAATTGAGAACCCCGCCAACAGGAGAGGGCTTCTCGTGCATTAAAGTTTCTCATCTCGAATTTGGCGGAGTCCACAGTTTCGACGTACCCGGCGAAGTCGGAGTACTCGATCCGCTAGAAGGAACGGTACTGAATGCAGCTATTCTTCTCTCGGGTTTGGGCGACTCGCAGAACGCACCGTCCATCAGATGCTTGGACGCAAGAGGACTTCCAGGAAGACGAATAGGGCTTTCGTTTCTCGAGTTGATGCTTATCGGCGCAGTTGCTGCATTGATACCATTGCCGTTGCCGTTGCTATTGCCACCATAACCGCTAACGTTAGCATCGGACTGTCGTCGTATATGCAAGTTATTCGTTATAGTAGGCAGCAAGTTGGCTTCGTCTTCCGCAGCGGGCTCTTCGGATATGTTCATCAGAGTAGGAGTGGCCGGCATCTTGTCCTGGGTCGAAGACACGTCAGACGAACGTCTTGGTTGTAAGAACGGATGTAGAATAGCCTCGTCGATAGTCATTCTCTTAGATATGTCTACTGTGAGGCATCGATTGATGAAATCCTGTGCGTGCAAGGATATCTCGGCCCAGTCTTCCTCATCATAGCCGAACTCGCCGTTGAGGATGGCCTGCATCTCTTCTGCTGTTGTGTCTCTATCGAACGGCGTGTAGCCACATAGCAGAAAGTAGGCAATCACTCCTATAGCCCATACGTCGACGGGTTTTCCATGGCCGGTTTTCTGAAAAATTTCTGGTGCCATATATCCTGGTGTACCGCATGTTGTAGTGAGAACGCGGAACCGCTCTTCGTCTATTACGCGAGAAAGACCAAAATCAGCGATTAAGACCTCGGCGTCTTCATCTGGGGTTCGAAACAGCAGATTTTCCGGTTTAAGGTCGCGGTGAACGACACCGTGGTGATGCAAGTATTGTACAGCGGACGTGATCGATCGTATTATCTTTGCCGCATCTGATTCGAAATACGCCCCCAGTTTGCATATCCGATCGAACAGTTCGCCGCCCATAGCTAAGTCTGTAATCAAATAGAGATTATTTCGTGTCTCAAAATAATCAACCAGTGTTAAGATGTTTTTGTGGCCTTGCGAGATCCGCTTCAGTACGGCAATCTCGTTCCTCACCAGATGCTCCCTGCCGATCATTAATCTCTTGCTGATAATCTTCGCAGCATAATGGTCATTAGTCTCACAATGAATGGCAACTTGTACCGTAGAATATGTGCCTTGACCCAATACTTTGCCCTAATAGTTCATTTGGTTAGCAATGTCATTAGTCTGATTGACCATGTCTTTAGCAGTACTTACCAGCTTGTACGGACACGGTCGCGGCACGGGGACCGGCGATCTCTCCGAAGTCGGCATTTTCTGTATTATATTTCCACAGAGAAACTGTCTATACGATACCAGGAGCCTAAATTGAACGATACAGTGAGACAAACCGGGCCAAAACTATCACGGAATGTGCCACACAAGTCGCTTTCTAGTTCATTCACTTGAAGTAAGTGTATTCAAACTCAAAAATGGCCTAAACCCTTGTTGGCTTGAACTAAACATTCGGTCACGCTTCTATTAAATCCTGCCACACGGTTACCCGGTCTCCAATCGCTTGAGTCCCCTATCCCCAGAATAAGCTGTCCCGAGGGGTGCTCTCGGTTGATATGGCTGTTTCGAAAGATCTGAATCCCTACAGCCTTTCGATCGATATTCTACCCTTGAATCATGGCTGCATTAAGACACAACCCTCTAGCCTGACCAGACTATGCTTTCCTTGCGAGATCACTTAGGCCCATATCTAAATTTCGAATTTAGCTTGGATCGGTGTCCGCCATAATAATCAACTATTACCACTATTTTTATCCCCTATATTGTTGTAGCGTCTGGAATCATGAGCAAAGATTAATCGAAAAACTTTAAACATTGCATAAACTCTATTGCAGCTTCATGTCGTAGCTAAATTATACAGAGACTACTCATCTCTCAGCATATATATATCACCAATACATATTGTTGCGTCTAGCTGAGTATTTCAAACGTGTCTGGTTATTGTATTTTTGGCTCGCGCTCTGCAATTTACGATTATACGTCCCTGTCGCTAAAAGGGTCTAGAACTAATCGCGTACGTTCTCTTCTAATAATTACGTTCCACCCAATAAGCATACGTGAAGGAAAGTTAAACTTACATATTGAAAACTCTATTCTGTTGTTATTTTGACTGTGGTACTTCGTTCAGCTTTAACCCCCTTATACCCCCTTGGATATTCCTGCAGCTGTTTCTTCTTTTTCTTTCACTCTCAGCCAGAACCCACTTCTTACTTACTGCAATAGTTCCTGGTGAACTCGAGAATTGCGCCATATCTCTAGAATTTAGAAACTCTTTCCTCCCGGCCTAACCATTCTCATCCCTTTGTTATTATTGATAGCCCTTAAGATCGAACCCTTGATTTCACTACGATATCTAAAACAACAAAGTATGGTGGTATCCTCTCCCTCGTATGAGGGTTGGAACCCTCAGATGCTTATAGATAGCTCGAGTCTTTCACCTATATCTACGAAGAGGCAGGGTGATATATCCTCCCCTACTCGTAATACTGCTATGCCACCGACAGAGACGCGATCCAATTCTACGACCGAACAATCCTGCAATGGCTCAGCACATTCGCGCAGATCTATACCCACAAAACCAATGTTAATATCAGGAAACGTCGCGAACACTCCTACGCTTCCTTTCATAAAAGCAAAATACTCTCTAGATCCTTCTACACTCCCCTCACGCGCGCAAGGCTCTTGTTTATCTTTCGAAACTGACGAAGTCATGCTTTTACACTCCATTCACCACACTGGATGGGCAGATGCAACTTCTATATCTACCGCTGCGCGTGGATGGATCCCTATAAACTATTTTGATATTTATAAAGACCAAGCCATTCAGCCCCTGCTTGACTCCTTCCTTAATTTCATTGCGTCCCCTCAATCCGCCCCGGCAGCTACTTCCGGAAAATACACATTCTCCACGCAAACAATCGGAAATTCCATAATCGCTGTGCGATCGCTATTGGAATCCACAGACTGCGTGTCTAGATCTTGTCATACTGTCTCAGCAAACCCTGCAATAAAAGCATCTAGAAAATCGCTTCTCGCACAGCTAGCTGCATTAGCATCAACTGCTAAAGAGAACTCTGGCTCTACAAGCAGACTCACTATCCAGTCTCTGCTCACCGCCATGTTTGTATTAGTTACAAAGGCTGCTCAGTTCTTGTCTGTATATAACGCCACCATGAATCCCGATGTTGGTGAAGGCAGTGACCGCAATTCCGGTTCCTCCAATCTGCTTCTCGCTTCAAATCTATCTGTGATATATTTCTACTGCTATCCCCCGTCTGCTGTATCGCGCATGAATGAGATTGGCCGCTGTGTTATACTAACTTTGGCCTATATCGTTCGCACACATGATCAGCAAACATTCCAAGATTTTAAATCGTCTTATTATGCTGGCATAATTTGTTCTTTTGCCCGGGACATAGAGATATTCAATAATTTGCTAATGGTTCGATGCAAAGATGTGTACGGATTCCCCAATTTCATATTGGAAAAACACGGTAATATCGTTGTTACCGCGCTTACAAAGCTTGCACACACTCTTTCTTTTTCAGTCTCGAACATCTCTGCTGCTTCTGAACTCGATATCGTTGCCGAGAACTACATATCATTTGTTGATTATTTGGCGAAAGCTAGAACTACTTTAGAAAGGTTTGGAGACTTTACATTATCCAAATCGTGCCACTATCGTGATTATACTCAATTATGCGATACGGATTACAGAATATCTAAGGATGATGCCGAACTGATTCTCAAGGAGCTTGTGTCAGGTTATTATTCCAAATTACCTCGTTCTTGCATCACTGAAAAGGAACAGAACATTACCGCCAAACCTTCTCTGGACACGATGGCATTATACGATGACAACATTCATGATGCATTTGGACAAGAATATTCAACTGATTCTTCTATTGTGTACACTCCGAAAGACCTGAAGAAATACCCGTCAAATAGGATCAGTCAGAATTCTGAAGAGGACAACCGTTCTAGCAGCTCTGGACTATCTCTGGACAGCATTGGTACGGAAAGTCTCTGGAACGAACGGCCTTCTTCTTACAATACCCTAGTCAGTCAGATCGTTTTAGGAGCCGACGGTGAAATTTTAGGTGCAACAATAGAAGCATTGGTGTATAATCTGACCACCCCGCGATTTAATGAAGGCCAGACTGGGTACAAAAAAATAGATTCACTTCTGAGTACATTCAGATTTTTCAGTACATCTGAGGAGCTTTTAGAAGTCTTGATAACAAGATTTAACTCGCTTAAATCAGTGACTGAAGGCACTAAATTTGGGGTTCAACAGAACGTTCTTAGTATCATCGATAGATGGATGACACGCCATTGGTATCCGAGTACAGATGATAAGTTATGTCCTATATTGGAGTCTTTCTTTGATCAAGATCACAAGAATTATGTTGTGCGCCGAAAGGTGACGGCTTTGGCCAGCCGTATAATTACTGGTGAGGAATCCAAAGGGGAATCCAGCAGACTGGCAGTGTGCTCATCTTCAAAAGCTAGTTTACAGGGCGGTCGGTCGCTCAGAGATATTGGAAACTCCATTTTGCGCGACCTAAAAGCGTCCACGGGTATACCTGTTGGCAATGGCACCGTTTTGAAAGAGCTGTGTTCATGTAACGAACGGGAAGTTAGTCGCCAACTTACACTTATTGCGGAAGATTTATTCTCTGAGATCACAGCAGAGTCCTTATTGGGTCATGTTCTAAAATCAAAAGGAGGACTATTCAAACCAAAAGAAGTTGAGAACATGATTTCATTTAGCAACAAATTGAGCGACCTTGTGTATGAGACGATCTTGAGTGAGGAGAAGCCAAAAGACAGAACAAATATACTGAGATTCTGGATAAAAGTTGCATCTGGATGCAGCGAGTTAAGAAACTTCGACTCTACCATGGCTATTGTTAATGCTCTACAAGGAACAGTTATTCGCCGGTTGAAGCAGACATGGGCAGGAGTTTCCCTGAAAGCACTAAGTATGCTTGCTGAGGTTTCAAAAATTACAGACATCAGTAACAACTTCAGCATATATAGAGGAGTTCTTGCAGAATGTAAAGCACCGAGTGTTCCGTACCTCGGAGTCTGCTTGGCTGACATTACCTTTTTGAACGAGACGATCAGAGATACGAGACAGATCGACAACACTGATGTTAGCTCCGCCTGTGTTACGAATTACAGCAAGTACATAAAGCTGCTCAGCAGTGCAAACAAGTTGCTTTCGTTACAAGGCAGATACGATTTCCAATGCCACTCTGGTGTTGGATCACTTGTGCGAGTTGCCCTTGATAAAACAGAAGCACCGAGTCTCAGTAGGGAAGAGACGCTGTACCGCAAGTCATGCGTCCTGGAACCTCGAACATGACATATAGGTAGTTGAGTTACTGAGCGATTACATACTATAACAATGACATTTATTTATTTATTTTTTTTTCAGAGCATATTACATCGGCCAGATAGGAATGAGAAATACAAGTAAAAGAGCCCTCGTTGCTATGCATTGGATATAGCTAGCTGTTTGGGGTTACCAAAAGCCAGGCAGGGCTTACTGTATCTACATTCTGTGCTATGGAGCGATACAGGCCATCTGTTCCGACATATGGATTAAAAAGGGCCGAATCAGTAGATCCTCACTTTCACAGCAGTGGGAATCGGGCTAATTCAGTGGATAAGACGAACGAGTCCAAGGGCTTTGGATCGGGGTTTGTTTCAAGGTTGCGACATTACAAGAGCTCGGCTTCTCAGAAACTGAAAAGCGAGCAAGATGGTCCGACAGAAGAAACTACTCTAGTACATTTAGCACTACTGGATTTTTACGGCGATAGACCACCGGAATGGCTTGTGCCAGAGCAACGAGGTGCGTCTGAAAGACAGGGGATCCAGCCGACGTATACCTCACAGGATCAGCCTTCGCAGCATCAACGGCAACAGCAACAGCAACAGCAACAGCAACAGCAACAGCCACAGCAACCCACCCCGCACTTCAGTAATTTCTCGCCTAAATACCAGCAGCAGAGGGTTGCGACTCCGCAGACAAACATATACGCACAACGGTCACAGTCGGTTGCTCAACAGGGCGCTCCTCCACCCAACATCTACGCGCAGCGGTCAATGAGCGTGGCCACAGGCGCAGGCACTGGTGTGATGCCGCCTTCTACAAGTCGAGAAGGCTTCTCTGCTAGACAGCTGGATGCCAACCATTACGGTATCGAAAGACGCAGAACGGTCGATGCGCCTGCCACACATGACAGCGTTCGCAATCAAACACCTTCTCCTGCGCTCTCGCAGTCCAGTTCTGGCTCGCAACGTATACGTGACAGATTTAAGGCGCCACGCGATCGCCTTAATCAATTTTGAAAGGGAAAAACTATTGCATTATTATGATTTTGAGCTAGCCGGCTTCCTTGTGGCGTCGGGTTTGCATACTGATGATCTCTGAGGCCGCCCGACAAGTACGTAACGGGAAACTCCCATGCTATTAGTACCATTTATTTTATCAAGCCTTAATACGCCTCTGCAATCCACGTAATCTCTCAATTATCAGGCAAATGTCAAGTAAGGTAGCGCTTTTATTCTCAAAATCAAAGGTACGTGTCGCACTGCTACTACTGCAATGCAAATTACTAATAACTACAGGTTTACGTGCATCCTACATCGTCTTCCAAAGACAATATCCCGGGGTTCCTGGCGATAGTGAGATCTACAACAGGCAGCGGTCCTATTTCTGACTCAATTCTCATTTCCTGGGTCCCAGAAGACTCTCTACTAGAAAAGAACGAGGTAGACAGCTATATCAAAGTTGATCTGCAAGATGCAGCACCTGAACTGGGCCCTTCAATGGAGGAAGTCCTGGTGTCTAAACCCGCAGGCCACAGCATCTTATCTTACGCCTTTTCTATCCCTTTGACCGATATCTACTCGGTGTCGGTCAGACCGCCTTCTGTTGGCTTATGGTACGGGTCGATTATAATCCACTCCAAGCGCGAAGAAGACACATACCCTGCACTGTTTTTCCACGACTCAGAGTCCAAAAGCACAATGCTGATCAAGCGTGCCAAATCACAGGCATTCGAACCCTTCGCGCAGGACAGTTCTGACACTGTTACTCACTCGTTCTGGGGAGGTGACCAGTTTCTCAAAGAACTGGGCAAGTACGCCACTGTACAGAAGAGCACACTTGAACCCCAGATTTTTCTTGTCAACCCTTCGGGCGATGATTTGCTTTCATTCAGCCCTAAAGTCACCGAGAAGAATGACCAATTCTCATTCATCGCTTTGGCCAACAAGTTCAAGTGGAAAGCGCTAGAGAATTTAGCACGGTTGACCCACACGTCCCGTCAGGTTGCACTGGGCGCTTATGAGAATGCACCTGAATCTGTGAAACGATGGATCGCGACCCCAGAAGTGAAAAAGATCGGCGACGAGTTCGAGTCCGCAAGAGTTTACTTAGCCAAATGGGCTTTGAACTTGGCTGAAGAAGCTGAACGAGAACGTCACAGACGCAAGCAGCTCATCCTGGACGACTCTCCTAACCAATACTTGGAGTCATCGTTAGGCGGGTTTGAAATTGTCGACAGCGAGTCGCAATATAACCGCCAAAACCCGGTCACAAAGGACGAATGGCGGTCATTTTTTGACTCAGAGGGTTACCCGAAAGTGACGGTTCTGGAAATTAAAGACCGTTTGTTTCACGGCGGATTAGAAGCAGAAGTTCGTCCTACAGCTTGGCTCTATCTTCTTGACGTGGTTCCTTGGAACGTTTCCAACGAAGAACGGGAAGTTATTCTGGAATCAAAGCGTGCGGAGTACTTGCGACTGAAGCGAAAATGGTGGGAAGATACAGAAAGGCAGACTAATAATTTCCATTTTAAGGACCAGAAGAGCCGTATTGAAAAGGATGTGCAGCGCACTGACAGGAATATCGAGATGTTTGCGCCAGAAGACTATGAGCTTTCTGAAATGGAGACTAGTTTGACGCACACTCTTACGAATGCACATTTGGAGCAACTCAAGACATTACTGATTACTTACAATGAATATAACACGTCCTTGGGATACGTTCAAGGAATGAGTGACTTGCTGGCTCCTCTGTATGCGACTATTCAAGATGATTCGCTAACGTTTTGGGCCTTTGTTGGATTTATGGAGCGAATGGAAAGAAATTTTCTACGAAACCAGGAAGGTATGCGTGATCAACTGAAGACGCTGGGTGATTTAGTTATGTTTATGGAGCCTGCGCTATTTGACCACCTCGAAGCTGCAAACTCTACTAATCTATTTTTCTTCTTCAGAATGATACTAGTTTGGTTCAAGCGTGAATTTGAATGGGAAGATGTTTTGCGATTATGGGAAGTGTTATGGACGGACTATTTATCGTCGCAGTTCCATATATTCGTTGCGCTTGCTATTCTGGTGAAACACAAAACCGTTATCATTGAGAATTTGCGGCAATTTGATGAGATCTTGAAATACATGAACGATCTCTCAAGCAATATTAATTTGGATGAGACACTGAAGACGGCTGAGTCGCTTTACTACAGGTTTGCGCGGACAGTGGAGATCATTGATATACAGAATCGTGACCACGCCGAAGCAGAAGACTACAATCCTATTGAGATTTCCGACAATCTACGGACTCTTTTGAAGAAGCAGATTATAACTGTCAAGGAGACAGATGATTACAGGACATACGGGGCTAACTAGTGAGGGAGGTTTATATACATGTAATATGGTAGCAGGCTGTTGTAGTAGTATCATCTCATTGTAGCCGCTAATATCGTATAACACACACCATTCGATACAACCGTCTACGTACAGTCTGCATGCCGCTGTCCCCAGATGGTACAGTTGCGCATTCCTTACACGAATTTCGATCATGCGGTAGTGAATAATCCTGCGAGTGTGCAGAATGTTGAACAGGCTGCGCGTCTATTGACCGAATTTCTCGCGAAGGGCAAAGTCGCGGTGCTAACCGGAGCTGGCATCTCGGTTGATTCCGGCCTCCCGGACTACCGTGGACCCCAGGGAACCTATACTTTGAATAGAGATTTTCGCCCGGTTCTATACCAGCAATTTATAGGCAGTCACGAATGGCGCAAGCGGTACTGGGCGCGTGCCTTTGCGGGGTACAAGTACCAGCACACTGTGCACCCCAACCGAGGCCACATCATACTAGGCGATCTGTACCGGACGGGGTACGTAAAAGGCCTTATTACTCAGAATGTTGACGGACTGCATACTCACTCTATTCCCGACACCATCGAGCTGCACGGCACCCTCGGATCGGTGGTTTGTCTCGATTGCAGGTACAGAATGCGCCGCGATAAGTACCACCAGATCCTTTCAGAGATCAACCCCATTTGGAAGAAACTGTTGGAGGTGCCAGTTGAAAAGAGGCCCAAATTGAACCCGGACGGAGACATGGATCTTGGCTCGGGGTTTAGATATGATCTGTTTAACTATCTCGCCTGTCCTGCCTGCGTCAGCGACCAACGAGCGTTGTCTGACCGTCATGGCACATGGATATCGAGCATGCACGGGAAACTTGGTGGCGTAGTGAAGCCCGATGTTGTGTTTTTTGGTGAGGGAGTGCCGACTGCCAAGCGTCTGGCTGCAGAGAGCCTGGTAGACCAAACTGATCGTTTGCTAGTCGCAGCTACATCGCTGTCTACATACTCCTCCTATCGTCTCATGAGAGAAGCAAAGGCAAAGGGTAAAGAAATAGCTTTAGTTAATTTGGGCCCCGTTAGAGGCGAGCAAGATATTCTCGATAATAATGATCTACGCTTGAACTTCAAGGTGCAAGATGTGCTGGAACTTGTTGCAACAAATATGAACATATAACTACCCCCCAAAAAACTGAACAATAGCAATACACCAGATTTAAGGAGAATAATTCTCAACAGCGGAGACGAGAAGAGGCATTCCATTAGCTGGACGTGACGTGATCCTTGCATCGTACACCAGCTTATATTCATTCACAGGGCCAAATTGGAACCTTGCAATCAGAGTCGCCAGCGTGATCTTGTATTCGGTCTCGGCAAAACGCTTCCCGATACACATCCTTGGTCCTGCAAGGAACGGCATATATGTTTGCGTCGAGTTCTTGCCCTTGATCAGCTGTTCCGTCCATCGGCTAGGGCGGAAATCATACGAATCTTTGCCCCATATGGCCGGGTTGGTAGTGATACCAATCAACGGAACAATTATCTCCGTATTCTTAGAGATATATATTCCTGAATCAAACACGTGGTCCTTTAATGCAATTCGCAGTGTTTGAGGCACCGACGGTAAAACTCTCATCTGCTCTAGCATCACCTGTTCCAGCTCTGTGATGCTTTCCAAAGCCTCTTGCATAGCTTCATTTGACATAGGTTGAGCGTCTGATCCCCTGAAAAGCTGCGGAAGTTTGTCGTATATGGCTGCTCTCAATGAGTCTTGCACTTCTGAGTTCCGTGATAAGAGATAGAGCGTCCACAATAGAGAGCTGGAGATAGTCTCATGTCCAGCGGCAAGGAAAGACATGAGGTTATTGACCATCTCGTCAGTGGTGAAGGAATGGCGGTTGGTGCGGAGAATGATGGAAACCAAGTCCTTATCATCGACCTGGGCGTTAGAGTCCTTCTCTTCTAGGCGCAGCTTTATCCTCCGCTGGTTGACGATGTCCTCGATAAGTTTCATGATCTTAGCCCGGCTTCTTGAGACTTGGATTCTACTGTGGATAGGTATCTTCCAGCTGTAATAGAAGAAACGTGACCAGAAGAATGTGAAGAAAGCCGTCAGTGCGTCGAACCAAGACCTGGGAGGGACGAACAGCTGACAGTAGGCGTTAAAAGTCTCATTTCCAGGATCATGGAGCGCATCAAGGTCGACACCAAGGCCGGCGTTGCAGATGTTGTCGAAAGCGACATTGTAAAAATCGTCCATTGCGTCGTACTTGAGGATACCCTTTTCGTCTGCGCCGATGGATATCTTGTGATCCCAGAAGTCGACGAGCTCTTTGGCGTTTTCCCAAAACGTTGGCGTTATATTTCTGACGTGCTGCAGAGTGAACATGGGCATCATTATTTTGCGCAAATGCTGATGGTATGAGCCCTCAGAGAGAAACAGGCCGTCTCCGAAACCTATGTTGAGGGTTTCCTGCAACTCAGACGGCTTGGGGAAGGAGTAAGAGTACTTGACGAGCAGTTCTTTGAGCGTCACAGGGTCAAATACCACTAGTCTTTCGGTCATAAGAGGACCGTAGAATAGTGCTGCCTTTGCGTCTGGGTGCTTTGCGAGGAACTCGGCATAGCGGTCTCTGCAGTTTCCTGAGAGGAACATCTTAACGTGCCCTAAAAGGAACGAGTAGTCGTCGAAGAGCAGCGGGTACTTTCCTCTGAACGGGCTGAACACAAACGGATAGACAAAGAGACAGAACAGAGTGTATAAAAAAAAGAGCAGACAGTACACTAAGGCGGTAACTGCTGCGAAGGAAAGATTAGTGCCATGCTGAGCAGCTGTGGTCGTACTCCAGTAGCCTGCCAGTAGGCTTACGAGTGCAAAGTAAGGGATTTTGGATATGAAATGCGATCCTTGACTCATACTTTAGGAATTGGATGCCAGCGCTAAAATAGGGCCATGACGAGACTATATATTGTGACGTGTGTTATTTCGATTCACAAGCTTTTAGTTTACCCCGCGTTAGAGAATATGGAGAAGCATGGCTGAATGCGTGCGGAAAGTTTACGGCATTTTTACCCGACAGAGTTGCCTGAAAGGGGACTTTAAAGTGATCGAAATGGCAAATTAAACTATACTATGGGATACTTACTACAGGAGAATACTGATTAAGGGCACTTTCGGTCATTCTGGTGCGGGACAATGATGATCCGGCGAAAATGACCAGTGGGACCTGCGCACCTCTCACAGCTAGCTCGTCTGCACCCACCGCTTGACAACATACGCCAGTATATGTCGTTGGAACAGCAGTACGAAGACCTGCTCGAGGCTCAAAAGAAGGGGAAATACATCCCGCGATCCCGATTAGAATATTTGCGGAAAAAGCTGGCGAAGACTGATACGACCGATGTGCAGCGCGAAAAATGGACTCGACTAAAGAGTAACCTGACCGGGTACATAAACAGAGTAGACAGGTCGAATATCACAGATATGGCCATGAATGTTTTTAGAGAGAATATCATAAGAGGAAAAGGACTGTATTGTGAGATAATAATGAAAGCACAACGAGAAATGGTCTCTTTGACCCCCGTGTACGCATGTCTTACTGCTATCGTCAATACACGGATCCCTGAGGTAGCGATACTCCTGATCCATAGGCTGCTGCAGGCGTTTAAATCAAAGGAACCGAGATCAGCTGCGATATTTTTAGCACATTTTTACAATTATGCGGTTGTCGACGACTTATTGATACTGGAGATGGCTAGTTCTTTGCTGTACAACAAATCCGACCAGTCCTTGAATGTGCTAATCGATCTGCTGTTGGCCGCTGGAGCAGCCTTGGATAGCAATGCAAAAAGTCGTGTCAGTTCGATATACGATGAATTACGTTCACTTTTAAATACAGACCAAACAGTGTCGAAGAAACTGAAGACCAGATTGCTTTCTCTTTTTGATGAACGGAAATCCGAGTTCGCTCGCCATCCCGCTATCGAGACCGAATTAGATCTGATCGAAGAAGACGACCAGATTCGCCACAAAATCCAGTTAAACGATTCACTGGATACTCATGAGGAGCTTAATGCCTTTAAATTCGATCCCGATTTTGACGCCCACGAGTCTGAGTATGGAAACCTCGTACATGAAATCATAGGCTCACCAGAAGAAGACCACAACGAACAAACTGCCTTATCAGAACCAATTACAGAAAGAAAGGATCAGGAAGAGAATCAGGAAGAGAATCAGGAAGAGAAGCAGAAGTCAAAAGATATCACGACAGAACCTGCAAAGTCAGACATCATTGATATGACAGGCACACAACTAACCAACTTTAAGAAATCTGTGTACCTGACAATGATGTCCAGTATTGATTTTGAGGAGTGCTGTCATAAATTGCTGAGTTTAAAAATTCCTAAGCAGTATGAATACGAACTAGTCAAAGTCATATTCGAGTCTTGCGCTCAAGAAAAAGTATACTCGAAATATTACGGCTTAATTGCTGAACGGTTCTGCCAACTACGACGATCCTGGAGATCTCTTTTCGAGCAGGCTTTTCGCGAATACTATTCAGAGATTCATCGTTATGATACCAGCCAACTAAGGAATCTCGCTCGTATATTTGCTTACATCTTAGCCACTGATGCACTACCGTGGACGGTGATGACAGAGATTGAAATGTCTCCGGAAACGACAAATCCATCTTCTCGCGTGTTTCTGAAGTTTTTGTTCCAGAATCTACAAGAAGAACTAGGAATGTCTGATCTGAAGGCCAAATTCTACTCCGAGGAGCTTGCTCCATATATGGGCGGTCTGATCCCTGCCGATGATCTAGATAACCTTCGTTTCTCTATCAATTTTTTCACTGCCATTAATATGGGTCCACTAACGGATACTATGCGGGAATTATTAGCTCAGCTCGAGTCGGAAGAGCAAAACGAAATCGAACATTCGCCATCTGATCTTGAATCTCCAACGCGATCGCTCTCTGAGACTCCCGAATACGCACCTCGAAAGCGCCGACGATCACTGTCTCCTTGAGGTCTGCAGTGCTTCTTAATTTATGACACGACATAACCGGGAAGCGCCCATTCTGGTACTTCTGTTTGATACTCCCACGAACCGTCAGAGTTTCCGTATTTATACGCGTGCAGCCACAAGGTCAGATCGGCAACTGTGGGGTCTGAATATAGCTCAGTTCCGCACTCTGGGCAGAATTCACCCGTCAGTTTTTCACCTTTTTGCGATATCTGGTGTTTCAGGACTTCTTCGTAAGCCAGCGACAATGCACTCTCGGTCTTGCCGACGGCCGATAACTTGGCTATGATTTCATCGTCGTCGCCTTCGCCGTTTTTGCCCAAATGGGGACCAAAGACGCGCCTGTTGGCATATATGGGGTCATTTGCAATTGGATGACCAAGATACTGCAAATGCACGCGGATCTGGTGAGTTCTTCCCGTCAACGGTTTGCATCTGACGACGCTCATATTGGTGGACTCGTCGTAATGGCACAGGTAGAAGATCGTAGTAGCCTCTTTGCCGCTTTGCGAGACTCTGTTAAGCCCGAGTTTCGGAGACAATGTAAATAAAGGGAGATCACACTTGATTTCACCTTCTGGGAACCGGCCGTAAACGCGAGCGTAGTACTCCTTGTAGACAGACCGCTCGCGCAGCTGGCTGGACATGTCTCGTGCAGTAGCGGCTGATCTGGCGAGAAACATTAAGCCAGAAGTGAGACGGTCGAGTCGGTTACAAGAATGAGCAACTATGCCGTGATCGTGTTTCAGTATTTCGGTGACGGTATTGTAGTAGTAGCGGCCAGTTGGGTGTACGGGGATACCTGACGGTTTGTCTATGACCACCAGCTCGTCGTCGTCCGAGACAATCCTAATTGGTCTGCTTGTTATAGGCGGCTCGTGCCGGTGTATTCTGTGACTTATAACGTCGCCATTGCACACTAGTGTGTCAATAGAGGCTGGAGCGTGGTTTATTGTGACTCTGCCTGCTTCGATAGTTGATCTGTAATATTCCTCTGATCGGTCACGGAACTCTTTCGAAAAAATGTCCAGCAAAGTCCGGTTCCTCCATCGCTCCTTGCAGTGTGTCAAATACGTGAAATAGTACGGCGGCACTCTTCTGAGCGGGCCGTCTAACTCGTAATTGGCGCCCGATGCAATTTCTTCCGCTATAGTTTTTGATCCCCCGCTCGCCTGCGGCTCTATGCTGCTGATAATGATATCTTTTGCGTCCTGATACTTCTTTTTAATTTTAAATCCGTTAGCATCTATCACTTTTGCCGCCATTTTGTACACCGAGAAAGATCGTAGGTGCGCTTTCACCATACAGACGAAGTCTATCTTGGTAAGGGTTTCAAACTACACACTACAAAGGTGTTGGTGGTAATCTATATACACACTGATAATTTGCATACAAGAATTCCATGGAAATCGATAACATCTCACTCATACAGTCGGGCACTCTAGTGCTGCCCGTTATTCGCTTTCCGATTATTGTTCTTCTGTTTGTTCGATCCATTGCGATTCGATTGTGTGCTGACAACTTGCTTCTTCTTAGGAAGAATTGTGACTTTCACACCTTTTATAGCTGTTTCGCCCTCTTTCAATGCCTTTGCTGTAGAGTTCACGTCGTCGTACTCTACATTAGCAGCGTTCGGGTCCTTAGGACGGAACTCCGCCTTTACCACCTTACCATATTTCGTCATGTGCTGAATAATTTCGTCGATCGTCACTTTCTCGAAAAACTTGCCCCTAATAAAGACAATTTTCTCTTCATCATTTTGCTTGGATTTTCCGGAGTGCGACCGGCTAGCTTCCGCATCCATTGGTTGAGAAGTCGGTTTGGTTCTAGATGTTGTCGCACTAGCAGACGACGAGGATGAGTTGATAGGCGATGAAATAGTGGACCCAATTCCTGCGCCACCCGCAGCTGAGGCATAACTCGCGTAGCTAACAGGACCAGCAGGCGCTGCAGAGGTAGACGATGCAGATGTATTCGTGGTAGAAGAATCGGGGGTCTCTGAGACCGCGGAACTTGCAGTCGGAGCGGAAGTGGAAGAAGCAGTGGGAGCCGCAGAGGGAGCCGCAGATGAAGGTGCCGCAGGAGTGGCGGCAGGAGCAGCCGGTTTCGCAGAGGAAGATTGTTTCTCAGATTGAATAGCTTCAGTAGCATTAGCAGTAGCGGCAGCAGGCGAGGCTTCAGAAGGAGCAGATGCAGAAGCCGCTGTCTTGACATTGTCGTTAGAAGATGTAGGAGATGAAGTAGATGTACCGTTAGGGGCTGCGGCTGTATCTACATCGTCGGAGTCCAAAAAGACTAGCAAAATGTCGTTGGAAACATAATAAGAATCGTTCGATGGACACAAGAAGAAAGACTCAACGAAACCGTGAATTGAGTCATCGCGAGTAGTCATTTCACCAGATACTTGAATAAGGATATTGCGCTCGAATACTGGCTGGTAGTCCAAATTAGTAATTTGGACTTTCACTGGAATTCTTTTCGAAGACTTAATAAATTCTTTAATAGCCTTTGAGCCAATTATTGGCGAGCTTTGAGACCCTTCAATTCCATGAACAAAGCAAGATTCATCAGAGTAAAACTTGTAAATAGATTCGGGATCGTTACACAAAGTAGAATAAAATGTCTTAACAAACGAGCTTCCGATCTCGCTCGCGGACTTTATACCTTCTTTCACTTTGTCCATTTTTCAGTTTTTATCTCTGTTCTGTCGTCTCGGTCCTTTTTCGTTCACCAGCGAATTTGCAGACACTCGGATCTGCTCTTTTTTTTTGTTATATTATCTGCTGTACAATAATGTAACTTCAGGAAAAAGAAACAAAAAGAAACCCAGCAGTTCTCTCTCTCTTTTATTGGCCTTCAACCAAAATTTTCTTCGAAAAATAGTATGTGTAAGTCTAGAAGAGTCGGGTTCACCGCTTAATATCTATCAAAAAACTCTATTAGCCGTGCTAAACACTACAGCTTTTCTAACAATCTACGCGCAGCTTTCTTACGTCAGCATAATATTATATTAAAAATCAGTTAAAAATCAATCTTTCACTTTATTCAAATCGACTTCATTTTTACTTTTCTTAGTCGACCTCTTCCATGGCAGATTCGGCATTAGCAGTGGCATCATCGGCAGCCGGTTCAGCGGCTGAAGGCTCTTCTTGGGCCTCTTCATCAATATTGAGTCCAAGAGAAATCAAACGATTAATGCGTCCGGCAAACGAGTTGGGCTCGTCCAATGTGAATCCTGAAGTCAACAAGGCAGTCTCATACAGTAAAGTAGTGAGATCACGAACTGTGCGATCACCAGGACCATCAGCTTCGACTTTAGCCTTCAACTCCTTGATGATAGGAGATCTAGGTGAGATCTCAAAGATCTTCTTGGATGCCATGTAGGTAGACATATTAGTGTCTCTCAAAGCCTGTGCCTTCATAATACGTTCCATGTTAGCTGACCAACCAAACTGTCCAGTACGGATAGCAGCAGGGGCATCAATCAGTTTGTGAGAAACAACAACCTTCTCAACCTTGTCACCAAGAATCTCTTTAAGCTTCTTAGTGAGCTCCTCGTATTCCTTCTCTTCGGCTTCACGAGCAGCTTTCTCCTCTTCGGTCTCCTCAATCTCATAGTCCTTGGTGATATCAACGAGCTTCTTGCCATCAACCTCCTTCAGCTGGCTCATAGCGTACTCGTCAATAGGGTCAACCATGAACAAAACTTCAAAGTTCTTAGATTTAGGAGCATCAAGGAAAGGCGACTTCTCGACAGCCTTGATAGATTCACCAGTAATGTAGTATATGTTCTTCTGGTGCTCAGGCATGCGAGTGATATAGTCCTGGAAGGTAACGCTGTCATCACCTGACTTAGTAGACTGGTAACGCAACAATTTAGAGATAGCCTGACGGTTCTGGGCATCTTCATGGATACCAAGCTTGAGGTTCTTACCGAAAGCAGAGTAGAATTTGTCGAATTGCTCACGGTCCTCAGCGATCTCCTGGAACATTTCAATGCACTTCTTAACGATGTTCTTGCGGATAACCTTCATAATCTTGTTTTGTTGCAACATCTCACGAGACAAGTTCAATGGAAGATCCTCAGAGTCAACAACACCCTTGATAAAGTTCAACCATTCAGGTACAAGCTCATCAGCATCATCAGTGATGAATACACGGCGTACATACAACTTGATGTTGTTACGCTTGCGTTTACTTTCAAAAAGATCAAAAGGTGCGCGAGCAGGAACGAACAGAATGGCAGAAAATTCAAGTTGACCTTCAACAGAGAAGTGCTTGACTGCCAAATGATCTTCCCAATCGTTGGAAATAGATTTGTAGAAAGCTGCATACTCTTCTTTGGTGATATCGCTGGGATTGCGGGTCCACAATGGCTTAGTCTTGTTGAGCTCTTCATTCTCAACGACAGTTTCAGTGATCTTCTTGGTCTTCTCTTTCTTCTCGCCTTCTTCCTCTTCATCGACCTCTTCGATCTTAGGCTTCTTGTCGTCAGATTCTTCGCCCTCCTTGACTTCTTCACCTTCATCCTCAACGGGGACTTCCTTCTCAACCTCCTTGGTGACAACGAGCTGAATAGGATAGGCGACGAATTCAGAGTGACGCTTGACGATATCCTTAATGCGCTTCTCTTCAAGGTATTCCTTTTGGTCCTCCTTCATGAAAAGACGGATAATGGAACCACGAGTCAATTTGACTTCCGGGTTGGTGTCGTGGGTGATAGTAAAGCGACCACCAGCAGAGGATTCCCAGATGTACTGATCGTCATCGTTGTGCTTGGAAATGACTTGGACGCGGTCGGCAACTAAGAAAACAGAGTAGAAACCAACACCGAATTGACCAATCATAGAGACATCGGCACCAGCAGACAAGGCTTCCATGAAAGCTTTGGTGCCGGACTTGGCGATCGTACCAAGATTGTTAACCATATCGGCCTTGGTCATACCAATACCGGTATCCATAATCTCAAGTACACCAGATTCAGGGTGGGGAGTGATGCGAATGAAGAGATTAGGCTCGGTCTCTAACTTCTTGGGGTCAGAGAGAGCCTCATATCGAATCTTGTCGAGAGCATCGGAAGCATTAGAAATAATCTCACGCAAGAAGATCTCCTTGTTCGAATAGACAGTATTGATGATCAAGCTCATCAACTGAGAGATCTCAGCTTGAAATTCAAATGATTCAGCATCGGCAGACATTTTTGTATAGTTATTTGTTTTTTCCAACTATGTGTGAGGAAGGATGAAAAATCGATTGAGTGCTAATATTTAAAGTCATTATATAGTTTCTCGAGTCCATTTCAGCATTAAGGTTATCGAAACTTCTAGGCTGTATACTATATTCTATCGCCTTCCATGCCGGCACAAACCCTAAACCTAATTCACACATAACATAGCAACAAAACCATGTTGTTACCTCGTTCTACGATAGGGACGAAAAAGGATCGCTTGCATTATAAAGGATAGATGTAGAGAATTTAAATAGCATAGACTGTATCCACGATCTATATGAGAGCATTATCACGCTTTAGATACTAGTTAGTGGCACGAACGGCTTCTTACCGAGGTTTCTATTTACCACAGGACCAATATACTGGTCATGATAAGGAGCGCGGATGTTCTCAGGAGGGTTTTGAGTCTTGACCTTAGTGAAGTAGTCTTCGTAGACACGTCCTTCCCGTCCACCCAGCGAGGAGTTTATAACGTAGTCACTGAAATTAAAGGCGTCTGTGAGAGCGATAGCGTCAGGGCGAATTTCGGCGCACACTGCGTCGACAGCGTCTCTGACCTTATCGATTTGCTCGGAGTTGAAGAATCCAGATTGGATCAACAGACCGTTCTCCTGTTCTAATTGGAAGAGACCGTATAGTCTGAAAAGACGCTCAAGAACAGGCTTGATGTCCGCAGGAGCAGATTGGAGACGTTGGTAGAAGGCATTCACAATAAACCTTGTAGCATGAGTCTTTGCAGCCAGGAAACGGTGTTGAGAAACAGATTCAAGAGCTTGGAGCTTAGGTTTGCCGGACTTGACAGCAGCCAAGTACGCATCTCCAGCCTTTTTCACGACCAAAGAAGTAACGGCATCCCATGCGGCGACAATTACCTCAGGAGCTGAGATATCAGCAGACGCTTCAGCTTTCACATCGGGCTTAGCGGTCAAAGCGATGTACTCCATTCCGTTGGGCAGTGCCTTTTCGCCGGACTTGATGAAGCTGGTGTAGTAGCCAATAAGAGCACGTCCAGTGGAAATAGAGAGAACGGAGTTGTCACCTTCCCAAGTAAGCATGACGTGCCAGTCAGACATGGCGGAGCCAAATCCGGAGTACGCAGAGTAACCGTGGCCACCGCAACACTGACGGCAAGTATCAATAGACTGGGCAGCAGCCCATGTGCTGAATGCCTTGAGACAGGCTGAGGTTGCAAAGAGAGCCTTTACGTCGTTAACCATAGACATCACAGCCTTCATGTCTTTGAGATCGAGAGAGGCCTGTCGAATAGTGATGCCATGCTCAAGGTTGGCGACAGCATCAGCAGCGAACTGCAAAGCATAAGTTTGAGCAACAATAGGGAACAAGCGACGCTGGTGAAGAGGATAGTCCAAAATTCGGGTTTCTTCCTGTTCAGGAGAAGAGGAGAACTGACGACGGACTGCACCGTAACGAACGGCAATAGTGGAAACGCGCTTCAAGATCTGGGCGGAATCGCTAACCATAGTGACACGGCCGTGGATGAGAGCACCATAAGCGAGCTGAGCAAGAGGCGGCTCGGTGACTTTACCGTTTCTGTCTATTTTGGCGTAGCGTTGGAGGAAGTAGGTTCTCGGAATGCGGACGTTGGTGAATTGTATCCAGCCGTTGTCAATACCGTCACGACCTTGTTTACGACCAATATCGCCCAAAGCGACACCGGTGCACAAAGAGTAGTCAGGGTTTCTCAAAGGAACTACGAAGTTCTTGACGCCATAATCCTTGCCATCGACGATGAGACGGGCGAAGACGACACAGTGGTTGCAGGTATGTGCAGCGCCGCCTATCCACCACTTAGTGGCACCAATATGGGGAGTGTGGATGATGAATTCATCAGTTTCGCGGTCAAAAGTGGCAGTAGTCTCAAGACCAGCTACGTTAGAGCCATGTGCGAGTTCCGTCATTCCAAAACAGCCGACCATCCCATCTAAGGAAGTCGCGCCGCGTTGGTTGAGGAAGTAGTCAATCTGCTTGTCAGTGCCAGAACCCATAATGGTGTTAACAAAAAGACCATAATGAACACCAATACGAGTAGTAAGAGAGTAGTCAATCTTGGAAACAGCAGAGATAATATCTTCGACGTATTCAATAGTGGGGTTCTTCTCGATATAGGAGACAGTTTTGGCGATTCGCCTCATAGTGCGTTCGCGGAGCTCGTCCTTAGTGAGGTCGTAGTTGGTTCTTTGGTCGAAATCAGGGTCGCGTTCAAGCATCTGCAAGAGCTTTTCACGGTATTCGGCTTTTTCCTTAGATCCCTCTATGAAATAGGTCAGGTTCCTGGTAGGAAAAGAGCCACGGGCTCGCTCCATAGCCATGCTCTTAACAGTATCTTCGGCAGGGTTGAACATCGTTTATAATAAAAACAGAAAACTCGATATTCAAAAAGGTATAATGCAGAAAGGTCTATAAAAAAAACCAAGAACCCACTTCAACCAGTAATTAGACAAGTTGGCTTGTCTGTAATGCCGTTCTAGTATAAATAGGTGTGAGCACAGAGCCTCGGCAATAGTGGTTTTGCCAATGGTGAAAAGCAGTCAGGTGATAATGCACTTTTGACCAATAATAGAATAAATAATTAGGTTAAGGTTTGTACCCCACATTTCCTGATTAACACATGCCCGAGGATACCCCACTAATACGCTATTATTACATGTGATATACGCGAAATAGACTTTAAATCCAGTTATGAATTACCGCAGTCTTCGGACATACTAGCTATCCTTTCGCCTGAGTCATTGACGCTTATTAACCCGTGTCAGTATAGGCTAATAATGTTTGTAAGTACTAAAAGTTTAGTTTGATCGTTGCAGCGACAGCGACAGTGTGTACCTTAATCAAGCAAACTCTCGGCATTTTTGTACGGCTCAACAGCGCATTTGTATTCAGACCATTTGACCTCGGCATCAGCCACTACAAGTGTCTCAATTCGCCCCTTTACTTGCCAGTGCTTAGCCATATACTCCATAAAGCCCTCTCCAGTGGCTTTATAGTGCAGTGCCCATGCAGCTTTATGAGCTGCACCTAGTGCACAAGCGTTATCCCCAGCTTGAAGTAATCGATGTGTACCCTCAGTGGGTCCTAATACCTCTGATAGTACCTGAGCAATAGCAGGGTTCTTAGAGCCTCCTCCAACCAGGTACATTCTTCTCGGCCGTCCACTATTGTCAGCGAGCATGTTCTGTGATCGCAAATGCATCGAAAGTCCTTGACTTTCAATTATCATACGAGCATCTTCTTCGGATAATGCTGCGCTAGGCTCTTTGGTTAGGACTCCGTTCTCGACAGAGAACCTAGTTATTTGAGGTTTCCTGTCGGGGATAATTTCACTCAGCGGAAAATAAAACCCGATGCGAAACTTATCCGGGCTTTTGCGGTCCAGAACGCTAGATTTCAGCACTATATCATTGAACTTGTCCCAAGATTTCGATGCCTTTGCACTACTGTCAACGGCGTCACGAATCTGCTCGCGTGCGAGTCCTCCATTGCAATAGCATAGCATACCCATATAAAGACCAGGAGAAGTAGGATGTAAAAACAGGTGGTACTCGTCAGATGGGGCAAATACCTCAGTAGATGTGAGTAATGTTGTACTCGTGCCCAGGGATATCATGACATCGTTCGGCTGCAAATCTAAAGACAAGATTGTAGCAGGATTGTCCCCAGTGAAAGGAATGATTTCACAATCAGGTTTGAATCCATACCTCTGCACAAAATACGACGAAATAAATCCCAGAGAATCTTTCCCGTCAATTGGGTAGCCGAGCATATCAATTAACTTCGTAACTGCATGATCTTCCGGACTAGACGCACCAGCGACTAATTGAACTAAAGGCATATAATAATCGTTCTTAGTAATATCCCAGAGGTTCATTCCGCAGATATCAGAAACGTCTATTGCAGCCCATTTACCAAGAAAAACCGACGCCAAGAAACTGGATATTATCGATATTCTGGCTGTATTAGCGTACCCATCAGGGTCGACGCGTCTGACTCTCATAATCTGAGGGCCAGTGAAGCGGTAGTGACCACGGGAGCCGGTAATTTCAGCAAGATGCTGAGAGCCGCCAACTTCATTTTCGTGAGCATCCACTTCGAGTTTAGTAGAGTGGTCCTGCCAGTTAGGACTATACTGACGGGCAAATGCGTTAGGGGCCAATTGGTTTAAGAGAGAATCTGATGGACTAAGCGAGCTCAGTAGTTCTGGAGCTTGAGCTGACCAGTAAACGGAGCCGTGCTGTTGGCATGCACCTGACAACGCTTTCACACGAGAGAAGTCAAAGCCCGAATCCTTTAGTCGCTGCAACACAATATCAAGGGCCTCGAGCCACATAGCTACAGGAGCAAATATCTCTTGTTCCTTTTCATTATGTAAAACTCCGTGCACCGTGTTATATTTTGGCAGATCTTCGTCGAATTTGAGTGTTTCGTGGACGACGAGATCCAATCGGGAGTCAACTCCTATGACTTTGAGTTGCTGTGTAGAAAGGTCAAAGCCAAGGAATACGTCCGCTTTCAAAGCCATAGCGCAAATTACTTAGTGTCCCAGGCTAGCCACTTTTCTGGCTTTTTGTTGAACTGAGGCCAGGGGGGTATAACTACTACAGCAAGAGCGACAGATAGAATGGCAAATGTAACCCAACAGTAGAGCGAGCTTTGGAATGTGAAACCGACAAGAAAAGCGATAAGTGCAGCAATATAAGTGCCGATATTCACGACTTTATCACAAAACAGTTGACTTGGAAAATCAATTGGACCTTCAATCACAAAGGAGATGTCGGCAATTAGCTGGTCCATTTGGTTTTCGGGGGAGTCTAGCTTTTATATGTGCGTGGATGGATAAGTTATGATTTCATACGGTTGCCATGGGCGAAATTTACCCGTGTAATATTTATCCGGGGCACACGATTACGGATCGTGCATTTTGAGACTCGTTAAATTCATTGTTCTGCGCAATGCATAAATCACATTATCTTCCAGTCAGAGATTTCACAAATTCTGCAAATTGACGACGAAATAACTTGTCGTCGACAGTCTGCAGCGCCTGTACATACACATCGATCTGCTGGTTCGGCACACCTGATTCAGGGAAGAAAGACTGCGCCAAGTATGCGCTGAATCGCGGCCAGCATAAATGCAGACATTTTTGCACATGCCCAATTTCACCGAGAACTAACCGGAATTCTCCGTCCGAGTAGTTCGATTTGACGTCCGTCGAAACTGACCAGCAGATCCTGTTCACCGTTACATAGAATGAATCAGGCATCGTAAATACTGAGACGCCTGCAGGCAAAGGCAGAGATGGATCTTTATCTGCTAATGCAACCATGACTTTTCCTAAGACCGCCAGCGCGGTTTTCTGTGTGACCGCGTTGCTTTGATCTTCAGAGTATTCCAGTATGGTCTGCAGCATCGATTCCAAAACGCTTCGGAGCTCTTCCCGCAACAGGACACAAGTAAGCCCGTTGGCAACTATCGTCTGAATAAAATGCAAGTATGCTTTTCTCAAATTATAAACTTGAAGAAAATAGTCAGTGCCCGAAGACGTGCCATTATCGTTTTTTGGAAGTGTCATATGGTCCACTAGGTTAGAAAGCAGCGGCCCAATTAGCTCAACCAATATATTTCCCGCTCCGTCTTCAGCATACAGGTGAACTAGCTGACCAATGAAAGAAAGAAAGTCTACTAGTTCATCGGGCCCTGCATTAGACAACAAACTGGTAATCAGTCGAGGGATATACTCAAAAATTTCACTTCCAATGCTTGTGAGCATCCTAGCAAATGTAAACCTAGCTGCATCTCTTATGATTTCAAATTGCGCTAGCATCTCCAACGGAGCAATGACTGCTTCTGCGCTGTTCTTCATTCTGACTTTCACATTAGCATTTTCTTTCATTTGCTGCTGTGCACCATCGGAAAAACCACGCGAAAATGTTCCTATCGCCATAATGTCATGATGTATTTGTAATGTGAGCTTGGCGTCCCCAGAAGCATTGCCCATATTTCTCGATATATCTGCGTATACCGGGTCAAGAACTGCAGATATGTACGAACAAGTTTCATCAATAACGGCTTCGGTGACCTGTCCCTTGCAACAGGAAATAGTAAACCCGGCCGCTTCAAATAGATACAGTTGCGACTCAAATAGTCCATCGCTGGTGGCTTCATCTGCTGACATAAGAGAACTCGAATCATTTTCCGTAGGAGGATCACCTGCTTCTATGACAAACAAATCCTGCAGTCCAGAGAGCAGTTGAGACTTAGCTTCAGAAGCAGAGAAGTAGCCAGCAGAGTGTTTGATGAATTGAAGAAGTAAATACCATGCACGTGCTTGCACTTTCTTGTTTGAGTTATGAGCTCCAAACTCTGAGATGAAAAATTGTAAAATTCGTAACCCAAAAACATCAAAGTCAATAAGACCTTGATGTCTCACAATAAGTTCCATAAATTGAAGTTGCACTGCTGGATGTGCATAGTTCAGTACAACATCAGATGAGATCATTTTTGATAAACAGTTCTGTAGAACAGATATGGTCGGATGATCTCTCTGGGTTTTGCTAAGAATTCCAGCATTACGCAGGCCTTCACCATAGGCCCATAGTTCGAACAGTGCAAGTTCTAAATCTCTCCAAGACTGTGGAGGAGTGTCTAGAGATTTGAATACAAGTTCAGATATCACACGAGATACCAGTTCATAGTCAATAGCGGCTATAGAATCTTGAAAAATACGTAATCTGGCTCGAATATCCAAGAATTCACTTTCAGAGCCATCTTCACCTCCAGTCCAATCTGTAGATTCATCATACTTCGCTTTAGAGATTATAACGGTCAGCATTTGACTTAGTATAGAGGAAGCTCGGTCTGGAAAGGTATTCTGAGATTTGATTTTGCGCAAATAAGTCAAATAATCGGTAATAGATGGGAAAATTTGGGTCGAAGTGTCATCGTATTCGTTCCCGAGGAATTCAAGAAGGAAAGGTGTGAGGTCAAAGAGTTGCTGCTGAGCAGAAGAACAAAGAGAAGGCTCGTTTGACGACATGTCCATGATTCTGAGTAATTCTTTTGCAATAACGTTGCACAGATGAGCTACACGCTCATCGAATTCTATATCAGACCCAATTTTCAATTGGGAAAGAAGAGGAATGATGTTTAAGAGGGAGATAAGAGAGAGTTTGTCAGCCGGCATCATTTTTTTGGATATTATCTCAGCGAGAGTGTTGCAGGCAGTGCTATTAATTTTTTCTCTAGCGAGTAAGGCAAAAATGAGATTCATGTATTCAGGAGTGACAATGAGATTGATATCGATCCATGAGACCCACGAGCCGATTGTGCGCAGAGTAAAGTCGCACAAATCCAGAGCTTTTGGGGAAGGGTTATTAGACCATACCTGCAGTATGTACATCCAGGAGGCGGTGAGTTTCGCCATAGACGCTTCACGGATATTGTCCTTCATGAGGCTGGCACGTCTGTTGTCTTCAGTGGACCTGTTAATCAAGGTGTCACCTATCTCTTCATGGAGAGAGCTGAGGACGCGCAAATAGAAATCTATGCCGTTGGCGTTAGAGTATTCAGGAGCTTGAGCCATAGACAGCAAATTGTCAAAGCAGGAAGGCCATTTTGATGGGTAGCAGATGAGTATTATGTAGGAGAATATTTGTGCGATCTTGTTGCGGAAATGGGGGTCATCTATGGGTTCAGGGGGCGCGACGTAATTTTCAGAGACGTAAGCCAAGAGCTGATCTTTTATGAGGAGAACTCCGTCGCCCAGATCTCCACCTCTTGTGGCTAAAGCTTCGCCTACCACTTGCAGAGCGAAGAATCGAGCCGTTGAAGATCGGCTGTTGCCGGCGGAAAAGAGACCCAAGCACAGCTGCCAACCGTCGGGCGAGTCTTTAACCTGTTGACAGAAGTTCAAGGCCTGTATATGTTAGTACTGATATTTTTGAGTGCATGAAGGCATTGAGCACGCACCAGCCACGTCAGGTAGTCGTATGCGATGCAAACTAGTCATACTTACTTCTTGTTTAAAGGAGGCACTTGCTCGACCGTCATAGAGTACAGCCACAGCCTGTTCTATTTGATCTTCCATCTCTGCTTCACTAAACCTCTATATAGCAGAGAATAACCAAAATAAAGGGCAAATCACCAGTTTTAGGTGGCAAATCAGCACTCTGAAAAAATGCCTTTGGTTATACGGAAGGGTTGAGTTTTGGGTGGTCTTAAAGCTGCTCGATATACTGTGTTTTAGGTTTTTAATAGGGCTAAGTATGTCTGTACACAAACTGCTGCCAGTTCACTGATTGCAGTCTGTTCACGAGAATAAACCAAAAAAAAATTAGTCAAACATGTAGACAAATGACCATTAGAAGGTAAACAGATAATTAATTGGTGATTTCCTACCTGCTGCTTGAAACACAGCGGCGTATCCGGCCCTTCACCAAGGTCCCTCCCGCTATGGCCCCCCAGCTCCTCCGCTGCGTCGCATGCCCTTTCAACCGCCACTTGTCACTGTGCACTCATGTACCGCTTGCTACACTGTCGTATATTGTACATTAAATCTAAAAAGAAACACGACTTAACATCGATAGCCCTCCAGACGGCGAAATCGCTTAAAAACTGTACCCCGGATGATATTTAAGGTTAGGGTTTACTCTTATACGCGTTTTGATCTTTGGACATTGATCTCTTTACCCGGTGTAAACAAATGGCAGACGAGGAAGGTATACGAGCGCATAGGTTCAGGGAAACGTTTCTACTTTCGCTTGAAAAAGCTGCTAGTTCTGTTAATGTTGAGGATTTGAAGAAATGCTATCCTTCTGTTGCGGCACTCGAGGGCAGCGACTCGCTGTTTGCTGACATTCTCTCACAAGTGACGGACTTTTGGCGCACAAGGTCTCTGAAGGAGTTTGATCTCATTTTGAAAGAGAAAAATGTGACTGAAAAGCTTAATGGACTAGACAAAATTATTGAAACCGGCAAACAACTCGCTGAATCGGGTGCGCCTGAGGATATCCAAATCGAGAACCTGACACCGGCTCAGATCTTGAATGCTCATTCGCGTAACGTCAAGCAGAACATCATCGATAGACTTAATTCTCTTTCTTTGCAAATTGAACAGGCAAACAATAAACTGGATGACCAAATAGACTTGATATGCAGATCGACAGCCGAAGACCTGAAAACCCTACAGTCGCTGCTGGACACGGTCGCGACTGCCGTCACGCCAGAAGCCAAACAATTATTACAAGACATACAAGCCGCATACAATAATACAGATACCTGATCTTAATGCGAAAACACATGTACTATATTCTATTATCTTTCTAAGCTATGCCAATGCTGAATCACGCGGACTTCACATTGGAGTACGAGCTTCCGGGATACGTCAAATTATTGGTCGCAGATTTGGCCAAATTCAAGTTGTTGTTTACAGTGCCAATCAGAGACCTAGCATTGCTCGCAACATGATCTCCTGATGCCTCCCAAAACATTGCACCTCCTAGCTTCTTCGCTTTAATGTATTCGCATTTCTGCTTCACAACTTGTTCGTTGTCATAAGACACCATTTTCCTTCCAGGAGCGTCATAGGAGTAGCAGGCTCCGATGGACTGCACATACTTCTCTTCAGATCCCGCAAGAGGAAGCGCCTTATAATCCCAGATACCGTTTTCCCAAGAACCTGTTCCTATTCCTGAAAATGGCTTGCCGGGCCCATCAGTGTTTTCAAATGCACGACCGTATGCGGGCATACCCACTACTAGTTTGCTAGTGGCAACACCACGCTTAGTGTAAGCTGATACCACAGTATCAACACTAAGAGGCGACCCATACAGCTGGCTCTGGTGACCACTGACGGAGTCCCATCCACCGGCGAAATCATAGCACATCAAGTTCCACCAGTCTATGTATTTGTCCATCTCTTCTACATTAAGAGTTTGGATCTTATCGGATCCACCTGGCGCAGCGACGGTTAACAGAAACTTATATACGCCGCTGTTATGAGTACTAGACAGCTTAGTAAGAGCTTCACGCAACTCTTTCAAGAGCGACACCATGAATGCTGCTTCAGTAGCGTCTTTTGGATATTCCCAGTCGATGTCTATGCCATCAAGGCCACATTCTTCCACAAGGCCAACAGCTGTTTGCACAAAACGAGCGCGCTTGTTTGCATCGTTGCACACCGCCGAGAACTTCCCGTCATAGCCCCAGCCTCCGATTGCCAGTATGACTCTTAAATGTCGATATTTCTTTTTCATTTGAAAAAATGCACCCAGACAGCCTTTTAATCCTTCGTCGTTATTTCCTAATTTTATCTGAACATCAGCCCATTCGTCTGACAGTTTAACGTCTCCGGTAGTATCGTCGATCTTAGCGAATGAATAGTTCACATGAGTGATGCAATCAGCAGGGATCTGATCAGGATTAAATTTACGCTGATAAATTGACCAATTGGTATAATAGACTACGCATTTCATGTCACTAGGGGAAGATTGACATTTACATGCAAGTTTGGTGGTATATGCGCGGGCCTTGCCTTTAATAGTGCTAACCAGGGAAAGAGAGTTTGAGGAGCCCATTACTTTTTATACTGGAAAGGTTTCTCTTGTTGAACTGAAGGTATTGCTGCTACAAGTACTATTTATATACTCAACAAGCGCTTTCGTTTAACCAAATTAGTCTCATTATAATTTCGTAATCAGTATAAATTTCACAGAGGGGTTGTGATTGCAAGTTACCGGCAAAAGTCCCTTCACTTTATTGTACATTAGTTCAAATAGGGTAAGCATAAGCGAGAGAATGGTACAAAGGAACAATACTTATTTTTTGCAGGACAGAACACTTTCGTAGAGCGGTTAAATATGCGCTCGTATATGGTTTGTCGTGTCAGCTTTTTATAGCTTTGGCAGCCAGGGACGCTGCAGAAATATAAGCCAGATGTTCGACAGTGCTCAGCTGCTGAATAACGAACTTTCCAGGATACGAGCTTTCAACTGTAGCCAAGCATCTAGCAGTCGCAGTTCGCACTGAAGTTCTAGGATGAAACAAGCCTAAAGCAAGGTGCTTGATATCGCAGTACGCTGAAGTCAACTCCAAGGTGAACTGATATATATCCTGTGGGGTCTTCAGAAAGTTCGGCAGAGTGGTGTACAGTTTGACAATTTCGTCACCAGACATAAAAGATCCACGTCTCTGTAAGAGCTGTAACTGGTGCCGAAAGTCGATTTTGACTTCCTGTTTAGGAATGAGACCCAGTCGCTTGTAGATACTAGTTCCGCGAAAAGACTCCACGAAAGGTGAGTGTACAGCAATCTCACTGTTCTCATCAGATTTGATTGACCAGACTATTCCTGCGCCAGGTAAAGCTAAACTGGTTTTGTCTCTTTCTGTTCGAATATTCTCAAGGTCAGTAGCGCCATTATAACGACGTTCCATTTCTGCAGTAATTGCTATCAGTTCGCGTACGTAGTTTCTAGAACGTAGTAGAAAAGCAGAAGCCGGAGCACGTAGATCAAGTAGTTTAGCAATGTCGGCCACAAATGACTGGTCCATAAATGATCCCGTGCTGGAATTAGGAGTGGCAGCTTTGGATGTTCCAGAAGCGCTAATGATACCGGTGTTAATGTCGATCATGATGTCCCACCACTCGGGATGCGAGCCAAAAGCGGGGCTGCATACTCCAGCAATGTAACCAGGGATTTCGACTAGTTGCGAAACACGCGATAGTGAGGCGTAAGGGAATGTGCGCTCCAAGATACCAGGTGCGAGACCGTACCCCGAGGCGATGAGGACTGCGGTGAGCACAGTTTCTGTGATATCTGACGAGGAGAGTCCGACGCCAACAAACAGGATGCGCTTTTCAGTGAGTATAGCATTGACGATTATGATCAATGGGTGCGTCGAGGAGCCAGAGGTGAAGACGTCGGGGAAGCAGTTTGGGGAGGAGAGTGATACATGGAGGGATGCGAAAGATTTCAGGTAGCCTTCGACTGGTATCTGGACGACAAACTCTTCAGGTATAGCAAGAGGGTATCTGAAAGGAATGTCAGACGTTCTGCCCATGGCTTTGAAAGGTACAGCGACTGTATAGGTTAGTTCTGTGGTTTGAATGAGTTCTGCTGACGGTAGCAGAGCAGTCTGTGTGGCCGGGGTAACCAAATCTGAGTGTGAGCGCAGTTCATCTAAGCTTTTCAAGGGAGGTTTATTTGGCTCAGGGAGCAGTATAAGGATAGACTTAGCGTAGTGGTCTAGTTTCGGGATAGTGCTGAGTTTGATGGCGTGTAATGAGTGGAAGAGTCGTGTGATGACGTCGAAAGACGGGTTGGCGGAGTATTCAGCGACTGCGAGGGTCAAAAAAGGTTTAAAAGGTTCGACGTTCTGGAGAGTTGTGCAGATGGCGAGACTGCGAATTACTGCTCCGCGACTAGTGTCGTTGGACTTTCTGGTTAAGGCGAAGCTGAGAAGAGTTCTCCTAGACGATTTTTGGTCGTGGTCATAGAGAAAGACGACATTCCAATCGCTAGATCTCTCATGGATCTGATCGGGAATCATTATTTCGCCTATTTCACTTGCATGTTAGTCAATGGAGGGGTTATTATGATTAGACTGATTATCTTTGTACTTACCTATCATCACCGTCAAACCAGCCTTCTGGGTACACGTTCTTAACGACAGGACCATAATCGTGATCGAATTCAGCTGCAATAACGCAGTCAATAACCGAACTATCCATATTACTTGATACAGACGTCTGAAAAGAGTGGTTAGTGTAAAAGGGATAATCAGAAATAGCACCAAAAAGGGGACTTAAACCGATCCTTAGTCTGGATGCCCTCCCTGTGTTTTGGGACTTCAAAAAACCGGGGAACCCTGCGTATTAATTGCGATGCCTGTCTGCGATTGTCGCCAGAACACCCTTTAATGTCAGTACACCGTTAAAATATTATTGATCTATCTCGCGTCCCTGGAAATTATCCGTTAAGGCTGCACAGATGATTGGAAGACCTTGAACCCTCCCGCTTGTACAGGCACCAGGGTCTGGACCCTGTATCTCATCGTACGTCCCCAATTGGACCGGTGTACCTCTACACGATGATGTCTACTGCGTGCTTAGATTGACCCTTAATTTCATTTTCAGGGACGCTAAAGATGCTCATAAATAATATAAATAGATATCATTTTTTCTGCATATCATGCACCAACAAACAATGAACACTATTGCTACTTCAATGAACATCATGCTCCATGCACCAGCCTTGGGGTGCGCGCAAACTGCTCCAGATCGTCAAAAACTAATCGAGACCGCGTTGTACGACCGTTCTCCTAAGAAGAAACTCAGACGTTCCAAGAAGCGCTCCAAAATGCCCTCATGCACTACCAACTGCGTCACCAAATTCGACACTGTCAAGCAGACCCGCTTTGCACACGCAAATGCCCTGGCTGAATTACCCTATGCTGATTACAACATCGTTCGTGAGCTTACAAGAGGTAGAACACAGGATATAAGCAGACGAAACAATCTGCGTCAGCTGCCTTACATGTATGTCGAGTTCTCTGCTTCTGTCTTCGAGAACCGTATCTTAATGAAGCAGCTGCCATACTATGGCTGCCAGATGGACCACATTGTCCACGATAATAAAGCCAATGATGGACTTCCTTACTACAGACAAGACTTTGCTGCGGACTTTGATGTAGATAGAGTTAATTCTCGAGATAATCTCCGTTTGCTTCACGCTCTGCCCTTCCAAGATCATGACATCGCCTTAGAGTTTGGTCACGACAGGCAAAGCGTCCAAAACAGATCATGGCTAAAACTCTTGCCGTAATTTACCCACAATTGGGACCCTGTTGTTTATCAGAACAAAACGAATGATGGACTGCCGTTTTACATGCGCGACTTTGCTTCCGAGTTCGCTGCAGACAACAAGGAATCATCATTCAAAGCCTGGATGTTCAAGTACCTTCCTTCTCACAACTGTGACTTAGCGCTAGAGCTAAGAAGTACAGCTGAGAGCGGTAAGGAAAGGAGTACGATGGATGTTTTTTGCAAAACGGCCGTGATCGGTCATGAAATGCTTTGCGTCGACACCACTTACACGTCGCTAAATCTGCTCAAGGAATTACCGTTCTACCCGTTCTGGAAGTCACTCACAGAGAATGGCCGTTTGATCAAGGAACCTCGTTTGTTGAATTTAGACATGAATAAGTTCCTGGTATCTCAATGTGCAAGTCAAAAGTGCACGACTGCTATGCTTTTCTACCAAAAGGAACTCGACTGTCCCTCCAAAAGGCAAACTCGCAAATGCCAGCCTCGCAAATGCAAGCCTCGAAAATTCAAGCCTCGCAAATGCAAACGAAAGACTAGTTAACGCTCTAGTTATGATCAAACTTACTTGCACGCAGCGTTTATGCTCGTGCCGCCTAAATCCAGGCTCACATTGATCTGCAGTCTGCTTTTCCTGGATCTCGAAACTCGCTTTATCGACGAACCACTGGCGCATTCACAACAGTATCTCTTCGACGCGAATCAGAAATTTGATATTGGACATGAAACGCACAAATCAAACCTTGCATTGTACGTAATTTAACCAGATTTTGCATATACTAATATTTATCTACATTTATATACATATATAAAATCATGTAACTGTATGGGTTCGTTGCTATGCTATTTGCTATTATTTGGGAATTCTCGAACAATTGTTCTGTTTAGATATTACCACATTAGAGTCCCTACCGTAAACAGCACAGATTCAGTAATTCAATGCACAATAAATGACTCCAAAGACTATAAAACTTGCATACTTAACTAATAAATCAAATACAGAAGAAGTATATGCACTAGTTTCGTCTTTGAACCAAATCTCGCAGTTAGAAACAGTCTCAGTTAAGACTGCAGCTTCCTACCAAGGCCAACTACACACTATAACGACTGCTGCCCTCCAATTGAATCAAACCTGCAAATCTCGCTCAGCTCGTAATTCAAAAGTGTTAATTGAAATTGATGGGAATGCGCTACGTAAAGAATCTGTACGTGATTTGCTTCTAGCGGCTGGTCACGCAATTATACATCTAGATTCATTTCGATCACTTACAAAGTTTCAATCAGAGAAACAGATCCTCAACATTCTAATTCAAATTGTCGACAATACCCCTGCAGATAAATTATTTAGCATATGCGCTTGGCTCGCCAAACGCCTGCATACTCAACGAGCCACATGCTCTTTGGCAACGTACAACGATCTGTTGTTATCTCTAACTGCTTCCCAAGTCACCGACTCAACTGTTAATCTCCTAACTGCATTCGTGAATATACTTTTGAGACTATGTATACAGGAAGCCAAGGTGAAAAGACGTCTTGTAAACACCAATACCCTGCTTCTGCTGGCAAATGCTTTAGCTACCAAAATTGAACTGGCTGTTGCCAGACCGGCAATGACTACTTTGTCAAAGTCGTACAAGGCGCTTGCAAGGCTCTCCGCAGGATCAAGCGGAGACTTTTTAATGTTGGCAAGCTATACCCTGATATATCCACAGTCTGATCAAGAGTCTGCTCAGTATTCCGCTCTTGTCAACAATGTTCTAAGTAACTCGTCTATCTCAGAATTGAGAAGACAAGAAATCACTGAACTTTTGATAGGATCTGTATTAAAATACACATCCATAGAGTTTAGCAATACGATACCTTCAATCATATTTGCATCTTTATCTTTACAGACTAGCTGCACCGTTTCGGAGGATGAAGCATCACAGATCCTTAGCGACCTTTCTGCAGAAAAAATCTCGAAATCTAATATTTCCATAGTCAGTACGGAGTATCTGAAGCTAAGTGATTATATTAACGTTCCTGCATTTACTAAAGGATATAATAAACTGCTGAAGTTTGTTTTGACGTCAAAAGAACCTCTTGATGTACAGATTTATAAAAGTGTTGCGCAGATATTATCTTCAAAAAGAGATACGAAGTCCCTAGCATTATTATCGGACGCTATATATAATGTCACATTGCGATATTCTAATTCAATGGACAAATCTGATCTCACTACTCTCTTGAGACTATGTATTAGTGTCATCCCGAGTGCTGAACGAACTAGTTCTCGGACTTTAATAAAGAGACAATACCTGCTTTTGAATACCCTGAACGAGGAAGACACATCTTTGATTCAAGAAGTCAAGGATTATCTCATGTGCGTTTTTGCTGATGAAGAACGAAAAAAGAATATACTAGGAGAATCAATTGAGTCAGGGGATGCCAAACTGTTTCTCTACAAAGTTATCTCTTTATGCCTTTTGAAAAACATTAACATCAGCTTTACTGAATTTCCTGATTTACAAATGTCGTCATTTCTGGCTCTTTCTGCATTGAAAATTTGCAATTCCACTTCTAGCAGCTCGAAAGAAGCAGTATGTGATATATCGAGACAAATATCGGAACATATTGAGAGGCACAGTATCAGTAACTCTTACGACACCGAATCGCTTGCAATGATGTTCATACATGGTGATATATCTTTTGCATGTACTGTGTGCTCCAGGCTACCATTATCAGAGGAAATAATGACCTTGAAAAACCTTTCATATCCAGCCAGATTAGTGCTTTGCCTATGTAAATGTTTTTCTTTGGTCTTTGATGCTGATTCCCATTTGCCACAAGCTGAACTGTCTCTGTCTAAATTAGCGGAAAGTTTTCAAGAGATGGATCCAAGGAATGCTGATAATGACAGACTTTATCATTACGTGCCCATTTTGATGAACTCTTTTTCTTCTTTACTCTATTATCGCGGGTATTTACTAGAGTCGACTGAAATTGCAAAACTGGCTTTTTCATTTATTTCTGAAGATTGTTATGTTCGCACAGCTCTGCAAACTACTCTAGCCAGATCTTTAAATCACTCAGGATTCTCTTCAGAGGCGATATCAATCATAAGTGAAGGATTGGATCAAGGATGTGATATTTTCCAAATTCTGGATTATAACATCGCTTGCATATCTGTTTACGTTGAGAATGGTTTATTAGATTGCGCTCAAAGCAGTCTACAGAATATGATCAAGGTGAAAAGCTCACTGGTGCAACTTAAAAAATACGAAAGATTGTACTATATGGGCTGTTTTGAGCTGAGTGTTGGACTAATTGCATTTGGAACTGGAAACTATTCGTATTCAGCGGTGCATGCAAAGAAGGCGATTAGATTTTTCAAAACTATTCTTGTAGCAACAGATCTTCCACAGGATTTGCGAAACTGGAAAACTCTTCATATGCACGGATATTCATTGGAATTGCTGATTGCATTATACAACTTTTTGGGGTTTTCCAGGGAAGTCTTATACTACTTAAAGAAACACGAAGAGTTGCAAAATTTGTTGAACTCACCATACGGATTACTTCACTGCGTTTCTTTTAGATCAATGTTTTTGGAGATCGAGAGCCAGAATGCTAAGGAAGTATGTATCTCTCAGGTGGAAGGGGCACAACAGATATCGTTTTTACCTGATTATGCTACCCTTGTTGCTCATGTTGCTCAGGATTTGGGTACTACTGACTTGATTGGACGAGCTTCTGAAGTAGTTGATGAGCTTATTGAGCATGTTTCTAATAATGAAGAGTTGGACGATATGATTTCAATAAGCAAAGCCATTGGACGTTTAAATTTAGCAGACAGAATTGAGAGTTTAGCTGCTGGTGGGAAGACCAGATGTTTAGACATCAAATCTTTTGTATTTCGGGTTAAAAGCGAAGCACATTTTGCCCAAAAAGAATGGGATCTGTGCAGGGAATCTTTAGATTTTGCAATGAACATTGCACTTTCAAAGCGAGAAAGGCTTTTGGCATACTTCAAGTATAAGGAGTACAGTGCTGAAATTGCTTTGAGTGGAATTTGTGTGGATAAGTTCTTTAACATATTGACAGATTCGGCTTTCTGTGTTCCTTCTTCAACAGTTGATAATGACGCTGGCAAAGCTGGGAATAAGTGTTATAATGCTAACAATGAAAATACATTGGAAGCTCTCAAATCTATCTGCAATGATGTGTTTCACATATTTGCTGATATTTGGACATTATTTAAGATATCTGAAGTGCGTCAGGTGCTATTTGGACTAGTAAGGTGGCTTACTTTTATAGCAGCTATGACCCAATCAAGCGAAGAAGAGGCTTGGAGAATTGCAACCTTACTGGAGTTTGCAAAAGAAATGAGACAATTACCAGAACACGACTCTAGTTATGACTGTGGTCTTGAGTGGCTCGAGACGTCAATATCGGATATAGAAGGAGCTACACACTTCATAGATTCTATGATAGAATCTTTCAAGAAAAAAGTAAGTGCTCTGCCTAAGGACTATACAGTTGTCAGCTCGCATATTTGCTCATATACGGGCGACATGTATTTTTCTAAATACCGAGCAGACAGTGTGCCATACATATTACGGCTACCGGTTGCACGAAGACACAGTCTTGATGCAGTGGAAGAAATATTATCGGTTGACGAGGCAATTAAACGATTTCATGATATTATTGTGCTAAGCAATGTTACAATTAAAAATGATGCGAAGTTGAGCAAAGCGAAGTGGTGGAAGGAAAGGTATGCTTTAGACAAAGAGCTAGGCGATCTATTATGGCATATAGAAGACTGCTGGTTTGGATCCTTTGTCTCATTTTTCTTTTCAGTTGGGGACAGAGATAAATCTATGGAGTTCTCTAACATTTTCAATAGTTTTCTTGATTCTCATTTACCTTCTAGAAAAAGGAAGATGCGACGAAGCAGACAGCCACATGGTCGTGTGAGCCCCGTAATTTCAGACATGTTTCTTTCCCTCAATAGATGGATAAGCAGATTACGTGAGAACTCTATGGGGAATGGAATGTATGATTTCACTGCTTTGTACGAGGATCTGATATATTTTACGCTTGATAACCTTCAGTTCCAAGGGGAACAGAATGCCTATGACGAGTGTGAAGTTGATCACTGGGCTGTGGCTATTCAAGATCTTATATGCAACTCTTTTGACTCTAATGCGAACTCAAGCGAACAATTGGTGCTGATACTTGACACTCAACTTGCGAATATCCCGTGGGAATCTATGGTTGCTTTTCAGCAGAGCGCTATATGCCGAGTACCTTCAATGGACACGCTAATGAATTGCCTTAAACGCAATGAGAAATACGAATTTAGCAAAATCTCATATCTGTTGAATCCGTCAGGAGATTTAAAGCGAACTCAAACAACTTTTGGAACTAAGCTGAAATACTACAATGGAATGGCTGGTCATACTCCTAGTGAAGAACAAATCAACAGTCTTCTTAATAGCGATGTTTTTCTGTATTTTGGTCATGGTGGAGGTGCTCAGTTTATTAGATCGGGGCAAATAACTAGCTGTACAAAATTGGGCGTTGTTTGCCTATTTGGATGCTCTTCTGGAGTGATAAACCAGGACGGGCCAATGTACAATGCTTACGGAATTCCTTACGATTATCTTTCTGGAGGATCGCCTGCAGTTATTTCCTGCTTATGGGATGTAACAGACAAAGATTTGGATTTATACTCTGAGCACTTTCTAAACAGTTGGCTTCCTTCATTCGGAAGTTCAGATAACCTAAAAACTGATGCTGCCTCAGCTGTGAGTTTAGCAAGATCAGCATGCAAACTAAGGTACCTTACAGGTGCAGCTCCAATAATATATGGAGTGCCTGTTAAATTATAGTGATGAATGACAGTGATTATTAAATAGTTGAGTTCTGAGTAAATTGCAGGTAGCAAGAGTTAGAAGATATGGCAGTGGTGTAGCGATCCAAAGGCCTAAAATCGCACTTAGACGCACCATCTGCAACGCGAGTAGAAAACTCACCATATATTTTGCGAATAGTTAATCGCATAACCAATAGAGCGAGATGCTGACCAACACACATGCGAGATCCGGCGCCGAAAGGCATCATGTAACTGTACATTTCCTTTGATGCGTCTTTCCACCTGTAGGGGTTAAATGACTCGGCATCTTTTCCAAAAACTCTCTTAACCCGGTGCAAAGAGTATGGCTGAACGGAAACGACAGTACCAGGGTTAATATAATACGAAAGGATAAATAATCCTTTTTCACCAACGACTCTTGGCTCAGATCCAGGAATAGGGGAATGAAGGCGAAGAGTCTCAAGGATGCACCATTCACAGAGGTTATCCTTAGGTATGTCACGGGCATGAGTAAAGGTCGGTTCAGACTTTATGATTTGCTGGAGATCAGCTTGTAGTTGAGGATTCAAAGAAACCTCATAACAGAGAAATGATAAGGCCAGAGCGGTAGTGTCGTGCCCCGCTGAGATATGGTCCATAGCCTCACTAGCCACGAACAATTTAGAAAGCCCGGATTCCTTTAGCTTCTGGATCAAAGAACGCGGAGCTGGGCAGTCCCATGCCGAAGAAACCAGATTGAGAAGCCAAGAGTCTGTAAATGAGTATGCATTAGAAATTGCAGAAGTGGCGGGCACCCAAGGCGCATAGCTAGTGAAAAACCATCTATTAAACGCCACAGAAAACTTTTCATTAACTGCATCTAATTCGGCGTCTGCCGGTTGTGGAGCCGACGGTCCAAGAGCGACTGCTAAAGCGGCTCTCATTGCAAGACGTTTGAAGAGAATGAGGACATTGAGTGATGATCTACTGTGTGCAGCGTCTGCGATTGAATAAATGAGCTCATCTACTGCCAAAGAGACTGCAGGGGATATGTTATTTGTAATGTTTGAGTTGGAGTAGAGAATCTGGTAGCGGGCTCGCGAAGTTTTGTGAGGGATCTTATGCTTAATAGAAAAGGCATTCGGGGTATTGTAGTTCTCAAAATTGTAAAACTCAGACTTGTCTAAGTTAGCAAGGTATATAGACTTAATTGCGTCTATGTGTAAAATAGAGAGCTCGTTGGGCGCAATCTGGACTATGGGGCCGTAGAGGAGATGAAAGTCGTTGATTTTGGCATTGCGTTTTCCGAGGAAAGCGTAGAGTAGACCGATATTCACAAACTTTGCTGCAAAAGGGCCTGGAGCAATATATTTAAGTTTGTACACGAGCGCAAAGAAGAGAAAGACAGTTGTTAAAGCGACGATCATAATGGTTAACGCGAAACGGGTTGCAGGTACATGAGGAGCTGCCAGAGGGATATGACGGTGTTGTGGTTGTACAGCGATAGATCAGGGCCTGATAAACGTGCAGGATCTATTTCTAGCTGGTCAGTATAAAAAATAGGAGTATTTGCGCTGCAGAAGGAGCCGCTACCAGTTACTAGTCTGGCTAGCGGGGCGCGGTCTGGCGCAGAGTGCGGTTCGTTATCTAGGAAAGAGTAGAGGGCACAGTAGAGCGAGGCGAGGAGACGTTCAGCAAGATCTGGAGAAGCCGATGGCCAATTGCTGAACGACAGGAAAGCAGGGGCAATAATTTGAGCAGTTTTAGCGTTGATAGAGATGTAGTTGGTCTGCTTTGTAGTGGGCAGATCGATAAGAGGGTTTGGCGGGGAGGAGGTGATTGTAGTGGGAGTTAGGGCCAGGAGGAGGGACCTGGGGGCCAGGAGACGACCCAGCTTGTCGAGTCTTATAGGGGCGGCGAGTATGTGGGCGAACGAGGAACTATTGATGGTCTTTGAAAGAGGAGTGTTCGCGCATGCATGAGGGGTGCGTGATGGTGTGGGTAAGTCTAGCGACAGGCTGGTCGGAATGACCGATTTCGGATGGTAGTGTTTTGGCAGTCTCCTCATGCGGGTGGTTTGGTATATGCTGGGTGGGTGGGAGGTTAGGTTTAATATTGGCGAGATTGATCTGATCTTTGTTTACACTTGACCAATAATGGATCGCAACGCAATGCTGCAGGAAGCGTTCATGCTGGTGGATAGGGATATGGACGACGTTATTGGCAAAGAAGATCTGGCGCGTGTGATCGAGCCGCTTGGGCTGAAAGAGTCCGCAGACCAAATGCTCGTAGACGGGCGCGATATGGATCTGATGTCGTTTATGGGCCTTTTAAACAAGAAATTATGGAAACAGTCAGATATCGAAGACTTGCAAGAAGCGTTCGAATCGATCTCGTCTAACGGATTAGTGCGTGTCAAAGATCTCCAGGGTGTAGATCTCACAGGGCTAGATGACTTCGTCGCAGTCAAAAACGGCGAAGAGCTTTTCCTCTACAAAGACTTTTTAGAACAATTACATTAAAACAGTTATCTGTTTCTTCGTCTTTTTTTTTCCATTAATGTCTTTCTTTTTCGATTACACGTCGATAATAAATTCATCACAAGACCAGTCTTCGTACGACCCGTCCGGCATATATCTTCTCACCACCAAAGGTATTTTACGTTCTGCGAGCTCCTTCATGGCGATCTGTAGAGGATCTGTCTCGCCTTCCAAGTCTACCAATACAGGCGCATTCATGCTTATCTGCAACGCACGGGTACCGAGAAGTCTAGCTTTTTCGTATTTAGTCATATAGGGAGCTGTAGTCCTCTTTTCTTTTGGTATTTCTAAGTCTTTGTGCTTCAGTACCACTGTGTTTCCACCCCCGTTTGTCTTTACATCGTCGTGTTCCGCACCGTCCTCAACTCCATCCTCTTCTTCCTCTCGCAGTTCGCTTTCCTCAAAATCCTCCTCTATATACTCCTCTTCCATGATCTGGTCGTCATTGTATCCGTCATAATCTCCTTCATCCGACATTTTCGCTGCAGGCTATGTCGAAATTTTTGTTCCGTTGCTATGCAAATAGATCTACTACTACTTCTACTCATCAACCTCTCTGTACCCATGCCCTCATTTCTGTTTCCTGCCTATGACCTCGTTTGTGTGTCCGGAATGCTCTAAACTATTTGATCGCAAATCAAAATTAGACATTCACATTCGATCGCATACAGACGAACGTCCTTTTCAGTGCCACGCCTGTGGCGCGAAGTTCAGACGCAACGCTCATCTCAAAATCCATATATCCTCCCACCACAACCACATTAAACCGTTCATTTGCACTGTCTGCAACAGCGCATTTGCCACAAAACAGCATCTACTGCGGCACCAGTCTTCGCATTTGCCAAAGAAGTTTCGATGCTCGTACCCGGACTGTGACATGTCATTCTCGCAGGCTTCCCACCTTCACAAACACGTCTGTACCGTGCATACACTCACCAAACCGTACCCTTGTCAAGTTTGCGATAAATCCTTTGATTCCAATTACAGACTAAAAGCACACAAGCGCAAACTGCATTCAGATTGTCAGAATTTTACTTGCGATTTGCTTATCGACAGTCAGAAGTGCGGTAGGTCCTTCCCAACACTATCGCAGCTCAGATCACACGTAGAATCCGAGCACCCACCAGTTTGTCGGGTTTGTAACAAATCTTTCGTTTCATATAAAGTCCTCTCGCAGCATATTAAAGTTCATGAGTCCGACGCTAAAAAATTTCCGTGCCCTAATTGTTCAAAAGTCTTCACGCGAAACTCCAACCTCAAGGTCCACATCGATGCAGTTCACAGCGCTCTGAGGCCTCACAAGTGCGATCAGTGTGAATCGTCTTTTGCATACAAACATATCCTAATTACACATATGAGAACTCATTCAAGCAAGCATTCTGAAGCTGAACAACATAGCGGTTCTGAAACACCTACACCGGAAAGAAATAATGCTATATCCCTCCTTACAGGCAATAGCTACAACCTTCGTCCCATACCATGCACTTTCCTCAAATGCCAATACCGATTTACACGAAAATACGATCTTGATCGGCATCTGAGCGCAGCACACTCTGATTCACAAAATATTCATAAACATACAGAAAGCCTACCGAATTGAACGTCTTGTTGGATCAAAACATGTATTAACTGATCTGCATATCAACCGGAAATTTAACAAATCATGAACCCATAATGAACTGTCGCGATCCTCCCGAATTAGTTGCGCTGAAACTTAGAATCCAAATTGAAGGTAATTACGAATTGTTGGTTATATTTATGCAGGAGTATTCGGAGAGGTGTCTATCCGTCTGCAAGTTCTTAAAGATTATTCCAAATGGTCTGATCACATCCATCCACCACTGGATATTTTATGCATTTCAAAGCATTCTATTGCCACTTCCCTGAAAAGATGAGCTAGTCAAATCATTAGAACCGCAGCTGTTCAATAGACTGAGAAATGCTGTTTCAAGGTACTGCAGCTTGTTTCACAGATCGACATCGCTATTAGAAACAGTAGTCGAAATGGCATTTCTGTGGAGAAATCCAGTCAGCAATGAACCTTGTTCCAATTTGACTAAAACTCTATTTTAGAAAACGTTCTGTACGCCTCGAAGGCTGTTTATATAAAGAAAGCGTTTGAATTGCTCTAGTCTTTTCGCCACTTCAATAACTGAAATTTAATTCAAAAATGCCACCGGTAGGTAGATTACAGCGTATTTTGCTTCAAATGTCTTTTGATAGTAAAAGGCCGACGCTATACACTCTCCGAAGACCAACACTGACCACCTATAAGCATACCTCTGTTGCCGACGAAATCTCCAAGAAAGGAGAGTTTGTGCGATCAGCTACTTCTTTCCACAATGTTGTAGCCAAAGACTCAGAGTTTCCTCCAGAAAAGGATCGATACCATCTCTATGTCTCTTATGCCTGTCCGTGGGCCACTCGTGCGCTCATCACTCGCGAGCTTAAAGGACTTACTGACGTCATTTCTCTCAGTGTCGTCCATTGGCACATGGACGAGAACGGTTGGCGGTTTGCTGAACCAGATGAAGATCCCGACTGTATCCCTGATACTATCAATGGCTTCAAACGTCTTCGTGAACTCTACCTGCAGCAGGACCCCGACTATTCCGGCCGTGTGACTGTTCCGGTGCTCTACGACAAGAAGACCAAGAAGATCGTCAACAACGAGTCTTCAGAGATCATCCGAATAATGTATACTGCTTTTGATGACTTGGTCGATTCTAAGTACAAGGGTATTAACTTCTTCCCCGAGAAGTTACAGGCGCAGATCGACGAGCACAATGACTGGATCTATAACGATATCAATAATGGTGTTTACAAGTCTGGCTTCGCGACTACCCAGGAAGCGTACGAGAAGGCTGTCACTACTCTCTTCAAGAGTATGGACCGCGTTGAAACCATTCTTGCAAAATCGGATGGACCTTACTTTTTGGGCAAGGACCTGACGGAAATTGACATCCGTTTGTTCCCGACTCTAATCCGCTTTGACTGCTGTTACGTTCAGCACTTTAAGTGCAACATCGGAACTATTAGGCACAATTATCCGCACATTAACAAGTACATGAAAACCCTCTACTGGAACGTGCCCGGGTTCAAGGAAGTGACGAATTTCGCGCATATTAAGTTCCACTACACCAAATCGCACAAGCAGATTAATCCCTTTGGTATCACACCGATCGGTCCTATTCCCGATATCGAGCCACTTTAATCGGTACATATATAAGAAGTTGTACATTTATTTCCATAAGTAAGTGTTTAAAATACGAATACCGTAGTTCACTTGCGGACCATTCTAGCACCGATCCAGGCAAAACGGTACGTTCGCTGGTACCAGTTTCGGAAACTTCTTCTTCCTGATAATCGAGGAGCGGTAGCCCATGATCCACCAAGGACAACATTATGTTTGCCGTCAAAGAAGTCTGCAGAGTATTCCGGATAAAGCTCGTTCACTGTGAACCCCTCATGAGAGTCAAACACAGTGCTGGTCCATTCCCACACTCCTTGACCTCCAGGTCCGCTGATCCCTTCAACACAGTCAACATTGGACGAAGGATGCCACTGCCTAAAACCAACATTACTGTCTGACAAATCATAGTAGTTAGGGTCGTCGTTGTGTAGACGCTGTTGCTGAGTCTTATAAATAGCCAGTACTTCATGTTCTGTGGGAAGCCTGAATTCGCCATTTGTGAAATGTGCCATAAACTCCTGCAGTTCATTATAACTAGCACAGACAGGCCAGTCCAATGCGATAAAATCTGAATTAAGAGATCCACCGACACATAATGGTGCGTCTCCAAAGAACGTTTTGACATAGACATTCTGAAGGTCCTCCGAGGCATTCCAGCTCTCTGGCGGTTTAATGACGACACCGCTTCTTAGACGATCAAGAAGATAGCAATAATATTGTCTGTTGGTTATTAGAGAAGGTGACGCGCTGAATGGCGGCACAGTCACGGACCCTCGGCTTGGTTTCTCGTTATCCCATCCCATTAATCTGCTCGCACGGCTTCCTGGACGATTATCTGCTTCATCAGGATCATCAATGCCAATATCAATAACTGTAGCAGGTATTCTTATCCATTTCTGATTAGATGTGGCGTGCTTTCTTTGTACGAAACTTGGCTTAGGAACTCCAGGAGGCGAGAGTTTTAAGGGAGATTGTAGCATCATGTACATCAATGTCTCGAGGTGCATTGCGTCATGCTCATAACCAAGCCAAATGGCTCGTGCTGTTCGAGCAGATAATTTACCGGTGTTTTCGGCAAGCAGACGGCGCAAACGAGACCTGACCAAGTCTTGGTATTGGCGTATGTCATCTATAGGCGGCCATTCTGCAGGTATGCTGGAGTGACTGTGCACTTTAGAGGGGTCATCAACATCCGGATCTATTCCTCTAGAAAATATATCCTGATACCACGCAGGTTCAGTCGCAAGCGTGCCGGTATTGGCTCTGTTCAAGACAACATCGAGAAAACATGGGCTGTGGCCCAAATAGAAGATGACAGAGTTTCGCAAGTATATTGGCCGGTCAAGATACATTGACTCCGGGACCATTCTTTGAGTGACATAGTCCCACATATCATGCATATAGGACCATTCCTCCAAACCAGGCAAATTTGCGACAACATGAGTCAAAGGTAGCCGGCATTGAGGCTTGTATACCAGATGAAGACTATATTCTCGCGACCCATTGTACCAGTTGCATGCCTCCGATAATCCAGCTGTGTCTAGCAATCGGGAGATGTCGGAAATATTGTACTTGAAGCTCTTTTCAATGTTGATCTCTGTACCTGCCTCCAGCATGCCGCCACCTATAGATTTCGGCAGAGGAATAGGTACTTTTGGTACCAAATATGCTTCATGGTAGCCTAAATCAGCATTGTACTTGCCTAGATAATCAAAATCACGTGTGTCAAATGAACTTTCGCCGAGTAGACGGTTGGCATGGTTGAGACCGTTCAGAATAAACTGTGCCGTGAGTTTGTTGGAGTCATTGTACGCTTTGTAGACTACCTCGGGATTGTTCCTGTGGTCAATACCAATAAAGAACTGATCCGAAGTGCTTAATGCACTTGTAGTGAAAGACTTCAAAAATTCAGCGGCCTCATCACGTGTGAAGTTGCCAATTGACGATCCTAGCCACAACAATGACACAAAGGTGGGTTTATCTGATTTCAGCGATTTGATCCAGTCAATGCTGTCTTCATAGAGACCTAATAAGCCAGACAACTGAACATACTTATATTCTCGAGGAGCAAGTTCCGAAAGACATCGATCCAGTTCTGTTTCAGACACATCCAGTGCGTAGTAGTGAACCGTCTTATTCGCGGCCTCCAAGGCGTCTAAGATCACGGATGTTTTGCGCAGATTTCCAGAACCCAACTCCACCAGTGTTGATCCGCCCGGTATTCGAGATGCAATCTCTTCCGATTGAGTCTTAAGGATTTCGATTTCAGCATTGGTTAAGTAATACTCGGATAAGTAGGTAATGTCTTCGAACAGCTGCAGTCCCGTCTCGTCGTAGAGTAGCAACGTAGGCAATTCATTGTGTGCCAGCGATTGTTTCAGGTCAGCAACAGATATTGCAGGTTTTTCCGAAGCAGATCTGCGTATATCGATTATTTTCGCCCCCATTGAGTCTCCTTCAGGGTTCATACAGTAAAAAAAATTGTTATTTACGTCAGGTCGATGGTACAATTAGAGTTTGTCTTAAAGTTCAGCTATGATAAGGTGGGGAGGAGGTACATACGCGGCAGTAATTAATGCGCCTCAAAAAGTTCAGGTTCTTTGTTACTTTAATGACAACTAATAGTTAATATATAATAATAACTTTTCACATCTATAATTTCCACCAATAAAAGCATATCGTTCATAGCCTAAATACACTGAGTGTTGTTTTTGTAGTTTGTGTCTGTGGCGTCTCAACGCTCCCAAACCTTTCAGGCAACTAACTAACTCTATTCATATACATTACATAATTAATATCTCCACACTAATCTGACTCATCTGCGATCTCTTCGGCATCTGTATCGGCAGTTGCAGTTTCACCAAATAGCTCACAGTTAGGATGCATCACAAAAGTCTCTCTCACACCGTCAGAGCTCGTTCCTGAAGAGTCCTCTTCGCGTAGTGACATCAGCACCTTGTCTCTCACAAGACGAGTAAGAACCTTTTCCGCAAGTTCTCGTTCTTCTTGTACCGCTTGTTCCGTATCCAGTGATGCAGGTTTCTGTTCAAGGTACCAGTTAATCAGAATGTCTTTATCGATTCCGTTCCCACCCTGGCGCTCGTTCTCCATAACTCGCGTCACCATGTAGTTCAGCATCTCAGAGTACTTCTCGTAAGTAATTACCGTTTTCGTTTTCTTTTTCCTGCGCAATGACATTCCAGAACCATGACTGCGCGAATCCGCTACTGATCCGGCACGCGATCGCGGCACGTAGTCGTCGGCGCTTGCACCAGCTTCTTCGTCATCGCTCGTACCAGATTCGTCGTCGTCTTCTTCGCCAACAACAACGTCTTCATTCTCAATATGTATAATCGACTGTTGAAGCAGATTATAAGCCTCGCGAACAAATTTAGGTTTAATTTCCTTCGACAAATGTGCGCGAGCAATCGCCTCAGATAGTCGAATTAGTGACTCAAGCTGACGCACAGTAACGCGGTACGACCCGCGGCCCATACCGTTGGAATCCCCAGACCTCAGTTTCTTGTACAGATCCACCAGCAGCGTTTTCGCATCTTTTGTCATAACTGGTGCCAGAGTTCGTGCATAGCGAATGTAATTGTGCAAGTCTTCTGTGGTGTATTTAGGGGTAATAGCTTCGTCCTTATTCATGTGAAGTTCCACAATATGTGAAGCAAGTGATGTATCAATTGACTCATTACAATCATCAAGAATGACAAAGAACAAGTCAAAGCGAGACATAATAGGAGCTGAAAGCCTTATATTGGCACGAAGACTCTGTTTTCGGTTGTATCGTCCTTGCACAGGATTGGCAGCAGCCAAAATAGACGTACGCGCATTCAGCGTTGCTTGAATACCTGCCTTGGCAATTGAAATTGTCTGCTGTTCCATTGCCTCGTGAATAGCAACTTGATCTGATAAATCCATCTTATCAAATTCGTCAATACAACAAACTCCGTTATCTGCGAGCATTAGTGCACCTGCTTCGATAGTGAATTCTCCGGTTTCTTCGTCTTTAACTACGGCAGCCGTAAGGCCAGCAGCAGATGAGGCCTTGCCAGAAGTGTATATAGATCGCGGAAGAAAGCTGCATACATATTTAAGAAACTGAGACTTAGATGTTGAAGGATCACCAACTATGCACACATTAATGTCACCGCGTAAATGTATTCCTTCAGGTGTTACCTTATGTATTCCGCCCATCATCATCAATAAAATTCCCTTTTTGATTATTTCATGACCAAATACCGTAGGCGCAATTGACTTGACAAGATTCTTGTAAATATCGCGATCCTCTTTCATAGCGCGAAGACGCGATATTTCATCGTCAGTAAAACTTTCAATCACATCACGTTCAGAAAGCTCAATATCTTCGCTATTTTCCAAATCAACTTTGGTTGAGCTGGATGTAACATCAGACTGTACCATACACGCACCAAATCCAAGTTTGTAGGTGAGATCACGCACACCTAGGGTCTTCAGGCCGGTAACGCCAGACGAGCTTTCACCGGCTCGACCTCGTCCTTCTTTAACAGCGCCAGGCTTGACACCTGGAAGTCCGAGCTGTGACACATCTGGAATCACAATTAGCGTACCAGTGAATACGCATCGATCGCCGGCTTTGCATTTGTCAACAATATCACCGCGTAGAATTACATCCAGGGATCGTGGCATGGAACCTGTAGGGATCTGACTTGAGTTTTCTTGTATTCTGACCTTCTGCCAGTCTATAAACTGGCTTTCTGAAACGTTAAGCGTCCAGGCTCTCTGATTCGGACAAGTATCGTTTATGCAGCGAGACGGTTCTGTGTACTTGAAGACTTGCTCGACGTTGGATATGACCGAGTGACACGCATCGCAGGAAAAGGTAGCAAGATATAGTTCGGGACGGACTTCAGAAGTGCGGGTAATCGTTCCAGAAACTGAGGTCAGGTGACCAATATGCTCAGTTTTCAGTTGTCTAATGCCAAAAGTAGCGTCCATATTAAGGAAAGCTATGTGAAAATGACGCTCGCGCGCACCTGGATTCGAGCCGACGGTTGCTTCGTCTGATTGCTGAGCAGTGTTTTGCGAAAAATCGGCCGCACCGTTAATAATTGGGTTGTCGTCCATATATAGGAAGCCGGGTTCGTATGTTCTTATGACACGCTTTAGTGCGCGCTCAAGGTATGGCATGACGCGATAGTAGTGCAGTCGTATAGCCTCAGCCAGATCGGATTCGGTCTCAGAATTACCTCTGATGTGAGCAAAATCCACGTAAAGTGTGCTAGAGTCTAAAGCTTTCATGGAATTGATTTGCTGCAGGTACAGCGGTTTGACGTCGTTTTGCAATTCGAGTAGTCGTCTGCCTTCCTCGTCATAGAAAGAAGTGAGAAAAATCTCAAAATTACGTTGGACCTGTTCAGAGAGTCTATCTGCAACTCTGGGGATAGCCGAAGTACCGGGGAGGCGGCGTACGCGGGGCATTGGTGGCTCCTCTTGTGGTTCTTCGTCGATAGGCTCAAATCCCTGAGGGGGGCCTGACGGAGGATCGGAGTTATTTCCTTCAAATCGTACACGCGGCGAAGATGTGTCATCGCCAACAGGAACCCTTACTGACGATGAAGCGTCGTCTTGACGAATAAACAACGGTGAAGACATTACTGTAAAGGAGAGAAAACCGAACGTGCGTGAAAAGGGGTAGAAGGACGCGAAAGTATGGTGGTGGAGCTGCAGGGGATATTTCTAATTAGTCCCAAATTGGAAAGTTTCGTGACACGCGTTGGTTGCCATGACAGCAGTGTTAGTTAACTTCATCGTTCTGGTCACTCGCACTACTCTTTTAGATCGCAACAATGGTAAGTAGATGCCACAACAATTATCGAAACATTTAATGACTAACTGTTATAGGCAGACAAATTGCGCGACAAGCAGAACTTGCAGCTGTTACAGTCCAAGCACATTGGAGTTGGGCATGCGGACATCACCAGATAGTAAGTAGAAACAGGCAATCCGTAATAGATGTGCATTTACTAACTGCAACCTTTACAGCGAATGGGTGAACAATATTAAAAGAGACTCTTATGCGTCGTATATTGGTCACCAGCCGCAGTTAGATTACTTTGCTGTCGCTTCTGGCCAAACTCGCGCAGAGACAAAGGCTAAGTTTATAGAACAGATGGTTCAGCCAGTTGGCCCGCCTCCTGCGAAAGAGTGACCAGATCCACATCATGTATGCTTATTTTTTATTCGCGAAGGGTTTTAAGTGTTTCTATTCCCGTCATCTAGTATATCAGCAATTCTGTGGGGAGGCCTGCCAGTCTGTGCGGAACGGGCCCTCTAGTAGGCCTTTTCCACCACTTTCCTCCCAGCTTATTTTTGCATGAAACTTTTTCGACCAACACACTTTGGTAGATTTATTTCTAGAATGGCTACCTCACCGATTTCTACCGCCGCTGCTACCGATGCTGCTGTTAGTTTACTGACCAAAGCCTTTGATGTTAAATTGAATATCAACAATTCAGAGTCTCCGGTACCTGTCGACCTACTGCAGAGTTCCGGTACTGGTGCGAACACAACTCTTCTTAGCCTGGCCGCCCAGGACGCTGTTAAGTCCAAGCTCCCGGTCCTGAATGACGCACAGAAAGCCGAACAAGCACAATGGCTCACTCTATCCGCCAGACCTTCTATCCCCGTTGACGAGCTCAACACTGCTCTGTCTACCCGGACATACATTCTCAACACGGCTACTCCCAGTTTGGCGGATATTACCCTCTACGCCAGACTCAAAGATCTTGTCGAGGCATGGACTACTGAGAACTTCAAGTCCCATAGACACATCGCTAGATGGTTCGATTTGGTACAACATTTCGCCCCACTCAAAGTGTCGGAATTCGTTGCGATCGATCACACCCTAGATGTCCCCAGAGAAGTCAAGGCCAAGAAAGGCGCCGAAGACAAGGGCAAAGCAGACAAGAAAGAAAAGAAGGACAAATCAGGTGCTAAAACGGACGACTCTGTTCCTGCTGCAGCTAAAGGCGAGACCGCGTCTGCCGCCAAGAAAGATAAGAAAGAAAAGAAGGAGAAGGCCGCTAAGGCTCCTCCACCTCCTACCAAGATTACCCCGACAATGGTTGATTTGCGTGTGGGACATATCGAGAAAGCTGTCAAACATCCAGATGCAGACTCACTCTACGTGTCGACGATCAACTGTGGCGATGCAGAAGGGCCCAGAACTGTGTGCTCCGGCCTAGTGAAGTATGTTCCTATCGAGGATATGCAAAACCGCATGGTTGTTGTTGTTGCGAATTTAAAACCTGTTAATATGCGAGGCATCAAGTCCGCAGCCATGGTTTTATGCGCATCTGACGAAGAGCACGGCAAAGTAGAGTTTACTATTCCTCCTGAAGGTTCTAAGGCTGGCGACAGATTGTACTTTGCTGGATACGAGGGCGAGCCTGAACCAGTTCTGAACCCTAAGAAGAAGATCTGGGAGACTGTTCAGCCCGGGTTCACGACATTGGACGATCTGACTGTTGTGTTCAAGGACGAAGAGGGCAAAGTCTGTCCCCTACAGACTGCTGACGGAAAGGTCGTTAAAGCGCAAACTCTTGTGAGCGCAACTGTGCGATAATATTCCAATTGCTCACTGTAGTATATGCAGTAGTGTTTATCGAATCGAATCGATGTATTCTTCTATTTGTCTTATTGTCCCTGTCAAGGGCCTTGTTTGCGCCTGCCGGAAAGAGTAGTATATACAGGGTCTAGGGTCAAATTGAGTTTTCAGGTAATTTATCCAAACACGTACGGGGCTAGCATGTATTATTTTCTGCAAGTCTGCTATTTCCGACCTGCTACATCTCTCCAAGCTGAGACAATAATCTTCTTTCCTGTTGCAATATAGATATTCTATTGGCTGTGAAAGGATTGTGTATTTGTATTTATCTTGACAGGACTGTTACGTTGCGTGGCGACACTGCAAAAGCGGCGTTCATTCTGCGACGGCTCATTTGCACATATTGCTCTACGAAGCTCTTTGGCTTGCTCCAAAATATCTATGGGTTTTGAAGAATCACATTTACCAGTGACCCCTACATGGGCGAGGGAATTCGAAAGTCTATGTGAACCATCACAGACGTTTATACTCTCTACAGTATGCAATGGTGTACCTCATGGCCGTACATGTGTCTTTCGCGGTTGGCTCTTCGATGATCGACGCAGCGGCGTGCTTGTTATCACAACTGACGCCCGCTCTGACAAAATGAAGGATCTCGGACTAGACTCTTATCGAAAATTTGCTATAAAAAACTCCTCCTCTCCTGAACCTTCTCCTTCAATGGAACCTTCTCCTTTTCCTTCTGTTATATCAAACTACAAGGCCTCCGCTTCGCAGTCCTCCATCGAAATCGCTGACGCATCCGCCGATCACATTGATGACCGCATTGACAACTCCACAACTTTCTCTGTGTCGCGCTCGCCTTTCGAAGCGGTTTTCTATTTTCCCAAACCGAAGAAGCAGGTCAGATTATCTGGCAAAGTCATCCCGCTCTCTCTCACCCTGCCAGAACCTAATGATTACTTCATACAGCCTCCTCCAGGAAGAACATGGAATGATGAAGTGATGCGTGTCTGGAACGCACTTTCTGATGAAATGAGAGTCTCATTTCACGGCCCTCCTCCAGGTCAACCCTTATCTGCACAACACGAGAAGCTCCTCGACGCCATGAGTAGAGGCGTCGACGGTAACGATCCGTCTTCGGGCCTTGCCAATTTTGTCGTCCTTCTTCTCCACGTTGATAAAGTTGATTATGTTCAACTTAAACGGCCAATCAAGAGGACTATTATCACCCGCGCTTCGGAAGATGAATGGAATATGCAAAACGTTTGCCCTTGAGTAATATGCTCTTTACTAGGCTTACTTAAGTTGGCCACGACGACAACGATTTAAAATGTTCTTCCAATCATATAGCGCTTTCTATTATAAGCATATAATTGTCATAAATATGATTAGTTAATTATTCATTAGACTTATCGCCGCTATTTTGCAATTCTCGTCGCAAAGTAGGCATAAAGGCCTCTAACTTGGTCCAGGTTTGCTTCCATAGCGCACTCGATCCGTCTACAGACTCGCCTTCGTTTATGCTCAGATACCCGGCATTAATTAGTACGAAGCAAGTATTCTTCAGCGTTTCTTTGATAGATTCTTCAAGCAAATCCTGTTGGTTGTCACTAATAAGTTGAGCCATCAGCTCTAACATCTTCAGCCAGATACTAGCAGCTTCTGCATCAGGTTGCCGCGTAGTCACATACTGCAAAAATGTCCTAGAAAGTAAAGAGGCAGCAGTAGTGCGGCTTTCTCCAATCTCGCTGCGATCTAGTTTCACCACAGCTGGGTCTATTAGGTTTTGAACCATAGGGAATAGCAGATCCTCGAATATAGTACTCCATTCCACATCGTCAACAATCTGGACATCAGAAACTCGTGCAGGAGATATGAGTAGCAACCTGAGGCAGTTGAGTGCAGCAAGTCTTATTTCTCTGCAAGGACTGGCACTCTGTCTCACAAGTATTTCAGAAACATGCATTAAGTAAGTATTCCAAAGAGATCTTAATGACAGAGCGCCATTTTTCCCATTTTTTTCCTCCAATAGTGATGCTTTCTGAGCAAGAACGCCAAGGAGTTCAGTAGCTTGAACACAAACTCGAATAGATAAGTTATCGCTTCCATTGTTATCGCTACCTTTAGTAGAACTAGGCGATGACGAACGATCAATAATGGGACGACGCTCCATGCTAAGTGGAATTCTTCGCGATGGAACTGGCGTAGGCGTTCCGTTAGCAGGCGTAGCATGATCGGCAAAGTGTCCAAGTACGTCAGCTATATGTGTAAAATTTGTCGGAGTCAAAACCATGGAGTCTGCACTGTTTAATTCGGATATCAAGAATTGCAAGATTGATTTTCGACACCCTCTATCTGACGTCATAGACGATATGATTCCCCAAACATTCGTATCATTTCGTACAAATTCCACAAATTCAGGCGAGAAATCTGTGGTAGAGAATAAAGATAGAATCGCTTTCATCGACTCTTCATACGATCTGTTGGTCGTTCCAGGGATTACTGAAACCAATGTTGCAGTCATTTCTTGTTCTAGTTCCACTCTTTGAGTTTCTTTCATTAGACGAAGGAAGACAATCATCCCCACAATGCAACGGCTAAACAGGCTTTTGCCCAAATCTGAGTTATCAGATGAAAACAACAAAAATGATTTCATTAATTTGTGATAAGTCTCTTCCGGCAATTCTCCAGTAAATCTCCAAACCACATTAACAATCAAATCGATCAGGAATGACAATACAGGAATGTAAATTCTTTCAACAAATTCAGTTTTAGCTTTCATTGCAGGAGCATCCACATTGACCGTAGAGGTAATAGAAGAAGATTCAGAACTAGCTTCACCGGGCTTGTCTGACCGGGAAATGGTACACATTCTCCAAATGCGCAATGCTTCCTTAAGGATTCCATCAAGTAGGGAAGAAACTCTTTTAGGTTCTTTCAAGTCGCACAATATCGCAAATACTTCAGTTATATTGCAGGAGCTGATACAATCAAGAGAAACCAGAGTACTTTCAACTTCTTCTTCTGTAGGCTCAGGTTCATCAGCCACTGCGCTGGAGAGGTAAGAAGACAAAGCAGAAAACAAGCCACCTTCCTTGGACGATCTTCGGTCAATAACAAATTGAGGGCTCGGTTTCATCATAGGGGAGAGCCCGTAAGTTTCCTGGACCGTGGTCGGCACATCACACGGTAGAAATGAATTGGCGTAAAGAACAGAAAGAATTCTGATGATTCGATACCAGCTCTTATTAAGAGCCACGCTATGATGCTGTAATGTGTGAAAAATAATGTATAACGAAGTTTGCATTCGAGGGCTGCGTCCCAAAGTGATTGAAACATCCGATACAGTTAGCTTGCTGCCATCTTGAGCAATGATAGTAACGTTATGCTGAGGTTCAAAGCGCTCATCGCCGCCTAATCCTGACAATTTAGAAATTGCAGTGATGATAGAGTCGCAAATTTCAGGGGTATTATATGCTTGCGATAATTCACAAAGTGAATCAAATCCTCCCATAATGCGTTCAAAAACAGATTTCTCTGTAGCAGAAGCGAACACAGATACCATAGCGGTTATTACTGGTTTGCTGAATTTTAAGAACGTGAATTTGTCAAAAGTGGCATCTTCAGAGGAAAGGCTGATAAAAGGAATGATTGACTCAGATTTAGAAGCACTAACAAGTTCACTCCATATGAATTCAAACCCAGCATCCGAACTGCGCTCTTCTGGCATTATAATCTCGTCATTTTTAATAGTGTGATATATTTCTTCCAAAAATTCAGGCTCAAAATTATCACCGTTATTCATGCCTCTTAAATTGGACTTGAATTGTTCTTTGGTCATTTTGTTTTTGATTTGAGGATTATGCTGATCAGTGTTAAGAATTACCACTGCAAAACTTAATACTCCAGCTGCATCTGGGTTTGCAATTTTTCCGTTGCCTTGAGAAGAAACAAAATAATGCTTAGCAAACGAATCAACAATTCTATCAATCTGTTGAGCTTCTCCAGGTAACCTAAAGCTGCTTAAAAACCAGCGTAGCGCTTCATCGATTCTCAGACCGCTAAAATCGAAATCCGCCACAAACGCATCTAGGATACTTTCATTGCCAGGCTGGGCAATAAACTCGCCTAGCTTCTTCTTATCAAGCCCTGGAGTGGTTTTGAGCAATGAAACCAAGTGCAAGTCTGTATAGTCTTCGGGAAGGAGCCCCTTTTCAACACAGAAGCGAATAGCAACACTAGGTTTAACATCAAACTGCGAAGCAAAAGAAAGTAAATGACGCTTCTTGTTGTAACGGTGCTCAACTTCAACATACAAGTCAGAGGAGGGTGTAGCACCAAGTAAAGGAAGTCTCTTCATAAAGTAGACGATCTGAGAAAGTAGCGAATCAAGGCAAATGGGAGGGGTGTTAGGAGTAGACCATTCAGCAGCATCAGGGAGGGTATTTCTGCAGAGTAATGATAGCAAATGGCTAAATAGATCTTTTCGAGAAGGATCTGAATCGTAGTTTATCATCAATTGAGGAGCTGCTACCGGGTTCTGTAAATAATATGCAATGAACTCAATAATCGTCTCTTTAGCATCCGGCGGGCGAATATTTGTTTCCGTTCTTGGTGCAGGAGTGCCATTCCGCGAAGAACTATCCTTTGGTTTTGTAGAAGCCGAAGCAGAAACTGTCAAACCAATTTCCGCAAAGGCAGACAAATCAATTTCTCTGGAATAGGGAATTGCAGCGTCTATCTGAACACATGATATCAAGTATTCTAGCAGAGCCTCCATTTGCAGTTTCAAATAAGTAGGTAAAACTTCTATTAAGGTACCAAAAAGTTTGAGTGTAGCAGGCAAAAGAACAGGGGAGTTTGATTTGGTCAACTGGAATAAGTTCTTTGCTAGCGTGTTGGCGGCGATTTCGGCAATAGTTGAGTGCTTTGCAATATATTCGCCCCCAGAAGCCAGTGATGAGTTTAATACACGTAAAGACATTGCTCTTGCCTGGTCTGTGTGCTGAGGATTTCTGGTATCTACTATATCTGTCATTATAATGAGGAATTTAACAACGGAAGGCAGCATGTGAGGAGGTTCGAGAGTTTTTGAAGCGGTATCGAGACTAGTTAAAGTGTCGTCAGTGACCTCACTGGCTAACTCCTGAGCAACATTGGCGTATGATTCGTCAGAGTTAGCGTTAGATTTTGGTTCATTCAGTATACTGTTATACTGTTCGTTTTCTGCTGGATCGATATTCTGAAGAAGTGTGAACAGGTAGCGGCCAATTAGGGCAATTACTTGCTCGGCGCTTCTTCGTAAGACTTCGCTGAGGCGCGTTTGGTAAGACAAGCTTATAGCTGTATCTAATAAATCTAAAATGTTTTTATCAGAGAGATAATGGCATGAATCCAAATTGAGAAGCGCATCGATCAAATTAAGAACTTTTAATAGTACGACTTCATCTTGGGCCACGTCTGAGGCTTCAAAGCGGCATTGAGTTGCAGTAGACGATATTTCTTGTAGGGCAATTGCATAATTTGGATAGTCTTTCGGAATTATATCGTACAAAAGAAAGTCTGTGACCGACCTCAAAGCGAGAGCAGTTATAGGGCCAGACGCGGCGGGTGAGATAATAATGCAAAGAAATGGGAAGAGGATATCTAAGCTGCCGACCGCAGATAGATCTTGAGCCTGGATTATCTTATTTTTCAGTACGGCAAAATTTGTCATTAGCGCTATAGTAGGTGTAGAGGCCTGTTCGCGTATTCCTGATTTTCTAGGAAGCACAGCACGATCGCTATCGTCAACATTAGACGAAAGAACGGCGCCAGCACCACATTGAGCCCATCTGGCATTCTTACGCATTAAAGAAGTCACCGCAGTAATTTCTTGAAGAATATAGTTTGAAGGATTAATGATTGCTGAAGACACATTTCGGTTGACCATTTTTAAGCAGTTTCACGGTCTATAAATGCGAAACAACTGACCAATTGTAAACGCTTGTGAGTGTATATGTGCGCGGTGCGGTGTTTTTGGAACATATCAAGCTTAAAACCTAACAGTTGAGGGTTAGGGTCGAGCCGCACACCGTCGATTGTGGTTTTTATATTGTGGACCTCTGGATCCATTCATTTTTCGCTTCTTCGACGAACGATTCATATGTAGATTCGTCACGCAAATATGATTCTATGGCATCTCGTAAGGCCTTTGCAGCGTTGAGCTCACCGCCAAAAGAATATTCATCTATGTGGGAAAGAGATCGAGCGGATTGGTAAAGTCCATTGGCCAGTAAAACGATCTCTCCGTCGTCCAATATTTGAGCAATGCACTTGCCGCTGGAATGGATGTACTGCGGGTACCTAAATGCAACATTTCCCCATGAATACTGAATATTGTAGTCACCATTGGTGTATGCGGAGGCCGCGTCCATGTCAAGGATAAACCTAAATTTGCGCAGTACATACCTTTCGTAGAAGATAGGATCGGGAACAACACCGTTAATAGCTTCCAGCCCGGGGAACTCTCTTTGTCTAGGTAACCTCAACAGCGTACGTAAAGGGTTCTGCTCAGCTTGTACAACAGCCTCGTGCATCGGCACTTCGACTAGTTTTAGCCCGTATCTCTCAGCCGTCCTTAACCAGCCGCTTCTGGCATCATCAATGAGCTTCATTGTAGTATTCAGCCATTCAAGTCTAATGCCAAAGCAGTTGTCGGGATTGTGCACTCTGTCATAGTGTATAGTGACCTTCTCTGTTCTGTACGAAGCTCGGCCAGGATCAACGTCAATCTCCATGCTTTTGCTTAACACAACATCTATTGGCTCACCAGTGTTGGAGTTCAGAGGATGCAAACTCCTGGAATCCGAGTCTCCTAAGGAACTTACCGAAGTGTGTGTATGATATGCTTGTTCATTTTGGTGCACACTAACATCCAATGACAGGTGTCCAGGCTCTGGGCCCGTCCCAAAAGTGTTCTGAGGAGTTTTAGCCTTGCCTTCAGCAACCAGTCTAGGGCTGCCGCTGTCACTGGTGGCACTATTAATACTAGCACTTTCAGGACGACTTGAGGACGCAGTTAAATGCGGAGAAGTAGTTACAGACCCCGTGTTTGTTACTACCGGCTGATTCTTTTTGAACCACTGGCCAATTATGCGGCTTCCTGTGCTAAGTTGATTCACGGACATATACTCTGGATTCAATTGGTAGAAGTAATGCCCGTCTAAAAACGGGTGCCGCTTGTCAACATGTACAAAAAGGCCATCAGACATTACCTGGTTTCCATATTCAACAGCCTCATCTGAGTTTTCAATATCAGAAAAGTTTTTGACTAACCAAACTGTAAGTTCCGTTCCCGTGAAGCAAGATCTGTGGAGTTTCATATGCCATCTCCGGTCAATGAAACGTAGACCCTTTTCTCCCTGTAGTTCTTTAGCTAAAACCTCTAGCTTAATATTCTTATTGAGTTTCAAAGAGTCAGCGTTGAATATAGAGATCTTCTTCTTCGTTTTGGCATCGCTAGTTCTTTGTTTTTCAACGTTATCCAAATCGAGAATTTGGCGAATCATAGCCCTGCGATCGCCTGTGTAAAATCTCACTTCATTCTCAGGATTGGTTATCGTTTTAGACTCTTTCTGTTTCTTTTTCTCTTCGGGCTTCATAAATTTCGCTCTTAAAAGTACGCTAATGAGCTTCCGAACGCCTTCAAGTTGAATTTCTTCCGTGCTCATCTTATCCCAACCTTCGTTATATGAAAGATGCGGTGCTTCAGTCTCTGGGGTTCCATACAAGACAAATCTCGCGGTCCAGTATCGGTACTTCTCGAGCCCATTAGAGTATCCGGCAAGCTGCTGATCCATTCGGTTCCAATTAAGACTCGAGCACAGCAGGCCTTGGAATTCAGTAACTTTTTCTTCCATTCGCTGCCCAATATCAGATTGCATAGAGAAGGAATATCGCATTGGATGGTTAAGTAATTCATCCATATTCCGTTTTCTGTAAACCTGTACAGAGACATTATTGCCTTGATCATAAGATATTCGATGAACTTGGCTCCCTGCAAAAAGATATACGCGCACGTTGGTGCTATCTTTTGGCACATATGACGTTATTGAACTAGGATCACCGTCCATCTTCCGGCTAGATTCAATTTGACTCACTGTAGACCCGGTGGATATCTGGAATCCATATCTTAAACGCATGCCAACCATTTCACGAATAAGCATAGTAGTAGTCATTTCTTCAGCGAGATCAGGTTCAATAGACAAGTCGTATACCTGGACAGTAAAGTTGTAATTCAGTTGGGGTTCTGTCGGGAACATATTGACGTTTAGCGGAAGTAAGGCAGGGTGGAGCAATGAGGTCCATTTGATTGCACGTTTTCCTCGAGTTCGGCCTTCTGCATATATATGTTCCCAGCGTCCTTGTTGAGAGCGTCTATATATCTGTTTGCTCGCACGAGATATATTAGGAATGACAGTCCAGAGAGGGTTGTCCATGACAGATCGTAACTTTTCATTTCTCAATTCAAGTGATCTAGACAGTAAATTCGTAGAAGATTGAACACGACTCATACCTCCGCGAATTTTTCTATGATTAGCTGAAGGAACAGATACAGGAGCCCTTACGGAATTTTCCGACTTAAAACTCTTTGATTTTCTAGAGTTAGGACTTCTGCTAAGGTCCATAGTGGTTTGTAAATCTTGTCCCTGAGAGCTTGCAGTATATGCTTTTTTAGGAATAGAGCGTTCATGCGAGATATGCTCATCTACATTCTCAAAGTGCGCGGCCATAGTGCTTGACACATCCGAGTCTGTTTCTTGCAATGCCTTAACGGGCCTTGGGGACCCGACGCTTTTAAGTGTGCTGACGGATGGTTTAGAGAATAACGAGCGAGAATCATCCAGTACATATAAACCAGTTGTATCGCTCACTACTGTCCGTGGATCTACAACCACGGCAGACAGAGGGCCGCGCTTAGTCGAAGCCTCAGACATTAGTTTGGGCATCGCGTATGATGGTACACGAGATGCTGAGTCGGTGTTAGAGCTCTTGTCAGAAGACGTCGAAGAAATTTTGAATCCCACTACCGTGTGTTTTGGCGCCTTTGAATCTTTATCAAAAGATCCAGTATCAGTTGTCGGAGTCATTCTATTTGTGAGGCTATTCTCAAAACCCTTGTCAAGAGAATTCTTGACAGAACCAGATTGGTCGCTGCTTGTATGACCGTACCTTGAATCATCTGGGCTAACAGATTCCTTGCCAAATCCGAACTGTTTCATTAAATCAGGAAAATCAGAATCTGGATGAACAGGACGAAATAGGGATTCGTCGTATTCGATCATCCACTGATCTTCAGACTTTTCAGCCGGGGGAGGCAACAAAGGTTCTATACTAATAGAACTCAGCTCATCTTCCATCACTCCAGTCATTTGAATCTCGTACATTTGACAGCTAGGTTTCCAGGATCCAAATGTATAGGCCCTCTCAAAATTTGGCCAAAATGATATCTGCGCCCAGTGAGGCAGACAATATATGAGGTCATTAGATTCTGTTTCCAGAAATCTCAGCGCAGGTGAAACATACAAGGGCATATTCTGCAGCGAAACAAAGTCGATACCGGTTCCTTCTTCTAGCAAGATTTCGCCTGTGCGGTAGAGCAGATCGTAGTCAACGTCAAAGAGACCTGCGCTTGGAGTAACAATCACTGTTTGTATACCTGTGTGCTTAAAAGTAGTATCTGTAGTATCTCTGTCAGCCTGGGTCAAAGACATGTTAATAGCTTCGAGTATATTGCCCTGAATAGCGGGTAATAAGGAGCCAATTATGCGTTCAGGTGTTTCTGAAGAAGTAATATCTGATTTGGCAACATCGGGTTGCTGGAGTACATTCTCTAAGAAGGCACAAAACTCTTTTCGCAGTGTTTGCATGATATCGCTCCATCGCGTTAATGCAACGTTATTCACAACGACCTTGTAGTAATCGAGAGTTTTCTTCGGCCGTTTTCCTGGGCGATAAGGAGTTGTGCCGTTTGATAAGTCGACCGAAGTGAACAGGATTATTGAAACAAAATGCGTTACGCCGGCTTTATTCCATCTGGATATCAGTTCAGGGAGAAGCGAGTTGATGACTTTATGGAACAGGATCTCGCCATGTTCGTCAAAGTACCACATTTCACAGGACATCTGTAGAAGTATAGTGTATTTAGCGGATTCTGTGCGGTATACGATTTTTGTGTTCGGCCCAATCAGTGCCGAAAAATGTTTGCGACCTCCTTTGAATATCGAATTCACAGAAACACGTATAGTCTTCAAGAACGTGATCCTTTCTGACGAGTAAACGCACTGGTTTCTGAGACTGGCGGAGATATGCCATTGGTCAGCTCTGGACAGGTTAATATCTTTAATTCCAATCTCTATAAGATCAGCAGTAATACTTTCGCGGTGCTCAACGGGGCGCAAATTGACCATTGCACGGGGGAACAGAGACAACGAATGTTGCAGGCCCTCGCGGAGGACGGACAGTTTGAGGTTCTGACCCTTGCCAACCTCAGGAGGCAGTGCTCTTGCGATAAAATAAAAACTATTAGAGCTTGACACTGAATGATTTATGCTATGAGGATTAGTATTGGCTGATTTAAGGAACCCCTCCCGCTCGCTGGAGGCATGTGAAGATCTTGTCGCAGAACATTCGCGTGAGGATCTCGTCAGCCGCCGTTGTCGCTCTGATCCAGGAACCAGTTCAATAATGTCGTAGTTCTCCTTAATATTTGGAAATAGTGATAAATCAATTACAGCAGGGTATTGGCATACATGCGATTCGTGAAACCATATAGGAACAGTCACAATGGATTGAGCGTTCTCCTCTCCAGATTCAATGGCCTCTTCTTCAATGACAGAGGTATTCAGATTACTAGTAACAGGCCGCCTATTTGACCGACTATACGAGGAGTTGTATGAAGACATTATAAATCATTTATCTAAGTTAGAGAGTATCAATGAACCGTGAGATTCCGGTGCGGAGAGTGGTGTAAGCGAAAGAGGAAGAGTCAAGGTGGTTGGGAGGGGTGGCAGACAGCGGCAGAAAGGATGGGCAATGAGAGGTATATGTGATAAATGAAGCCAATGCAGCTAGTAATCGCCGCATAATGAATAAATTAGAATATGAAACAAGCGAAAAATTCGCAAGTTACCCAAAGTGCGTAAAACACGAGTGCGCAGGTGAATGTCTTTGGTAATGAATGTACGCAACACCGTGCTTGTAACATGTATAACCATGCAATAACACAACGAAAGGGAACCGAAACAAGCGTAAACAGTACAGTTTAACAAAACCGATTGCTAAACACTCATAGAACTCCTTCATTTATAGCATTTTTGCTTTTCTCTGTATCGTCCTCCGCGACGCTGTCAACAGGAACAATGTTCAATTTGTTTCTTTTCAATGCAGCCTCCTGTGCAGCCCTCTTTCGGGGGTCGGCATTAGCGTCAACCACTTCGCCCTCTACCACGCTACCATCTGCATCTTTGAGTCCTTTCCCAGCAGTTCCAGCATTTGCAGCCGCAGGATCGGTAATAATTTTACCAATAGCGGGCTTTTTGGCCTGTTTAGCGAGAAGTTCCGCTTTCGATGAGGCATCTAGGTCTTTCATAACCTGCTCTTTATCGTAATCTAATTCTGTGTTTTTGAATATCATCTCCTTTTCGACCTGCCAGTCATCTTTCAGATTATGGTAAGAGTCTTTATAGCGCTGCGCGCGTAATTTCTTCATTTGCGCTTCTTTCTCACGTTCAGCGCGCTCCTTTTCCATTTCTTTCATTCTCTCTAAATCATCCGTACTGGGTTCGTACATGTGCCAAACCACATAATGAGGCAAACCAACGACGGAGAAGTGCATTTTACGACACATCTTTCCAAATCCTTCAGTCTCTGCGTGTTTTAAGAATGAGAAAGCAGGGAAATGAGCACCAGCTCTGAAAACTCGCGCCTTAGCGAGAATTGATACACCTCCGATACCATCGAGGTCTATTTCAACGTTCGGATCGCCATTGACATCACGTAAGTAGGCCAAATGGGGTCGCCATGTGGCATATTCAGCATAACCTTCGACAATTACCGCGTCTTCGTCAAGTGTATCAGCGAGCTGGAGGGCAGCCTCAGATTCCTGCCATGAGTTCAGATCGTAGGGTTGCATGCCTCCTAGCCAGTCGGGCAGAGGGCGCCAAATATTTGGCACAATTACGTCTTTATTATGGCGCATCAGGTCCTCGAGGATGGTAGGAGGACATGTGTCGACATCGGCATCACGCCAGTAGACCCATGAGTGGTCAGGTTCCAAGGCTGCAGATAGAAGCCAGTTACGCGCTCGTGCCATTAACTTTCTTCGCGGTCCTTGAGCTTCGAACCCATGTCGGTCAGAGAAGCCCTGTCCGATTGCTTGGCCAAAGTCTTTCTCGTAGACGTCAATAGTTCCAAAATGCATAGCTTCATTTTTGTCAGCTTCTATTTCCTCCAGATGGCTGAGCAGGAGGTTCATAGTGCCATCGGTTGAGTCAGATACCAGGAATGCAAGGTCTATTAGGTGGTGAGGGTAGGTGAGATTTTTGAGATGTGAAAAAAATAGGGGGATGACTGGAGCGGCATCACGCAGAGGCACACACATTAATATTCGTTCATTTCGTTTCCATCCTTCAGCAGAGCCAACACTCCTTGATAGATCAAAGAACCGCACAGATTCGGGGAGAGCTGGACCGGATACGAGTCTCAGCAGGCCGGTCGGTAGCGTTGATGGAAAAATGTATACGAACAACAACACGAGACATACTGTCATGACCACGAGCCGGCCGCGGAAAGAGGTACGTTTTGAGAGTTCTGCGAACGGAATAGTAGATTTGCCATACTTATCGCCATGATTATGGCTCTTGTAGGCGGGCAGCATCATCTAAAGAGGCTGAAAATACGAGGAGAAAAAACTACCGAGGGAGTGCGTGTTGTGTGATCGATTACGGGCCAGGGGGTGGGTTTACTTTCGTAAAAAAAGAAGAGGGCTAATCAGAAGAAAATAAGCAATAACAAGAGGAGAAGGCACCAAGATCCAGAAGAAGTAACAATTTACAAGAAAAGGACCCTGATTCTCAAGTTAGCAGAGAAATAAAAGCCTCGTTAGCCAGATGGTGACACTAGCAAGTCAAGGGTGTTTTAGTGTAAGAAACAAGGGAGGCTAAACATGGAACCTTATTGAAAATAGAACTTGTTAAAAACGCTAATTTGGAACGAGACACTCTGGTTGGCTTGAAATTTAGTGCCTGATATGTGAAGAAAAAAACGTACTGGAATACTTGAAAACCAACATACTGTTTTATTAGCAACTTACATTAACCCTGATATTAGCGGGATATATGCAATGATATCGATGTGATAGTGCAGCAAGGGCTGCGTGTGGTGTGCGTTTGAAAGACGGGGAGGGAAGTGTTTAACCATTGGAGCAGTAGATCTAACCCCTCTGAGCCGTTGTCTAAACAGCTTGTGTGCAATAGTCGGCGTCGTCGGTATCGACTATTCTTATGACAGGCTTCTCCCACATCGGCTCTGGAAGGCTTCTGAGGTTATTCAGGATCGGACATATATTCGACAGTCCAAGGGGCTGAATCTCCACGGGTTCGGGCTCGAACTTCTTGGCAGCGACTAGTTTCTCAAAGGCCTTCCAGCATTCATTAACAGGCTTGTAGTCATCTGGATTGACCCAGAGGTCGGGGAAATGAGGAGAGTGGTGATTCCTCACGCAGCTGAATGGGTTGACAAAGAACGCATCAACGTCGCCTTTCAGGATTGCGGGGTCGATTGTGTGGACTAAGGCGAGTTTAGGCTTGTGGCCAATTAGTTTCGGCGAGCCCAATGCTTCTTGGCACACATGGACGGAGTCCTCTGTCGATTCGCAATCAAACGCAAAAGCTAACTTGACGGTAAGTGCCTTTATATCTGCGATCACGGTCTCTGAGTACATGTCAAAGACGTGTAGCGGACCGAGGGCCTTGATTTTGTCCAGATACTGATGCGGGCCGGTAGCGAGTACTTTAAGGCCATTGGATTTAGCAATTTTTATTGCAGTCTGTCCAACAGATGTGGCAGCGTTCCATATGAGAATTGTTCGTGGTTTGGAGGCCAAGACACCGGGTACGGGGAATCCCATGCGGACATGGAGCCCCTGGAACACTAGCTGCAACGAAAGTCCCCAGGTGGCGGCGGACTCAAAGGAAATAAAGTCTGGAATTTTAGCAAACAAATGCTCGAGCATTATTGTGTACTCAGAGAAGGCACCGAGCTGCGGGAATTGCGGATTGCTTCCGTCAACAAAACCGGCAACGCGGTCGCCTGGCTGAACACTTGTCACTTTAGATCCGACCTTGTCTACGATGCCTGACGCCTCAAAACCGCCAACACACCCCTGAATATATTGCTGGTACTCTGTGCCCCAGCTCCAGTCGGTTAGATTTATACCTGAAGCGACTACTTTGACTCTGATTTCATAATCACCGGGTTCCGGCATTATGCTGGCTTCAAGCGCTAGATCAGCCCCATAGTACTTTGCCGCCTTAATCACCCGTTTTGCAGGCTTCTCCACACTGTTCTCATCAATTTTAATAGTCATAGCTTTTCAGACGCAAGTAATGTGTCTTTCTGTTTTTTTATTTATTATTTCCGCACAGAACTGTAGCAAAGAAAAGAAAAGATAATTCTGACAAACCTTTCACTTTTTAGCTTAATTTCTCTCGGCCTCCAGTTGCGCTGTACTAAGGCTGCGAAAAAACCTTAACTTTATTCCCAGTTATGTTGTTGCTAATCCTGATTTTGCTGTCATTATTGAGCATTTTTTTTCGGATACCACAATGTCTTTCGCCAGAATATTTGCTTTCAAACAGTTTTGATTTTTAGCGATTGTTGTTCTCCGCTCGCTTTGGCGTCTATAGGGGAACGTCCTTTGTGTCCATTTTGCAGAGCGTCTGCTCCCCCTCCCCCGCACACTCCCAAAGCTTGAAGGCTTTGTCTTAAAACAATACTTCTCATTGGCCCAGCACACTGAGCAACCGCCTTCAATAGAGCGACACCTGTGCATAATAAACTAGATCACGAGCGAACTCTGTTAACATGCGCCGCCTGCGATCTGCCGCGAGATGCATGATGTCGCAGAATAGACGATACATTCGCATCCAGCCGCAATTCCTCGTCGATATGTACAACCCGCGGTACACCTGGCTGACAGACGAGGAGGCGAAACAACGCTACAACCAAGCCGAAGACCACCTGCACCACTGCAACCTCTGTCCACACAAGTGCAATGTCGATCGGTACAAGGAGACTGGATATTGCATGATTGGCGCAAAGGCACTGGTGTCGAATATAGGCCCGCACCTCGGCGAAGAGTCATGCCTGATCGGGACCGGTGGATCAGGCACTATATTCTTCTCGGGCTGCAACCTGCGGTGCGTATTTTGCCAGAACTACGACATTTCGCATGTCGCCCAGGGCGAAAAGCTTGGGCCTGAAGAGCTCGCTGACTGGATGATCAAGCTGCAGGATGTCGGCAGGTGTCCGAACATCAACCTCGTCACCCCGGAGCATGTGGTACCCATAGTCGCGCAGGCAATACTGTGTGCGCGCGACAAGGGCCTTAAAGTGCCAATTGTGTACAACACGTCTGCGTTTGATGCTCTGGAGAGCCTTGACCTGCTGCACAATCTGGTCGATATATACATGCCCGACTTCAAAGTGTGGGAGCCAAAAACCGCCGCTAGACTACTCAAATCGTCAGCGTACCCTGAACACGCAAAACAGAGCATCAAGAAGATGCACGAGCAAGTGGGTAACTTAAAGTTTACCTTTGACGGCCTAGCACTCACTGGTGTTCTTGTGAGACACCTCGTCATGCCGCACTACGTTGAAGAATCGAAACAAATCATGCGCTGGATAGCTGAAAACCTCGGGAAAGACACGTTTGTTCATATTATGGAACAGTACTTTCCGCACGCACACGTCGGCAAACCCAAACGCGGGAAAAGCAAGGACCTGAAAGATGTGCGGTACGCAGAGATTAATAGACCTATACGGTCGTCGGAGTACGAGGAAGTTGTTTCAGAGGCGAAGCGCGTTGGACTTTGGAGGTTCGAAAACGCAGACGAGTACGGTCTCTACGCATGAGTGCAAACACTAATGATTATGATAAAACGATTGAATGAAAATGCATAAGAAGTATAAAAGGAGTGTATGAGAGTCAGAATGTATGCGTATGTGAAAACGAGAGAGTGTCTGTGCGTATGGGAGTGCGAGTGAGAGCAAAAGTAGGTGCATGAAAAACCGCGCTCTGTTAGTATACAATGCCTTTGATAGACTGTAGCAGCCTATAGGAAGTACTCTGCGATTGGTTTCTTTGAGGGGAGTTCCATGCCCTCGCGGACGACGGCCTCAAAAATGTCATAACTCCGAGAGAGGTCTTCGTCGATATTGAGAATGGATGCGACGTTGCCGCAGCGGTAACAATAGTTCGGTGCGCTCCAGACAGTAACTATCTGGTTATCGAACATTTCCTTGTACCCTTCCATGACGAGCTGATGCGCTCGGGCTATGAGAGAGACTGAATTTCTGTGGTTGAAGTCCGAGACCTTGTCTGGGCCAAAGAGGTAGCCGGCACCTCTAGGTGACTTCGACCAGCCGGATATGTCGTCAGGATCTGACCACAAAAGATCGCACATGGCGCCTTCGTGCGGTACTTCCTGTTTCCTGTCGAGCAAGCGAATCTGGTCTATAGTATGCACGGCAGGCGAGAGTCCACCGTGAATGCAGAACACGCCGTCCTCGCCGCCGACTAGCGCGCCGAGCGATAGACAGTCGAAAACATTGCAGCACCATCGCCACACTGTAGGCGAGCCGTACTTTCGCACGCACTCTTCGTAAAAGCCGTAAACAGTCGTAATCTGGCGCGACTCGTGATTGCCGCGTATAAGGGTCATTCTGTCAGGCCAGCGTATTTTGAGGCACATGAGCAGCAGGAACGTCTCGAGCGAATAGAAACCTCTATCGACAAAATCTCCTAAAAATAAATAGTTGGTGTCTGGAGGCTGGCCACCGACTTCGAAGAGATGCAGTAGGTCGTGGAACTGACCGTGTATGTCCCCACATATAGTCACGGGGGGCGCCACGTGTTGCAGATTACTTTCATTTATGAGAATCTCTTGCGCCTTAAAACACAGTTCTTGCACGTCTTCTTCAGGTAGTAATTTACAGTCACGTAAATGTTCTATTGCGCGGTCTACGTCGCTCATCACGACCCCTATTGTAGAAACCTAGAGTGCTTTTCGTTAGTTAAGGTTGCAGATTTTTCCCGGCCGTCAAGTGTAGCAGTACTAATCTGGGCAGGACGGCTACATGCCAATAGTAAATAAATAACTGAATTAACTTCTATTTATTATTTTATACTGCTACAACGCGTTCCTTCGCAAGCAGATCAATGAGCAGGGGACTGGGTGCAGTGACAGAGCCGGATGGCTTGTACTCCTTAAGCAACTCAATATACCTGTCGAACAGGAAGGACGAATCCTGGGGGCCGCCCTTGGCTTCAGGGTGGAACTGCGTAGAGAAAATTGGTCGGCTTTTATGAATAATCCCCTCGTTACTGCCGTCATTCAGGTTCACAAAGTACTCGGCGTACTCGTTCTCGGGCAGAGTCGCTGTGTCAATCGCATACCCGTGGTTCTGGCTCGTGATGTGACATTTGCTAGTAGTAAGGTCCAGCGCCGGGATGTTGTGCGCACGATTACCATATTTTAGTTTCACCGTCTTCGCTCCAGCAGCCAGTCCAAGCAGCTGGTGGCCAAGGCAGATACCAAACACCGGCTTGTCAAACGTCTGTAAGGTATCCCGCAGGTTGTGCACGGTAGAGAGACAGTGCGTGGGGTCACCTGGTCCGTTCGAGATGAAAATGCCGTCAAAATGGTGCGCGACTTTTTGAATCGGGTAGTCGTATGGGAAAACAGTCACAGCAGCGCCACGAGAAACAAGTGACCGCAAAATATTCTCCTTAACGCCACAGTCAAGGACCGCGACGTGGAACTCACCGCCTGGGCTCGGGACATGGAACGGCTGCGTAGTAGATACGCGCTGAACCAAATTCACCGCGCCAGGATCAAAAAAGGCCTCGTCCTGGTCTGCATCATACTCCTCACCAACAGTAATCCGTCCGAGCGAGGAGCCTTGCTCTCGAAGGTAGGTCACAATCTCACGGGTGTCGACATCGGTGATCGCAGCGCAGCCTTCCCTCTCGCACCACGAGGAGAGCGATTCGACAGCAGTCCAGTGCGAAAATTTGAGGGCAACGTCAGAAACAACGATTCCCGAGCATTGAATTCGAGGGCTTTCAAAATATTTTAGAAGCCCGAACTCGTCGCGGGAAGAGCCAGACGGGACTCCGTAGTTGCCAATAAGTGGCTGCGTGAAAACAAGAATCTGGCCACGGTAACTGGGATCGGTCATGCTTTCCGGGTAGCCGACCAGCGCAGTGGAAAATACAGCTTCGCCACTGACATTCACATTGGCGCCAAATGATCGTCCAGATAGAACAGGTCCATCACGAATGGTAAAGGTGGCCCGATCCAACGAGTTGTACGAGCCGGAAGCGGCTGTAGCAAGAGTTCGTTTACAAGTTTTCAACGTTGTTTTTAGTGTGAGTTTGAGCATCTCCAAAGCTGATCAGATAAATAGTCTTGACTAGTTGTTGTGCTTGCAAATCGCATAAAAATTGCACCACTTTTGGCTTTGCTGTGGTCTTATCAGAATCTGTAAAAAAAAAGGTGTGAGTATGTGTATCTATGACTCACTTATGATCAATCTACCTTCCCTATACAACCGTAATCTCTTTTTACTTGGCTAAACCTCAAAAAAATTAAACAGAGATTAGCTACTCTAATTAAGGCGATATCCTTGCTCCTAAAAAAACACAGGAAAATGCAGAAGAGCAGAAAATAGCTGGAAGAGTTTAACGTCGTGCTCGGGTTTTTACCAGCTCTTATAATGACAACTTTTTCGCAAGCGCTTAACTTAATTGCACAGTTCAACCAATCACAGGCCGCAATCGCTTTCCGCAGGCTCATTAGTGTATACGAACTAAAACAGCTCTTTCTACTCAAGTTCTACACGATAATACAATTTTAAGAGCACAGACGGTTTAAATAATGTAATTAATAAAATTCTTTGACCTTCAATATCAGAAATAAGAACAACGATTGCCGATTGCACAACACTGCTGGGTACTTCGCTTTCTATATCGAGCGCTCTGGCCCCATACACACTTAAGTGGTGAAAAGAGTCTCGGCAATGACACCAGTAACAAGGTAAGGGTCAATGTTAGAGGCAGGGCGACGGTCTTCGAAGTATCCGCAGCCTTCTTTGGCAACAGATCGGGGAATACGGACTGAAGCACCACGATTAGCAACACCGGAACTGAAGCTAGCAATGCTAGCAGTCTCATGTCGTCCAGTAAGACGCTTCTCGTTGTCAGTACCGTAAACAGCAATGTGCTCTTTGTGGCGCTTAGACAGCTTTTCAATAGCAGCTTCAATAGCTTTGATACCACCCTCAGCACGCATCTCCTTCGTGGAAACATTGGTATGGCATCCAGCACCGTTCCAGTCTCCTTCAAGAGGCTTGGGGTGGAAAGAAATAGTAATGCCGAACTCTTCAGCAACACGCTCAAGGAGGTAGCGAGCGATCCAGAGATGATCACCCATCTCAATACCGGGGCAAGGTCCGACTTGGAACTCCCATTGTGAAGGCATCACTTCAGCGTTAATTCCAGAAACATTAACTCCAGCGTATAAACAGGCACGGTAGTGAGCCTCAACAACATCACGTCCGTAAACTTTGCCGTTACCAACACCGCAGTAGTAAGGTCCCTGAGGTCCTGGGAAACCACCAACAGGCCAGCCGTAGACTTTTCCAAGACTATCAAACATAGTGTATTCTTGTTCAATTCCAAACCAGATATCGGCGTCCTTGTAGGTCTCCATCAATTTGGCACATTGGTAACGATGATTGAACTTATTAGGAGTACCATCGGAGTTATAGCAGTCAGCTAAAACAATGATGTTATCGCCGCCACGGAATGGGTCTTTGAAGATAGCAGCGGGTCGGAGGTAAATATCGGAATTGTCACCAGGAGCTTGACCGGTACTGGAACCATCGAAATTCCACTCAGGAAGGTCATCGACGGAAGTGGGCTTCTTGAAAAGAGTCTTGCATTTGCTGCGGACACCATTAGAGCCGTCGATCCAAACATACTCGGCCATGATGGCACCATTTTGGTCCAATTTCAAGTATTTGTCGAGGTTTGATCCGTTAGAAGCAGATTTAGATTCAGTCATTTTGTTCTTTTTTATGACAGAGATGTTGATTCTTTGTTAAGAGTGTATGTAAACTAGGTGGCTGTTAGTACGATTTGATTCGTATATATCCTAAGCGTTTCGGCAATTTCCGTTCCAGCGCATCAAATGGCATTAGGCTCAGATCTGATAGAGAAGACAAAGACTTAATGCTAACAGCTGCATACGGAGTTTCTTCCATATTTGTGATAATAAATACCGCTCGCATAGGGATACGATCGATAATAGAACATCAAAACCCTTGACCCTATAAAACCCACCCAAAACCGGTTTTTTGAGAACCTTATTCAATTACCCGTTGAGCGATTGGGTCGTTAGATAATAGGACCCGATGGGCTAGAGACAAAGAGCAAGAAGTGGCAAGTAGTCGCAGTATTCACATGAAAGGAATAAGGTACAGCTACTTGATACTTGCAGCTGAGTCTTAATAGCGGATTAGTCAAATAAAAGCGGCCAATTCACTATGGAAAGCAAAGCCTCCAAAACAAGGACCCTGTGGGCTTCTCGCTCGCTGCGAAGACTGCGCCGCCCCTTGGTAGTGCGACCGCATCGGAGACAACAGTTATGAAAAGGTGGCAACAACAACAAACGAGACAAATAAGGGCTAAAAAAGACGACGATGACGGATTATTAGACTATGCAGAGTTGGTCGTCGTAGGAAAGTACCCGCCCGAAGGCAATGCGAGTCTCGAGAGGCTTATCAACAAATCTCGGAGAACTACACAAGATGACCGGGGGAACGGGTGTATACATGCGACCGAATCTGCACCACCGTGAACAGTATCGATAGAACAGCGCAAATGCCAAATGTCGCTGGAAATTTGAAGTAACGAAACGCTCGTGAGACATTACAACTTACCTATAGTTACAAAGGGGAGTGGTAAACTACAAGAGATAAAAGGATGAGTCGTTCGTTTTATATATGACAGGCCCCGAATTGGGCGAAATTGGCTTTTGCCCTAAACCCTTGAAGTCTGATATTGCCGACGGGATAAGATTACGCTCTGGCTTTAAATTTTAATCGTATTTGTTGCAAGTGTTCCTCGTTCTTTTCAGGCCGCTTGTATGCGCACCAGGTAAACTAGTTTGCGTAATAAAAACGCTAAAAGAGTGCGTACTTACAAATAAAATAATAAACAATTTGCGGTTTGTGAATTAATCGCCCGGTGCGAGGAGTGTTGGTGATATATTTTGCCCGACGAGCTGTATTCTCGTAAAAGCTAGGCTGTAAACCTTATCTCAAATATAAGGTAAGCTCTCTCCGTAAATCTCCTATTAGAATTATGGTTGAGTGCCTTCTAGGTTCCTTCATCGTACCTAGAGTGATGCCAAACTCCGCCTTAATCAAGGAATATTTTAGGTGAGCATCAGCTTGTTGTTTGTATGGCAAGATGCCGCAATCTGAAGACTGAATTGTGCTCGCAACCGCAGTGCAACTGCGAGCAGAATATCGACCGATATTCTGCTATTCAGGCAAAATGGAACTTTAAATTGAATTTCTGCGCTAGTTTGAGTAAAGTTTATAACACTTTATTTTCTCAGATAACCAAATTTGAGAATCTGCTATTGGCGGAGTACTAATCTTATTGTGCCATACATGCTCGGGGTGCTATTGAAGCTAGCGTTACAGATAAGGAACACTTCCCAAAGAAAATAGGGCGAAAATAAGTAAAATCGGAGGAAAATCAAAATAGCTTAAATCTGTAGTCGTTAGGACCAAGCTCTAGAGCTATACCAGCGGCGTGAAGTCCGAAATTGTTCTTTTTCGGTGCAGTTCGATATTTGGAGAATACGATTCTTCAATAAGGTTTTACGAGTCTTCGGAGACTCATATGCTTGACTAATGATTTCAGAGTCACCAAATCGACGCTTTGCGGACACCATTGAAGCCTAGCGTTTGATCTGGACTATAATATTGCTAAAATAGGTATACGAAAGCAAAGTATATGCCTTTTTGAGAGTAAGGTCGAGACTGCTGAGCGATATATTCTGCAAGAGGCGGTGGTAGAGGTCGACAATACAATTCGCTTGGATGGTGGGCCATTGAGATTGCAAAAGCTTATTTCTTTGGGCAATTACCCTAATACATATCCGAACTCCGAAAAGGCTATCGAAATAAGCCGGGCCATTCGAAGGAACAAGGTATAGGACTTCTATATCTGGACGGTTAGCGCGACAATATAGTCGCTGCAAGCCCCGTGGTGAACGGAATCTCATCCCTGTTTGCCCCGATCGATCGCTCTGGCTGTTAGTTATGCCAGGCCTATGACCGCAATAATAGCTACATGGATCAGTCTAGGGACCCTCGACCTGATACCAATGTAATCTCACCGACCTGGATCTTCCGACTATGCATTAGTGCGATTCTTTCATACAAATTCTCGGCTGCATTTATTGGAGGCTATCAATTAGAGTTACGATCAATCCATTCAGCCGCGCAGATCACAGCCATAACACCAGAACAGCGGCTTCTTAATAATAGAATAGTAGCACATCTGGCCGGCAAGTTATTGGTATAACACTTTCTCCTCGGTGAAAATAACATTTTAATAAATAATGCATGCTATTTGCATGGAAATTTGACACTGAATCTGTTGTTATTTCTCAGTTTCGGCTAGCTCATCAAAAACTCTAAATAATAAAGTTCATGCCCTAGGAGTCATTCAGCGAAATGCTCCGCATATTCAGTGCAAGACCAACCAATATAGGAGACTTATCTGTAGTATAGTGTTATTTCGGCCTTCAATGATCGGATGAGAACGTAAAAGTAACCGTACTAGGTGTATATACATAGTTATCACGGATCAATAGCGCTGGCGGCTGTATCCGCTGGCAGGTACCCATACGTTAAGAAGCCTTCTTGTGACAGGTATACTTAGGGCAGACAGCCTTGGGTCGGAAGCACTTGAGCTGATCCGTATTGTTAAGAGGCATATCCTTGGGCGTCATAGCCATTTCGAGTGATAGCGGCCGGGTGAAGGCACTCGTGAGGCGCTTGATTCAGGATAAGGCTTAAGCGGAGCAGCAGGGTGAATACTCTCTGAGCCGCCACAACTTGCAGTACGGTCAATTCCTTTATGCAATGAAAGTGCAAAATGAAGCTGTAACGTTTTCGAGCACAATAGTCGCTAATGCATAGTCAATTTCGCCGTGTCGTAAGTTAATGGCCGTTACCTGGGACACAGAAGGCACAGAACCTGCGCCGAAAATCTGAAGCTCCTGCCGTCCAGAAAGTCAATATGAACGCGAGCTCAACATATAGTGAGAGATAACGCTTCAGAACTAAAAAGTGAGCTTGAGAAAGCAAATGGAGGTGCAGGAGGTTTACAAGGCAGCATGATGAGGCTCATACTTTGCTCCGATCGCGGCGCTATGTTGCACAGGCTTAGAAGGGGGAATTTGCCTAGCAACGCCCTACACCCGTCGTACTCCGGGGAAGCCTAACTGACCAAAACTTAGTGATTGCCTCGAAAAAAAAAACGAGCGACCTGGAAAAGCCGCGAACCGCCGATTTTTCCAGACTTGAAGCAATCGTTTAACCGCTTTTTAAACGCAGAACTGATCTGTTCGAGATTTTTGTACCGTTAAAGCGCGGAGGTTGCAAGGTTTCTAGAGAACATCGGAGCCCGATAGTAAAAGGCGATAGCCATCGAACATTTAAGAATATGCGGCGAATATCGGTAAAGGCCAGCAGAGCATTACTGCAAACGAGAGCAGTACAAAGAGCTGGATTCAGGACCACCAGTTATACACTGAACGGCAACAACCAGGGCGGAAGTCCCGGCAGATCACCGTTCCAAGTGTTTGTGGAAACGTTCAAGAAGGAATGGGGAAAGAGCAAAGAGTTGCAAGATGACATGAAGGCGTTAACAGATGCTACTGGCAAGATGTCAGAATCCGAGGCTTATCGGAAAGCTAAAGAGGCATACGATAAGGCGAAATCAGGTACTTCTTTTGCTTCTACTGCTACCGGCAAGACCTTGAAGAAAGCCGGTGAAGCTGTGGGGAATGTAGCACAATCAGCCTGGGAATCAACGCCTGCCAAGGCCACACGTAAAGTTGCTGCATCTACAGTTGAGGGAATTTCAGCTGCTACTGAGCCCATCCGCAAGACGGCGGTATACCGCGACATCAAAGAAGTTATAGATGACGGATCGAGCATCCGTTACGGCGGATTTGAATCGAAAGAGATGCGCCAGAAGAGACGAGAAGCTATTGAAAAAGAGCGTGAACGTTTGATGAGATCGCTTGGCCGTAAAGTCGAGGCGGATGAAACTGCGGGATCAAATGTAATACTGCACGACGAGCAGCGCAAGCCTGGATTGAAAGAACAATGGGCAGGTTTCAAGGAGAAGAATGCTGTTTTCAAAGCGCTGAGATCTGCGCGTGAAGGTATTGACGAGAGCGACAATGGGTTTATTGTTGGACTGCGATCTATTGCTGAAAAGTTTGGTAGCTTTTTCGAAGAGACCGAACAAGCGAAGGTTATTCGCATGTTTAAGGAGATTGACCCGACATTCACCACGGACTCATTTTTGCGCGAGATGCGGGAGTTTATTATTCCTGAGGTTCTGGACGCCTATGTGAAAGGCGACGCCACTACTCTCAAGCGGTGGTTGTCTGAAGCGCCCTATAACATCTGGGCGACTGGTGCCAAACAGTACACTGACGCTGGTTTAGTATCTGCTGGAAGAGTTTTGGATATCCGCGGTGTTGACATTCTGAGCTCTAAGATACTGCCGCCGTCCGATATTCCTGTGTTTGTTATGCAATGCCGTGCACAGGAGATCCAGCTGTACAAGAGTGCGAAGACTGGCGAGATTGCTGCTGGTGTACCTGACAATGTGCAGCAGAGCGTTTATGCAATGGTTGTTACAAGAATTCCGGAAGAAATCGACGACCCAGAGACGCACGGATGGTGTATTCTTGAGCTCGTTCGCGGACAAACACGCGACTGGGTATAACGGACTGATCCATTATGAAAATGCCAATGCCAATGCCAATGCCAATGTAAATATTGATGTGACCCATGCTTATTTGTTACCTATTTCATATGCTGACACTAGAATTTATCGATGCTAGAATTTCTTTCTCTTTTTGAATTTTGTAGGTTTAGATTCCTCGACAGCAGCCACTCGTTTCGTTAGGCTGTAAGAGTCGTATTGTGATCTGTGATCCTTTTGCCGCTGCTTGAGGATGTTGACTGCAGTAGTTTTAGTTGGTTCTTGTATTTCTACAGGTTTCCAGTCTGATATTCCTTCGTCGACAACTACACCCAGTTCGGCGAGTTTCGATTTCTGGTCAGCGGCTGTTGTGCGCGGTTTGACTTGTTTTGGTGCAGGTGGGGGTTTGGAATCAGTATCTGCAGTCGCAGTGATCTGACGTGCTTTGCTGTCAATGGCATTCAGATGCTTCTTCGTCGATTCATGTTGTTTCCGGCTAAGTGGCGAATCGTAAACAAAAACACCGCAAAACTTGCACCAGTACGAGGGCATATCTCAAGGTAAACACAACTCAGCTTTGTCCCACAAACCAGAATGGCTAAACGTAGAGATGAGTGGATGAGTCTCGGCGACGAAACTTCGATATCGCTGTCAATAGACGGCAGGCAAATGAAACGTCAGAAAAAGGAGCAGGAAATTGCAGAAAAGCGCGCTAAAGAACAGCATGTTTTGAATGAACGTACGATCAAACTGTCTAGTGATCCGGCACCAGATATCAATGGATCAAGATGGATAAAAAAGAAGTTGCAGAAGGTACACAATCTTGTAAAATCTGAGCATATACCACTCGAAAAGGCCGTACTGCAATATTTTGATTCCATGGAACAGTACCGTTGCGCCACCAGGTCTGAATCCGACATGTCCGTGCAAGAGTTGGCAGCACTAGAGCGTGCAACTGTAGGATTCCTCAAGAGTCAGCCAAAGGTTGTGGCAAGGGATATGCTGCCTGCTGAAGATTCAGCTCAACAGATAGACCGTAAAGTGTCTCCAAAACCGGCAGCGGCCAAATCAGTCTGTCCTCTTTGCTTTCAAGACACTGATCAGGGCCTAGCACCAGTTGTGGCGCTTGGTTTGCGCACGTACCTGACGCTGCCCACAGAGCCAGAGCTTGCAAAGTACAGCGCAATGATCGTGCCTCTGGAACATCATGCAAGTATGCTACAACACGAGCAAGACGTGTGGGATGAGGTTTACAATTTCATGAAATCATTGGCAAGAATGTACTACTCTTTACGCAGAGGCGTCATCTTCTATGAGAATGCCCTTGGTGGTTCTAAAGGACACCAGCACGCAGCTATATCAGCGGTACCAACTCCTCTAAATATAACTGCTAACGAATGGAAAGCTATATTCGCACGGAGTTACGAGACTACCGAAACAGAGGAGTGGACACAACACAAGAAAGTCATAGATACTACTAAAACTGCAGAAAGGAAAGGTTTCAGGCACACAATGGTCCCTGACCTACCGTACTTCCATCTGTGGACGTCTATAGATGGCGGTATAGGCCATGTTATCGAGAACAGGCGATCGTGGCCTAAAGGTGACTTGTTTGCCCGCCAAGTCATCGGCAGCGTGCTAAAACTGCCAATTGATGTCATTAATAAACAGGGAAAGTGGCCTTCACCGCGTCAAGCTGAGCGTCTAGACCAGTTTAAGGAGAAATGGCTTAAATACGACTGGACTGTTGATCTGCGTTGACTATCTAAAAATCGTACTAATATTGGAAGAGGAAACAAGCAGGAAGAACCGTGTGAGAAACAGCTTCTAGAAGGAAGTTCCGAAAAAATCCGAGTGACTGCTTAGAATTTGTTTTCAGCTACAGTTTGCTCCTGCATTGCATTGAGCTGCTGTAAGTTGTCAGCCGGGTCTTCATACATGAACGCATCACGCTTGAGTACTTTGAGCAGGAACCTGATAACAAGGGAACTGAGAATAGAAGCACCAAGAATACCAACCATTACCATGTTTGAATATTTGTATTGACGAGCAGCGTCTGCAGGCCAGCCAGTATAGAGAGCGTATGTGGTAGTGACGGAGCCGAGGTTTCCTAGACCAGACACTAATGCTGTTGCAAGGGCTTGACCGACCTCTTTGTGGCGATGACCAAATATTTCGGCAGTCCATGTCATCGTAATTGGAACTGTAGGGCCTAAACCGAAACCGACAACCAAGAGACCAGCATAGCGACCCCATTCAGGGCCAGCGTATGTGATGACAAAGAGTCCAGCAATAATGACAAAACACGAGAAAATGAAGAATAAGTACCTGTACTTACTGAAACGATCAGAAATAGGGGTGAATATTAGAATAGCAATAAGATCCGCTAGCCAAATCGGTGCAGTTAGCAAAGACAAGGTAATGGAAGACCATTGGGGATTGATAGTTCTGAGAATGATAGTCGCGAAACTCTGAACACCAATGCCTACACCGACGACACCAAAGTACATGATGATCAATAACCAAAGAAAAGGATCAATAATGATGTTCCATACATCTTTCCATGTCCACTCTTTGCCCTGACCGGTGTACGTGTAGCGCATATCGGTCATGTGGAGCTCAGCATCGAGTCCCGACAAAACATAGCGGCGAGTAACGCGTTTCCAGACTCGCAGGACTTTGGAGTCAGAATTGAGGAAAGAAACACCATGTCTGTCGAACCGCGGTCTATCAGGCAGCCAGAAGAGGATGAGAATTCCGGATACGACTGTGAGCACGCCGTATATCAAGAACATCCACTGGTATCCGGTCAAGCCTCTGGCGCCGTTCATCAGCTGGAAGCCAGCAGATACTAGACCGACAACCGACGCAGAAATCTGCGCGGCAGTGAAGTAGAAGCCGATTCTGCGTGCGCAACGTTTGGCCGGATACCACAACGTCATGTAGTAGGCCATGCCGGGCCACATTCCAGCTTCGGTCACACCAAGGAGCGTGCGAACGAGGATGAAAGACCACCCAGAATTGCATGCTGCCATGCAGGAGGCCACAATACCAATGGAGATGACAATGCGGCTCATCCAGGCATGGGGCGCGATCTTGGTCATGATGAGGTTGAAAGGAGCATCGAACAATAGATAACCCACATAGAAGAAAGCGAGGGCTAGGGACAAATCTTTCGATGAGAGATTCAAGTGCTGGATGATAGAGTCACCTGTGGACGTATTCATTGTCAGTGCAAGACCGACATTCGATCTATCGGCAGAAGTGAGGAAATACACTATCCATAGTGGTGGGATTAGATAGAGGTCGAGCTTTCTATAGACTCTATCAAGCTCTTTCTTGTACGTTTCGGGGTCCAGGTCTGCAACCTCAACGGTATCGGGCAAATCGGACTTCCAGTATTTCTTCAGTATCATTATGGAACCGAATAGCGGGGTTGCTGCTGAATAGCAGGATTCAAGACAATTGTTCGTTTATATATCTACCCCAGAGTGTAATAGTAATTTTCTTGAAATAGAGTTCTACTGTCGGGTATAAGGTTTCCACCTCGGTCCTTCCAAGGCGACCCGCTGAACACACGAATCTTGGTCTGTACCAGCAGCAGCTACGCGATTTTCTTTTACAGTGGGCATGCTAAATTACTGCTATTTTGTTTGAGGATAATCGAGTATATATGAAGATATGGCCGCTGTTAGATGCGCTTGGTCTAGAGTTGGAGTAGTTCGTTGGGGCAACCTACGAAAAGCTCGCGGATCGCATTCGTGTACAAAGCAACTTGACAGTATCGGGTATTGAATGAGTGCACCGACAAACCAACAGAAGCCCAAACAGGTCGGGTATCGGTCGGTAGAATTGCATCAGCAGTCTCGCAGGGTGTACATCACGGCACTTGGTCGGAGGAATACCTGCAGCTCGGTCTGTGACTTACATTTGACCGAACTATGATTGCAATTAGAGTTATTTTACTCGGTAGGTCAACTGTCCCCCAACAGCTTTTAGACTCTTCTTGTCTACGGTTCGGGACTCGCCTGGAGAAGTTGCCGAGAAACCGTTGCCAATTAACCGGATCACGGTTACTGCGTTCAGCTAAGCCGCACGAACGGAACTAACAGCAAGTGAATGATTACTGCGATATTGGCGATCGCATGAAAGTCACTGGATCGTAAAAATTCGAAATATTCGGCAAGACGTTCATAGTGCAAGCACAAGTCTATCGTCTTCTGTAAGACTGTGAATACGAGCGGACAATTGGTCGACGTTTGCAGAAGCTGTCTTACTCTTTCTCTGAACCAATGTATACAAATACTTCTATGCAGCCATGTGAAAGCAATAAACAATGGCTTTTACAGTGACAGTTGATTAATAAGCTTATTTAGATCGTTACTGAACGTGCCGATCGAAGCATACATACGGAAATGTCAGACGACAACCTGTCGACCTGTCGGCCGTTCACATTGCTGCTGCCTTGCTGATCCCACTATCGAACTAAATAAACAATCAATTAAGATCATCGCGTACATTTATCATCTTGCAATTACTCATGGTTTAGGAACGATGGAACCGTGTAGAACAGCAATTACGCGTACCTGACCTCAAAACACGTTCCTCCCAGATGGGGCGAACTATACCTTCCCCCGATCTTAGCCATGTCTTCTGAATCAAAAGAACTGCAACTGCTGGAAAAGGTAGAACTCCGTATAGGTCTTGCCGATACACCAGAAAAGCTTGCAAATATCTTAGGAACGTACCTTGCGCCATTACTGCTTAAAGCCGATTCACCACATGCATCTGTTCAGCAGAAAGTGAGGCAAATTGTCAAATACATACACGGTCAGCTTCGCCATTTCCCTCAATTGAAGATCCCGCTTACAAATCTGTTCAAACAGTTGCTCAATACAGATCTATCATCCTCATTACGTCTATATTCTTTGCAGTTTATCTTACAGCAGTTTCATCTCTTTAACGACATTGACACTACCCAGTTCTGCCATGAACTTTGTTCCTCCACAAACCATCATTCTGTCGTATATACTGCCGTGTTTTATCTTCCGCTGCTTTTTGCCAAATACTCGTTTCCGCAGCCTGACACTCCAGAACAACAACAGTATGTATCAGCATTAGGGTTGACTGCGAACCCGTTCATGGAGACGCAACTTCTCCGTCAACTGACGTGCTTGCTCATATACACATACAAGGAGTACCCCACTGATCTTCAGGGAGGCTCCTACGTCCAGTCTCCACCGTCTTCTGTGCTACCACAGTACCAGATAAACTGGATGAAGTTCCTATTGTCGGGCGCCTTCAGCAACAAAGACGCTGTTTTTTTAGCCATTACTCTAGCTACAGCCAACCCCTCGCGTACCGTCAGAGACGCTGCAAAGGAACTCCTTAAAAGCACCCGTGGAAATATAGAAAGTGATGTTCTAATAAACGAGGTGCTTGAAATATACTTGACGTTCGAAAAACACGGCGGCTATTATGCACAGTTCACCCCTCTTCAAGACACTCCGCGACGGCCGCCTCCTGAATTGCGCTCAATTAAAGATTCTGTATGCACGGTTCTTCTTGTGAATATACTAGGACGTTCAGGTTATGCTGCCAATCGATTTTCAGATCAATTACTCCTAAGAGCTCTCTCGTGCAACTCCCCACTTGCTCACCAGGCTGGCGTTCACTGCCTTAGATGGTCAATATTACGTGCTTCCGATGAAGTCAAGCAGTCAATCGCTCTAACTAACCTGAAAATAATCAGAAGCTGGCTCAAAAGCCCCAGCTCTTTTCTATCAGGCGCACCAGTTCACCCTCATGACACCCAGATTTCAGAGGCAAGAGCTGTAGAAATCGTCAATGCTACTAGGCTGGCAGCATTTGAAGTAATCGGCTTACTGGTTCCCTTCTGCAACCTCGAAGAATCAGAACTTATTTCTCTTTCTGAGTATCTTTTCGATTCATTGAACCACGAGGAAGGCGCCTGTATCCCGGCTATTTCCGCTTCTCTTGCACAGCTATTGCCTCTATTCAAACAGGGCACACAAGGATCACTTGATATTCTTAAAGATAATCTGTTCAAACACGCACAAAGAGGTTCTTACATGAACACGTCTGTCCTTCTTATGTGTGTAAGGTATGTTAATGAACTGTTCCCCTTCAGCGACCCTATAGCTCGCGCAATTTGCATTTTGGTCTACTCGGAAACAACTGATCTCGAGTTAAAATCAACATGCCTCCGTGCTTTAAAACTTCAGTCATTTGCAGCAACTACTCATAATATTCCTCCTGAAAGGAAACAAATATGGTTCTCCTATCCTGATGTGGAAGAACTCGGCGAAATCATCTCTCCGAAACTTACATCCCTCTCTATTGAAGCTTCCGTGGAATTGGCTACATTTGTTAAAAATTCGCTGTTGTATCATGCGTTGGATAACCAAGAACTAGTGACTGCTACTCGAGCTGTCGAGAGAGTTCTGAATGAGTTTATGGTATCTGATGCTGATTTCAGATTTAAACTCACAGAATACATGGCTAACTGGTGCGCAAGCTCCTCATTTGCCCTCACGTATTTCAACTTTTTGTTTCGCATTTTTTTGGTTGATGAAAGACAAGAGAGTGGCCAAATACTTGTCTCTTTATTACCATTCTGCCCGGGAAACTTATTAGCAGAGCTTGAGCAGCATTCAAAGGCTGTGTTTGATTATGTACTGAGTCATACCAAATATATGGAGCGCTATTTGGGCACCAGAACATTGGGATGCATTACTAGCCAATCTAGTGAAGGGCTTGAATGGTCGAAAAATGTTCTAGAACGCTGTTTGAAGGAACTGACTGCAGAGTCTGCGATTCATTCTGTTAACTCGGAAAGCTACTTACTGCTTCTTTCGTACATAATTCCAAACATAATGGTTCATGATCCTTGTTTTGTGCAATCATTGTGCTCTGAGAATACACTTTCTGCGCTAATTGAGCCTTTGCTATCGTCTTATCAGTCGCTAGTTTCAAAGCAGGCCTGCTTTCAGTCAATTCAGCAACTGGCTTTATATTTTTTGATCAGCTGTTCCTCTCTGACCTCGAGTACATTAGAAACAATGAAGAAATCGGCTTCTCAATTTGATGATTATGCCATATTCGCCTTTGCATTGGCTGTCAGAGCTAGCTCAGAGGAACCAGCGGTACAAGAGGGCCTCTCATTCCTTTATGAGATATATGATTCCAAGCAAGTGGAAGTAGGGTTTTCTGTTGGAGAAGCGTTAGTAATTATATCTGGTGGTCAGGACTGCATGCCTGTTCGGAATCGCATGGATATCACATTGCAACCCAGACCACTTGGTTTTGATGCAGAATCACAGCTTAAAAGTGTCATTGAAGTTGTGCTTACTGATTGTTATGCTCCAAAACATGCACTCAGACGAAATGCAGCGTTACGTCTATTGTTGTTGTTACAATACTGCTCTAGTTTGCAGCCTATAATTGATAAACTAAAGGTGATCAACGGAACCTTGCTTTCTTTGTTGGCGGACTCTAATGAACTCGTTCAAGATGCTGCATCTCGTGGTCTTACAATGGTGTACGATGCTAGTCCGAGTGCACTGAAAGAAGACCTTGTTTATGATTTACTAAAGACATTTTCAGGTACGAAAAGGAACCGACAAGCTCTCGCTCCTGACACTGAGCTATTTCAACCAGGCCAAATCACTTCAGACAGTGGTTCTATTTCCACATACCAAGATGTACTGAATCTGGCATCAGAAGCAGGTGATCCAAGTTTGGTTTACAAGTTTATGTCGTTGACATCACACGCATCCTTATGGTCTTCCGCGCGCGGTGCTGCATTTGGAATAGGTGCGATCTTAGAAAAGGCGAAAGTAAGTAATGAACTAGAGTCTAACTCAGTTATTTCAGAAATATTGATTCCAAAACTATACAGATACCGATTTGATCCTTATACCAGTGTTAGAGAAGCTATGTGCAACATGTGGGACTCACTGGTTTCAAACTCTCCTAAAACTATACTTGAATCGTTTGATATAATTCTGGAAGAGCTTCTGAAGTCGATTGGCGATTCTCAATGGCGAGTAAGAGAAGCCAGTACTCGCGCCCTATGCGACTTAATCAAAAATGCGCCTTTGGAACGCTATATTAGTCGCATGATAGATATATGGACTCTGGGATTTAGAGCATTGGACGATATAAAGCAGTCTGTACGACTGGCAGGTGTCGATCTGGTGACGGCTCTTAATGTTACACTAGTACGGCAAGTGGAGTCAGAAGAATTAGCACAGAAAGCTGAAACGCAACAGATTTTGGACATGGTTATACCCCTGATACTTGGACCAAAGGGATTACAAAGCTCAGTTGAAGATGTACAACATGCTGCCTTAGAGACAATTGTTAAACTGACCAAAAATGAACCAAAAAGTTTGCGTCCTTATGTTTCCCTGATAGTGTCTGAACTTCTTGGAGTGGTTACAACTCTTGAACCTGCCCTTGTCTCGTATTTGTCACTCAATGCTAGCAAATACGGCATAACACTCGATGACATTGAGAAAGGACGCATGTCTGCTTTAAAATCTTCACCTGTTATGACATCTTTGGAACATTTGTGCAATATTCTTACGCCAGACGAGGTTCCTGACTTTATTGAACGGTTTCAGAGAACAGTGTCAACATCGTTAGGATCACCGTCTTTGTTTGCAGCCAGCAAGTTGATGGTAACGCTTTACGTTCAACACAACCAATTGATTGCTCCGTATAGCGACTCTTTTCTGAAGTTAATCTCTTCGCCATTGGATGGTCGATCAGATGTAGTAGCTAATGCTTATGCTGCCGCTGCCGGTTATGTTTGCGCACATGCTTCTGAACCAAGCAAATTGAAGTTTTTTAATCATCTCCAGAAACTATATTTTGATACAGATTCTAAGAAACGGTACAGAGTGGCAGTTGTTGCAGAGTCTATTGGAAGACACTTTCCTACTGACTACGAAACTACTGACGCAATATTAACCAAATTGGTGTTCATAGGACAGTACGACCCTGATGAGAATATCAAAGCCCTGATGAAACGCTGCTACGATGATCATATTGGCGGTACTAGAGTTCTGCGTGAACAAGTGAATACTATTACGCGGATGTGTTTAAGCCTTCTTGATGACACGGAATGGTGGATAAGATCATTAGGTGCACAATCCCTTAGTGACATATCGAAAACCGTTGAAGATCAATCTCTTCTTGCTGAAATAGTCGAAGCACTCTTGCAATTTAGCGCCAGACGTGTTTGGGACGGTAAGTCTGCTGTGATGGATGCATTGCTGTCTATAGCACTAGAGGAGTATGGATATGTCAGCAGCAATGATGAGACTATTTTGAAGATACAAGAAGCATTTATTGTTGAAAGCCGGAGAAAGGAACATGACTATGCAGAACACCAATTTAAATCATTATGTCGGTTTATTGGGACATATTTCAATTCGGAAGGCTTCGAGAAGCTTTGCCATGTTGCTCCGCGGTTTGTGACCGCACCATTTGAGATTTATTTGAATGAAGACAAAGACTCCGAAGATGAAGTTATGCTTGATTTGAGTGTATCCCAGAAGCGTGAACTACTCTATTCTTTTGCAAATTCTTTCAAGGCCAAGACTTACCGTGGCGGGCCAACCAATCCGGGATCTTTTTTGTTGCTTGTTGAAATCATCACTTCTATATACAAAACAAAGGAAGGTACGCTCTGGGGTGCTCCCCAAGTAGTTACTTTGACAGCTTCTGCATTATCTTTATCTCTGAAAAACTTTTTAGATGTACGCAAGATGCATCAAAGTGAAGCGAAGAATCTCTGGGACTGTTTCTTTTCACTGCTTGGAAATGAGGTGAGAGTATATGATTCATCAAGTCGGTATACAATTAGCGAGACTGTAAGTCTATTCTATCGATGCCTGAATGAGGAGAGCATTGAATTGGGAATAGAGATCCAAAAGAAAGCTGCCGAGTTATATAGCGATGAAGCAGATTCTCGGATTTTACTTATATTATCTAAATCTGGCGTCATGAGATGAATAATTCAGGACAAATCTTTGCTAAAGTGTCATTGATGCATTAGTTTGCAAAGAACTGAGCTTGAACCCAATTCCTATACATTTTTAGTTTTCTTTGTCTATTCACCATCAGGCGCCTGTCAGTTGCGATTTTGCCAATGGAGAACTTACTGAAGATCTGTGCGAGCTCTTCTTCAGTGAAGAAGTATACTCTTGTTCCGTCTCCTCGAACATAGAAAGAGTCATCCAACAACCTGTTCTTTTTGAACCGCAGTTGGGCCATATCGTACCTGCCATAATCACGCAGAAGGATTTGAGCCCCAGGTTTGCACAAAAGTGCCAGGTTGTTAATAGCATGTTCCCACTCGTCGGGCGACAAAGCTGAGAACACAAAGACCAAAACAATTATATCTATAGAATGCGGCGCTACACTTTCAGGAAGCGTGAGATCAGGATTGGCTAAATCCCAGACATGTGCGGAAGCATGTTTAGGGTCGAACAGTTCGTGCTCCTTCACGATTTGCACAGCTCTAGGCGAATAGTCTGCTCCAATTATTTTCAGATCAGGGTTCTGATTCTCAGAAAGAATAGGAAACAAGGTATTACCTGCACCACATCCTATTTCGAAGATGCTGATGGGTCCTGCGTCTGGTTTGGTGGCATTAAAAAGGGCCGGAAACTCGATTTTTAGCCACCTTCGGTCTTTGAAGAACTTATTCTCGTTATTCTTATAGAATAGGTCCCAGTACCTGGCCGGGTTCTTATTGTATAAATTTTTATTGAACTCTGTCACAGGATTCTCTTTCTGTGTAGCGATCTTCTCTTCTGCAATTTTCATCTGCTCATCATCAAGTTCTACATGATCCCATGCATTGTGATCCCACACGGCGTCGTCATCTGTCAAATGACGTTGCCCGAACACATAGGGCTCGTCCTTTCTATCGACTGGGCTGTCTTCAGACATAGTTGTTGCATGAAAGAAGAGAAGGAAAAAAATGCACTAGTGTAGCGGTTCCCAAAGAGGCAAGTCCCAACAGTCCACTGAGGATTTCAGTCTTCAACATCGATGTCACCTCTGTATGATGTTGATTATCGGCCGCCGGAGTCACATGGCGTGCCACTATCGCTGGAATTAGGTGAAGAATACAGTTTCATGAAGGCGCGGGACTTCCCGAGTACTGGTCGGGCACCTGTCAATCACATTGCTGTTGATCCGACGGGATCGTTGTTAATGTCGGCCAGCGGCGACTCGAGCCTGCGGTTATGGAACCTTGGATTGCAGGCAACCACTATAGACGATTCTGTGGACGACGATTTGGATGCATATCTAGGCGATACAAGGCAGAAAATGGCACCGGTTTCGGTGCAAGCAGTAGTGAAACCGAGGAGCCACCATAGGGCTGGTGTTTCTGGCGTCTGCGTATACGGCGATGGCGGACTGGCCACCACCTGTTCGTTCGACAACACAGTGCGCGTGTGGGATATAGGAAGCTCAGGAATTAGCGAGGCGTGTAGTTTTGATCTTGGATATAAGCTGTACGCGCACTCTTTGGGTCACCAGGCGAACCCGCTGGTGGCGACAGGTGGAGACCACCCACACATCAGGCTGATCGACCTGCGGACGCTGGCATCGTCTCAGATCTTGCGCGGACACCGACTAGGCAAAGTTCTCGCGGTTGAATGGTGTCCGACCAACGACTACATCATTGCAAGCGGCGGTTCTGATGGGTCTGTACGAGTTTGGGACATCCGATCTGCAGCCTCTTCTATTGCGTGCCTTTCGAACAAGCTCGGGCCTGTGAACGGAGTGAAGTGGCATGAGTCAGGGAAGTACCTGGTAACGAACGGGAACGACGAAATTGTGCGACTGTGGTCGGCTATTGACCAGGAAAACTTGCATGTAAACTATGGCCCGCATGTGCGTAACAGGTTCCTGCAGACGACACATATGGCTATAACGCCCGCTGCGACGTCGCCCGACGAACACCCGCTGCTACTGGTTCCATCAGATTCCGGACAGGTTATTATGCTGGACATGTTTACCGGACGACTAGTTCGCAAACTTAGCCGTAACGCTAGTGATGCCAGGGTGACGTCTGTGGTGTGCCGGGGTGCTGGTACTACAGATTTACTCATGTCTGCGCAGGATGGCACCATTAGGTGGTGGTCGTCTGCGTTTAAAGACGATGAGACTATGACATAATGCTGTATATCTATTTAGAGCTTGAACTTAGCGAAAGGCTCATACTCGACCTTGTTGAGAATGGTGCCGACCTTCTCGAGACCGATCTCCACGACATCGCCGTGCTTAAGCCATGGCGGGTTCTTGAACCCGGACGCGACACCAGAAGGTGTACCAGTCAGGATGACATCTCCCGGGTAGAGCGTAGTGCCCTGAGAGAAGAACGAGATGGCCTGAGCGACGTTGAAGATCATGTCAGAAGTGTTCTCCTTCTGCATGAGCTTGCCGTTGACCTTGGTATAGATGGTGAGTGTCTGTGGATCGGGGATAACGGAGGTCGGCACAATTGCAGGACCGAACGGTGCCCAGCCATCGCACATCTTACCAACACACCATTGACCACCTCCGAGCTTGATTTGCCAGTCGCGCTGCGACACGTCGTTAGCTACAGAATAGCCGAGCACGTAGTCGAGAGCCTCAGATGATGTAACATCCTTGCATTCCTTGCCAATAACCACGACGAGCTCACATTCGTAGTCGACAGCAGCGACTGAGCAGTTTGGCGGCTGTTGCATAGATGGCACAACAATTGGATCAGTAGGGCCAGCTGCGGCACCGCGAGGTTTATAGAAAAGAATGGGTGATTTCGGTTTGGGCATGTTGGTCTCGACGGCGTGCTTAGAATAATTAAGTCCAATGCATCGGATACTTGAGATATCTGTCGGTGCAAGAGGACACAGCAGTTTTCTGATGCCTATGACCTTGTCGGTGACTATGTGAGAGCCGAAGATATCGCCTTCAATGATGTTGGCGTACTTTGCAAGTCGCGCATCGCCAGACCCAATTGCATCGCCGTAGTATACTTTGCCGTCAGAAGCTAGAAATCGCACAAGTTTCTAATTGTTAGAAAAGAATATCAAAAGCGTTAATATGCACTTACAGTGAATTTAACCATGGCTTGGTGGTAGTGGTCTATAAGAATCTGGGGTTATATATAAAGAGGAGGGGTAAGAAGAACCCCCACCTAGTGGGGGGAGGGATGAGCAGTGGGTGGTGGGGGGCGAACCCGCGAGGTTTCTTTACTTTACAACACCAGAAACAAAGTTCACCAAAATTAAAAATGATTCTCTCATCCACGTCTCAGATTTACATGCGCATAGGTTTCCTGGTATCTATAATAATAGCTCTTCTATATGACCCTGCTTTGATATTTAACCATGGTCTGTTGCTGCTATTTGCGACCTCTTTGCACGTCCATGCCGACATCAAAATGGATGGCTATGAGACGCCACATGCACAGTCCCTCATCGGCGCCCTGATTGTGTCGCTGATATTCATTACAGCTACAGAAGCGATTCAAGTCATGCGATCAGATATCGGCTATTTCGAGGCAATCGTACCTTTCAGAATGCTCGTCATATTCGCTGTGCTGATCGCTGGCTACTTTAACTACATTCCTGAGTTCTGTAATGGTTTGGTCATGGTGTTCATGTTCGTAGATATGAGTTCTACATTCTGGCTTTTCATTACTTTGCAGGAGGAGCGGCAAAATAAGCTCGACAGCGCCCGGAAACAAGCCGCAAAATCAGCATAAAGCATAATATATTCATTATTATCGATGCCAATGTCGAGCATCATAGTTAGTTGAGGCATTCACGCGTACTAGCGCTTTCAAAATCATAACATCTTCTTTGCGAAGATAATCATCCACAAGATGGTTATTCGCCAGCTGCCCAGCTTTGCAGTGTCAACGCCGTCGTGTAACCCATAGCTGTTAAACCGGCAATGAAAAGTATAATATCACAGATTTTGACAGCATTTAACGGTCCAGGCGTGCTCTTGAAATGTAATAAAGGTGGGTATATGTATACCAACGGTATACACGCAAAGCTTCCTACAATAGCAACAAACCTGTCTAAATCGTCGGCACCGCCCCACGCGACTAGCGTCGTCAAAATCACAACACCAAATCGGAACAAGTTTTTCTGCCATTTAATGTAATAATTGTACTTCCCACTCCTAACGAACAGTCCATTCTCCATAATTCTGATAGCAGGGAACAGTTGCAGAGGCGTTGAAAGCAGAATCGCTGCCGAGTACAACAACTGGACACCATTGACGAATGCATTATCTTGAGGGAAATTCAACAACACAACTGTTTGCACGTCAGATCCAAAAGCAGCATAGCACACAGCACCCATGCCTATAAATACAACAGTGATAATAGCCATCACAAGGAGTAGAACTGAAGAAAACTTCTCCGGATGCTTCATGCTTTCTTGAATCGGAATAATAAGACCTATACCCTCGAAAGTGAAAATGGCAGTTCCAATGAAAAGCGGCCAGCTAGATCTATTAAACATGACAACGTCTGCAATTCCGTCTGTTAAAAGAATGTACCCAGAATAGTAGAACAAATAGAGTAATCCGAGCAAAATGAAGAAATCTGCGATAAGTGCTGTTCCAGATAATTTTGAGATGTCGCGAATCATGGCTAAAGGAGTGAAGATTACAAACTGGATCAAAATCAGCTTGATTAACGGGATTTCAACATGATTTGCAGTGACAGCCTTAATGAATGCCTGCAGGTTTTCTGAGGTAAAAACGATATAAGCAGAGGCAAAACCAATTTGAGACAGAACGATAGAAAATAAGATCAAGAATCGCATAAATTTGCCGTATAGTACACCACCTATGTCACCATAACTGCTAACAGTTACTGCAGCGCGTGCTTTCACAAGCAAGATCATACAGTAGTAGGATATCACGGCGACAAAGAGTAGTGTAACCGAGGAAAATAACAAGCCACCGTTCAGATAAGCACGGGGCAAGAAAAGGACACCTGTGCCAACAAAACTTTTCAAGAGAAGCAAAATAGCTTTACCGGAGGAGGATGGCTTACCGCCGGAAGACTTTGGACGTATATGGCGCTGAGGGCTGAGCAGGGCCGTTTGCTCGTTGGCAGTAGCCGCGTGAGTTGAAGTGTAATCTTCAACTGCAGAGTAATCGTCTTCGATATCCTCGAGTTCCTCACCGGCAAAATGGCCGTAGAGCGTGAGAAATTCTATGAAATTTTTAGTAAGGAACTCGCTAGGCTGAGGTGATGCCTCAGGGTCGGTAGAGAGGGCTCTATTTCTAGCTGCAATGAAATCGCGACGAAATGCGCCTGGCACTCTTAACTCCTGAGCATGATGTTCAGCAAGATCTGCTTGAGGCTTAGGAGATACGGATCGGGCACGTCGTTGTCGTGTTGAGCCGTTTTCTGCTTCATGGGTTCTTTGCCAGTTGTAGAGCTGGCGCGTGATGTCGCCGCCCTGTAGACGCATATCAGTAAACTGATCTTCTATTGCGGAGTTAGGGGCAAGTGAATCTGAGCCGTTGGTTTCGTCTGTAGGCAGTTCATTTGGCTGTGTATCTACCAAGTGGCGGCCTACGGTTTTGACGACCTCTGGATCGGGGTTGTGGATATCGACTGAGTGAGAGGAAGGAGAAACTGCTAGTGATGACGGATTCATGTCGCCCATAAATGTAGATGGCGTAAAGGACGACGGGAGAAATTCTGGGACAAATGATTGTCCTGCGCTTCGTATCGATTCCGATAGACGGGACACTTTTGAGACTTCAATGGGCTCACGTGTTCCGAACGAGATGGCCGAAGGCGGGCCTGAGGCGGCGCCATTCGTGTTTGTATTGACAGAATTAACGTGTGCTGTGACAGAAGAGGACAATGGTGATGATTGGACAACAGAACCGACTATAGAGGGTGTAGCTCTGGTCTCACTGGGTGATATCGGGGCAGATTGTACTGGTGATCCGAGACGTTGTGTGACGGAAGTCCGTCTTGCAGATTTCTTGGAGTCCATTGCACAGGAATAAAAGAAGAAATTAAAAAATCAAACGAGTCAAAATTCAATAGAGATCAAATTAGGTAATCGTTTTGCCGGGGAAAGAAAAAAAATTGCACGCTAAAACTACCACGTGTCGAGGCGTTGTGGCGGAGGGAACAGTTGCAGTGTAGTAATTGAAATTGCAGTACAGCCGAAATATTCGAACACCTATCCCGCTTCTCTTTGGCTATGCGTTTCCAGCAGCAGGAAAATGTATACAATGAACACAAATAACACGCCTTTATTGTGGGTGCTTTTTTTTTCTTTTTTTTTGGTCGTGTTTAGACTTAAGAAAGGAATTTCAAAATAGGCCCGTTATAAGTACGTACTAATTAGGTATTGTTGCAACAATTAATCTGGCCAATAGCAGCGCTATTATAGGAATTAGCGTTTACCAGGCAGCTGTTATGCGCGCCCATTGTAATGCCGCAAAGACATCCTCAACGACAGGCTGCATGCAGAAGAATACTAAAAACAATAAATTCAATCTTAAACGATTTCATTCGGTTTTTCAGGTTCTACAGACCTCAAATGCCAGTGAATGTAGTGGCTAGTTGCCAACTGGCATACTGCTACTTGTGAACTCTAATTTGGGAATCATCTAGATTGTCGTGTTGACCCCTTCTACTTTCTTATCTTTTGCGTCGACATCGGCTTCACAAGAATTTTGCCTTTCCTGACATTGAATGGCCAAGCTCGGGACATTTGCTGGCGTGTTTATACCTACTACGCTCAATGTTCTGTCGATTCTCCTCTATCTGCGTTACGGCTTTATGCTGGGCCAGTTGGGCGTTGTGGGCATGATCGGCACTCTGTGCGTCTCATACGCCGTCAACCTCCTGACCACTCTCTCTATATCTGCGATATCTACGAACGGTACAGTCCGTGGTGGTGGCACATACTACATGATATCGCGTAGCCTCGGCCCCGAATTCGGCGGCAGTATAGGGATTGTCTTCTATCTGGGTCAAGTGTTCAACGCTGCTATGAATGTCGCCGGTTTCTGCGAACCACTCATGTTCAACTTCAACAACAATAATGCAAGAATGAAACCTATACTTCCTGAAGGAAAATGGTGGGAATTAGCCTACTCTTCAATTCTCCTTTTGATCTGCACCACTCTCAGCGCCGTTGGATCCAACGTCTTCTCGAACGCAGGCTATATCCTATTCTGCATCCTCGCGATTTCTATACTCTCTATAATGGTCTCTGCCGTTTTTAGAAGCTCTTTTTACATTCCCGGTACTGACCTTTTCTACACTGGTTTGAGTTGGGGTACCCTCAAAGAGAACTTCCTACCCAACTTCACCTCAGGCGCTGCTGGCTCAGATATTGCTCCGCAAATAGAATCCTTTAGACACATTTTTGGCATCTTCTTTCCTTCTACTGCCGGTATATTTGCAGGCGCTTCTATGTCTGGACAGCTCAAAGACCCGTCGCGTTCCATCCCCAAAGGTACTTTATGGGGCCTTCTGACCACATTCGTCGTTTACTTCCTGGTCATATTATTCATGGGTGCTTCAATTCCCCGCCAGATCCTCTATGAAGACGTCCAGGTGCTGCAGACTGTTGCTCTTTCCAAGACTGTTATCCTATTGGGCGAATTCAGTACCTCTTTGTTCTCGGCAATTGTGGGCATTGTCGGAGCTGCTAACGTGCTGGCAGCCGTCTCTAAGGATCGTCTTCTAGGTGACAAAGGATACTTTGCAAAAGAGAATGCATCTGGTCCCTTTCGAGCTATCATAATGTCTTATGTCATCTGCCAGATCACCTTGTTCTTCGACATCAATCAAATCGCCGGCCTCATCACTATGTCTTTCTTGCTCACCTTCCTTATCACCAACCTAGCATGCTTTCTATTGAAAATCTCAAGTGCGCCCAACTTTAGACCGCTGTTCCGCTGGTTTAATTGGGAAACTGCATTTGCTGGAGCAATAGCATCTTTTGTGGCGATGTACATTTGCGACGGTGCCACTGCAACAGCTGCGTTCGGCTTAGAAATGTTTTTGTTCTTTCTTATTCACATGTTCTCTCCTCCAAAACCATGGGGTGACGTTTCTCAGACTCTAATATATCACCAGGTGCGTAAGTACCTTCTACGTTTACGACAAGATCACGTCAAGTTCTGGAGACCCCAGATCCTACTGTTTGTCGACGAACCGCGCACTTGCTGGAACCTAATTTTGTTTTGCAACGCATTAAAGAAAGGTTCTCTATACGTTTTAGGTCATGCTGTTATTGTGAAACGAGAAGAAACAGATTCTGATGATTGGTACAAGGAGATTAATTTTCAGCGTAGTTGCTGGACCAAACTCAGAGATTTAAGCAAAATCAAGGCATTTATACAGGTTCTACCGGCACCGAGTTTAGTGTGGGGTGTCCGTGATATAGCCCTATCTTCAGGTTTGGGTGGCATGAAGCCAAACATAGCCATTATAGGTTTCTTCGAGACACGAAATCAGTATTTGCGCAAAACACATCACGCTACATTTTCTCAGTCTGATAACTCTGATTCCATGGCTGCTGGCACAGCTGCAACAGCAGCTACAGCTAAGACTAATTCCTCTAAAGACACTGTAGTGGACATTTCTCCTCTACCAACTGACTACTGTCGCACCGAGAACCCGGCTAAAGTAACGGAATGGGTCGAAATTATTGAGTCGCTGCTAAAAATGAGACTTGATATTGCTATTGCTAAAGGCTTCCCCAACCTTGAAATCCCGCGTCCAATTAAGAAGTTCCCTTGGTCCCGCGACACCAATTTGCATGGCACTGACTTGCAAAAGAAGTACATCGATTTATGGCCTATTCAGATGAGTGCTCAAATATTTGATCCTACACGCGAAATGAACGTGATGACTACTAATTTTGATACATATAGTTTGATCCTTCAAATGGGACAGATTCTGCATTCCGTTAATGCTTGGAATCGCGCTTATAAGTTGCGCGTGATCGTATTTGTGGAATTCCGCGAGGACGTTGCTGATGAAAGTATCCGTATAAAAGAGCTTTTGAGGTCTTTGAGAATCAGAGCTCATGTTATTGTGCTTTGCTTATCAGAGCTCGGACTCAACAGCTACAATTGTATTGTGAGGGGCGCAAAGGACACTTCTGGTAAGATTGACCGTATTTTAAACGACGTTCAATGGTGGAAAGACTGCAAGATGTATCGTGAAAAAACAAAACGAGATACGAATTCTCGTAATTCTGACGGCTCTGTCAAAACCTCAGTTGCTGCTTCGCGGCAACGCAGCATACAGTGCCAGTTGCGAAGACCCTCGCAAGTTATACGCAGAAAATCGCTATTAAATTCGCAAGTCGCGGCGGGTAGCTTTCAGATTCAAACGCAAATGCTACCAAATGCTGATCTAGAAGAGTCGTCTGCAGATGAAGAAGAAGATGATGATTATACGGACGAAGACTACTATAATCACAACTTTGATAAGACAGACGCTGACAGCGTAGTCAGCGATGTGGACAGCCGAGCTGCTTCAGATTCAGATTTCGTACCTCACGAAAAGATTAAATCTAAAAGAGACATTTTCCGTATTTTCAGGAACAGAGTCATGTCAGTGTCGGAAAGCGAGTACCACGATGAGGTTCCGCCCATTGTTATTTCTAAGGCTACAGGCAAGAATTCGTCTACTCGGACTAGCCGATCTGGCAGTCGGGTGTCTTTAGTGAACTCTCGCAGGTCTATGCCTATGTTTTCGTCCGACACTATTCCCACAACTACTGTCAATGCGGACTGCGAGGACGGAATAAATCCCACGATATCATTCAGCCGACCTATTAGCCGGCACCATTCTAATGAGAACATAGTGGACGGCGAAGCGGGTTTAAAGTCTGAACAGTCGTCACTTTTGAGTAAGAGCGAATCTGGTACGGAGACAGCGCAATATCAGGCGACAAAAACCACATCAGAGGACGTTCTTTCTAGTACTCACAGCCGGTCTTCCAGCAAACACGGGTCTAGCGAGAAGTCTAAGTTCTATGGTATCACGTTCAATGAGGTGCCGGCTATTGCACAGCATATTATTTTGAACGAAGCCATGCACAGTACTAGCGACGATACAGCGGTGATATTTTCGACGCTGCCGTTGCCATTACCTGGAACTGGTCGTAGAACTGACGACTCGCTAGCGTACGTTTCTGAACTGTCAGTGCTGTGCGACGGGCTGCCACCTATACTGCTGATGCATTCGCAGTCGGTTACCGTTACTGCGGCTTTATGAGTTAGTTTACGTGATACTTGATATAAGCATGATTTATGACATTAAACCCAACTAGTCACTAGCTTGATTTAGCCATATAAGACCAGTAATTCGCCCTTATAGGATCGTACCTGCTTGCCAATGCCTCGTAGGCCATCTTGCCTTTAATTGACTTCGTTCTGGAGTACAGATCTCCAAGCAAGGCAAGAGCGTGTGTGGACGTAATAAGAGGTTCAATAGTGGTGTCTTCGGTGTCGAATATGTTAGCGAATTTGAGGCAGAAGTCTTCCACAACGTCAAGAGATGTGTTAGTTTTCTTCAAAACAGCAGTAAGGTAATTCCAGGGGCTAGCATTATCTGGAGCAAGATCTATTGCCGCTTTAGCGTATGCGATTTCTGATTCTGCGCGTGCAAACATTTTAGCCGTCGCGGGGTCTGCCGGTATGCCGAAAAGAACAAAGAATCTGTGATTCCAGGCTGAATTGTTTCGTATGTCGTCTTCTAGCATGCGATGAACAAAAGCTAATTCTACATCGACCGCTGGCGGGTTTTGCAGGTCATAGTGCTGCACAAGCCATTGGCGGTAAGACCAGACATGGTAGTTCTTTGAGTCTGAAAGCAGCATCTGCTCGATAAAAATGCATTCAGCATTAATATTAGGTGTACCTTGTACCATTCTTGTGAGTAGATTCGACCGATGCTGCAGGATCTGGTAGTTCTTTGGGTGGGCCTCTGCCACAGACTCGAGCCAGTCGAGTTCGCCCTCTACAGTTTGACTAGTTTTGGGGAGAATATCGATCCGGTACGCCCATACTGTGTAGTGTGCAGGATTAAGAGCAATTACTGCAGAAGTGATGGCAAGCGCCCTGTCAGAAGCTTCGCCTGACTTCATCAGAGCGCGCAGCAGGCCTGAAGTCTCCTTATAATCGTCGTTGTATATGATCGCGCAGAGCGGGTCCGGTCCGTCGTCCTGTGGCACAGGTACAACGTCCGAATAGTCGTAATCTTTCCAATAATAAGACATTGCAGCAGTAGTGATGTGTATGAGGCGACTACTAAAGGAGAGTATTTATATCTGCGAAGTGTCTCTTTGACGGTTACTGGGCTCATTGTCGTGAGGGTCATTGTGCGTTTCCCGCTTAGACCGTTGTAACTGTCAAACCTTATTTTAAAGATAAGACCTGCAGTGTTAACACATGCAGGAGCAAACTATAGAGCAGCTTTTATTTACGTTGTAATGTTATTTAAATGTTTAGTTACCCTGTTTGCGCTGGTTTAGAGGTGGCACTGTTTCGTGGTGGCCTGTGTCTTGGATGACTAGTGATTACTGCGGGGTTGCAGGTTTTCATCGTACACACAGACACCACTATGGCCTCATCAGTACACGGTATACGGCCGCTCCCAGAGTCACAATACGACCTGAAAACGTACTGGGGACGTGTAAGACATTGTGCAGAGGTATCTGATCCAAGGTAAGTAGAAGAAATGATGCTCTATGCGAAGTGTCACTAACCGATATAGAATGCTGCTTGTATCTAAACAACAGTTGGACGAAGCACGCGAAGTCGTATCGAAATACCGCAACGACAAGTCTGCCGAGGCAACTCCGCAGTTTTGGCATGCGAAAAAGATTCTCGACTCGACGCTGCACCCCGATACGGGCGAGCCGGTGCTGCTGCCATTCAGAATGTCCTGCTTTGTGCTCTCCAATCTGGTGGTTACTGCCGGCATGTTGACGCCGAACCTTGGGACTGCAGGTACACTGTTCTGGCAGGTGGCAAACCAGTCGCTAAATGTTGCAGTTAACACTGCGAATGCCAACAAATCGCACCCACTGACTACGCAGCAGCTGCTCACGTCGTATGCGCTGGCCGTGTCTGCTTCATGCTCCGTCGCCCTTGGCCTAAATGCCATAGTTCCGCGTCTAAAAAATATAAACCCAAGCACCAAGGTTGTATTGTCGCGGCTAGTACCCTTTGCTGCTGTCGCATCCGCCGGTATGTTGAACGTGTTCCTCATGCGTAGCGAAGAGATCCGCCGTGGCATCTCCGTCTACGACGCCGACACAGAGATCACCCCAAGTACACCCTCTTTAGGCAAGTCGCGCACAGCCGCATTGCACGCCGTTGGAGAGACTGCTTTGAGTCGTGTCATCAACTCAACTCCTGTTATGGTCATTCCGCCTCTGATCCTCGTGCGTCTTCAGCGCACCCTCCTCAAGGGCAAAGGCCCTCTAGCTGTTACCTGCGCCAATCTCGGTCTCATCCTCACTACTTCTCTTGCTGCACTGCCGTTTGCGCTCGGTGTATTCCCGCAGGTCAAGACAATGCCAACAAGCAAGTTGGAGCCAGAGTTCAAGGATCTGAAACGTGCAGATGGTTCGCCTATCACCCGCGTTGTCTTCAATAGAGGTATGTAGATAGAGAATTGTATAAATATGTATAAATGTTTATAAATATATATTAAGTTATTGTAATATATTATATATATTATATTGTATTAATAGTACATAATCATTATTGACAGAATGTTTCACGTAATCATCACCAGTACTGCCAGTGAGCGCCGTCATTGACACTGAAATGGTCAATAATGTCCTCAGAACACTTAAACGAGCAAAACAGATCGCTGTCAAACAACGACGCGGGAGTGTTCTCGTTCTGCACTACGAACCCCACGCCAGGCCCACCAAGACTGCCATCAAACGCCTTAGAATTGTACTCGTCGCGCACATGCGTCTTGAATGCTTCTATATTGGCAGGATCTGCTTGTGGTTTGACTAGAGTAATAGAACAGCCGCCGCCGCCTGCCCCAGTCAGTTTAGTCTCCCCAACGCCGTTTTCAATGCTCGACAGCCTGATGCGCTCGAGCATTGGATGTGACACGCCAAGCCCTTCGAGCAACCCGTGGTTGATTCGGAACAGAGTCTGTAGCTGTCGGCTGCGTTCATCTGAGTCGCAATCGGATGAAGACAGTAATCTGTAGGCCTCCGAGGAGACTGTGCCTATTGATTCGATAAGAGAGTTGCCCACAACAGGCATGTCGCGGATTAGAGTGTGCACGCCAGCGACAAGCGTAGCAGTACTTTTAGGAATTCCCGTGTCGGTGAGGATTAGACGTAGCGGGGGAAAATTTGGTATCTGTTCGTACGAGGAGGTGCCGGACTTTGTTCGCTGGAACTTAACGGCACCGCCGTATGTAGCGACTGTGTTGTCTATACCTGACGGGCTGCCGTGGATGGCTATTTCGCCCAAAAATGCATATGCGTTAATAAGCTTGAGAGTAATAGGGTCTGGAGAACTGAGTGCGTCCTGAGGTATTTTGCCTGCTAATACTAGTAGACCGGCCGCAATGGATACCGACACGGCGGCAGACGATCCAAGGCCGGCGCCTACTGGCAGTGTAGAGCGCAGAACAAATAGACCACCACGACTAAACGGTTTGGTAAGCAGACAGTACAAGTACAAGAACACAAAAGCAGCCTTCAGCTTCATGGGCTGGCCGGCGAGGTTAGTGAGTAGCGCGTTCAGCGGTTTCACGATAGTTTGATCAAGTGCGGGTTGAACAGCGTTGCCGTAGTCGGGAACCACACCTATTGGCAGATCGGCAAGTTTCCAAGTCATATCAAGATCTATATCGGGGAAAGTGAGGGTAATAGTGTCGTAGGCATCCTGGGGCTGTTTGATGAGGAGGTATGCACGGAGAGAAAGTGATGCAGAGATGGCCGGCTAAGGGTTAGAACTACCAATAAAAAGAATACTAAATGTTCTAAAATACATACCTGACAATGAACAACAGCATGCTCGCCAAAGACGATGACTTTGCCGGGCGCAGAAATAAGTAAAGAACGACTCATGGTTATTAAATGGTGAGGGAAGGTGGCAGGTACAGATATACGTATTGGGAAAGCCGAGGGTCTAGCGCCGGTGAATGCAGTATTGGCATAATTGATGTTCGATTGTGTATGCTATTTCAGCGAGATTCTAAATTCACTATGAGGTTATTAGACAGACTTCTAGGAGTATAAAAAGGTATTATAAGTGTTGTCTAGTCCACAGGTGTTCACTGTAGAGGATATAATGATCCCTGTATAGTCCCTGTATAGCCAATCTGGATCTCTGCTGATGTCACTAAAGATGTTTCCTTCTTTTCAAGTCATAATAAATACCTGAAATACCACTTTAAGACGGGTCTTTCTTTTGAGACCGCTCATCATCAGATGGGTATTCATTGTCATCAACTGATACAACACCTTTTTCTAAGTTGTGAGAATTGTGAGCAGGTGTATTATCTGATGAATCATCATCGCTGTCATTGTCGCTGGGTTTCTAGGGCAGATAATCCAACTGATAGGGCATATGTTTATCTTGGCAAAATTCTTGTTCCTGTTCCCGCTACTCGTCCTCGTAGTCGTTCTCTTCCGGTTCCTCATATTCGTCATTCTCATGAATAGACATACTATCATCTGAAATCTCATCTATAGCCGCATGCCTAGCCTTTCTAAACATCATTCCATTCTGTGACAAATCTGCGTCTGAATTGTCGCTTGCACTGACGGAAATCTCAGCGTTCATTTCTGAATCAGAAGTAGAACTTTCGCTCTCTTCGTCCTCGTCACTATCTACAATAGTACGTCTTGCATGTGCAGTGACCCTCACTGAAGATTCGGAATTCTCAGAGCTAGAACTGATGTATCCTGGACGTTGCCTGTGCGAAACGCCCACAGACGAAGAAGATGAGTAGTCGTCAAGTGATTCGTTGTCACTTGCCACAAAGGAATCGCGCTCGTACTCTTCATCTGATTGTAATGGAAGCCCGTGACTTGCCAGACCCAGCTGATTTTCTATTCGTTGGTTGATACGTGATGCGTACGCCTCGTCCGCGCCTTCTTCTTCTTCTTCTTCTTCCTCGTCTTCCTCGTCTTCCTCGTCTTCCTCGTCATAGTCATCATTTGGATCGTAATGCCGTCCACAGTGCGCGCATGAGGAATTCTCTCCATATATCTCCCATCCGCAGGCTATACATCTTCTGACATCGTCATCAGCATCATAGAATCCCGAGCTTGCAGGAACGAAGTTCGGGAACATGCCGCCATCCTGCAGGATCTTGATCAGGTGCATCTCAGCACGATAGTGGCGATCCAAGTAATCTTCAAATATCAGAACTTCAGTTTCCTTATTTGCTATGTTATATATTTTCATGATCAGTTCCTGCAATGCGATGTTCCGTATCGGTTTCTGCTTCAGATCAGTGCGGCAATGAGGACAGGATGACGATGTCTCAAACCACGACAATAGGCACTCGTAACAGTAAGAATGACCACATTCTGTAATTACAGGAGTACACATGATCTCGCTGCATATGCTGCACATGCATGAGGAGCTCAAATCTTTCAATTCAGCATATTCTAGTGCAATCGCCATTGTCGCGTTCTAAGTTACAATAAGTAGCTAAAACTTTAATTATACCATTACTATTATAAACACTGTAAAATATTCACCCATGTCTCTTTCGCCGCGAAAGAAAACCTATATGAGCATTCCTTTAGCTCTCCGTAACAAGTCGCTCAATTGACGAAAGATGTCTCGCGGACGAAGACCGCCTCAGCTGCTCAAGCAGAGGTCTGATAGCCATAACCATCTTACCTCGGTACTGCGGCGTAGAAATCTCAACCAGTTTCTGAACTACATAGTTAGCATACTGGTCTTTGATCATAATAAACAGTGGCGACTCTTGCACAGTGCCGTTGCTCACAAGCAGCTGATTGTATATGTCATTTTTCCTTCCGGCGTCGCTCTGAATACAGCATTTCTCAACAACGTTGGACGCAAACTTGTGCTGCGATAACGAAACAAAATTAGCTATAACAAGATCTAAAATATAATCTCGTTCTTGTTTCGTCCCTTGATCAAGAATATGCTGCACAACATAATTCCCAAACTGATCCTGAATGAGCTCATTTAGGTTCTCCATCAACTCATTCATAACAGCGCCTCGTGACTCCCGCTCTCCATATATGAGCACGCGTTGAATAACGCGACACCCGTATGCATGCACTGCTAAGCTCACAGATTTACCTCGAAATGAGTCCAGCACAAACTTCGTCTCCGCAGTCGGGACATTCTCAACAATTTTCTGAATAACATGGTTGCCGTTCTGGTCCTTAGAGCATCTGATAACATCGTGTTTCATTTCACCAGCAAGTCTGATCCGCTCCTCGTCGTCCAAGTATACAAAAGCGGTCTGGATTACACGACATCCATACATTTGCAGAGACAGGGGTATCATGTTGTCTTGAAGATGTCTTGACAGCATTCTTCTCTGACTAGGCGTGCCATGCTCAAACATCTTCTGAATCACGTAGTTACCAAAAACATCCTTTATAAGATCAGGCACATAAACATCTATCCGTCTGAAAAGTTCAGCTTTTTGTGAATCGCTAAGCGTTCCAATCTTGCTTTGAATATATCTGGACCCAAACTGGTCTTTGCACACGTCTGGTAGATGCTCAAAAACGCACTCAATATTATCGACCTTGACATATTTAGACGGTTTGAATTCAGCATTGCTGGCATTGGACTTCTTTGCACATGCTTTAGGTTCATCCGCACGCTTGTGAACCGGGTCTCCTATACGTTCTCGCGACGCTTTTCGTTGTCGCTCAGGTTTGCCCATCTTGCTATAATTCTTGTTGCTTGGTGACTCCGCACTCAACATAGAGGGCATCTGTGGTACAGAGTCCTGGAATACGCGGTGTGCAGATTCCTGGGGAGTCAGGCTGCTAGCGGCAATTCTGTTGAATGCCATAGGGGAGTTCACAGGAGACGTAATGTTGCTACCATTGTGTAGCGGGTACCCAGGCGCACTCGATACATTGGTACTCACAAAAGTAGAAGAAGATAAATTTGTGTACTGCGCAAAGTCGCTGGGTGCAGGACTGGCAGGGTCCACTAGGGCGACACCGTTGCTGGTGCCGTTGTTTCGTCGGAGAAACTGGTTAGAGGTACCTGAATCGCTAAACGGCTCTTCAAGCGAAGACCGTGCCGAAGAAAAAGAAGATTTGCGCTGAGATCGCGCCTTGTTCTCAAAAACACTAGTCCACCGAGAAGCAAACAGTGCGGAAGAGTCGCTCATTTTCACAGTAGAAGAAGAAGAAGCAGCGCTTCCAGAGCGGACCTTAAATTTATCCGTATTGGAGTTCGAAGTGAAGTGCGTCTGCAGTGTAGAAGAGTCAAATATAGGGTCGTTATCCGAAACGACCCCACTTGAGCTGCGAGAAGAGTCAAGAGGCAGGCCGGCCCCAAAATATGAAGAGTAGGCAGGTAGAGGGCCTACAGCAGAGGTTAAGGGATTATTATCGGCTGCTGCAGGATTGATATCGCCCTGATCGCTAGGAAAAGACGACAATGGAGCCGAATCAGGAGAAGTAGAAGTTGTGCTGGAATAAGTTGCTGAATCGAGGACCTCGCAAGAGGAAGTTGTATCATTTATATCGAGGCCTTGCAAATGCGCGTGTATTTCTATTTCTTTCGTTGTTTCAGCAAGTCTAGAAGGAGTATAGAACTGCTGAGACCAGGGATTCGAATACTGCCTTGGTTTGAATCTGAAATCGGCGGCGATAGAGGGGGCCGCCGGCAAGTCGGAGAAGCCATTAGAATGAGCAGCGCTGACACTTTTCAGTGCTTCTGGAGAAGGTAGAGAATTAACATATTCAGCGGGCTTAAAAGAGTAGTAAGAAGGCCAGTTTTGCCCCGGCGCGATAGCTGATGTGTTTGCAGATGCAGTGAAGGCGGTATAGTACATACTTTGAGACGAGAGCGGTAGCGGTTTAGGCGGTGCTGCATCGTCAGCAGAAGACTGGAGCCACTGTGAAGTGCGATATATTTCATCTTGCAAAAAAATGTGCGGGTTCTTGGCGTTCATGGAAGAGGTCAATCTGTCGCTGAGTCCGTCAGGTCTTGGTCTTGGGGGTGACCTGTTGAATGAGGTTGACGGCTGCGACATGTGTTAGCAGAAGCAGGCTGAGACCAGCGACCTATTAAAATCACGCAGAAGTTCAACAGACGATTACAGATCGGAAAAAAAAAGGAAGATAAACCAAAACAGACTTGTGAAACAGACAGAGAGGGGTGGGAAGGTTGTAGTTATATAGGAAGGAGATAAGCTCTCAATGGAATTTAAAGACAGGGGGAGCTTAAGCAAAAAGAGCGGGTTAAGTTAATTGCTAAATGAGTGCCTTTTTCCTGTTTTAACAAGAGTGAAATTGCAGCTGTTCAGGTTCCTTTTTAGATAAGTTTCAGTCAATGCTCACGTCACGCTGCACTGTTAAGGTGGAAAGGCTATGTGAACCTTAAAGAGCGAATTACGAGGTAGTAATGAGTGATTCTGAGAAAGTGGAGTAAACCAGAAACTAGCCAATCAGACGCAAACGTTGGGAAGTGTGGACCAATCATATCACAATATCGGCTCATTATTGCACGCTTTTGGGAGGAACCGTGCGGCTCATATTTGCACTTGTTTCGAATATTTGGGCTTAAATCGGCAGGCTAGTTTATTCATTTCAGGGTCTTCTGTGCGAAAAAACAGGTCAATTGATCTATTTTGAAGCTATATGTACGCTCAATACATGTGTACTGGGTTATGCTGTGCCTTGGGTCGGGCACGTACGAGACAATTCAATTGTGTGCGGGTTAGTGCTATCATAAGTTAGGGTTATGTTATGTATAACAGTGAGCAACACCGGTGCTTTGGCTGAGGTGATAGGAGTGGTATCTCTCCATGATATTCTAGAATTTATAGTTTAAAATTGCAACTATCGGGCTACGCGTTCGATCATTCGAAGATAGGTATGTATGTAAAGATATGGATGGAAGATTGTTGTTGAAGCAGGGATAATGGATGTAGGGTTAAGCACAATTGCCAATCTTTCGCACTGTGATCTAGCGAGATTATCTTATGCACTACAGCATTGCATTCCGAGTAGCATAATATACGATCAGATCGTAATGCCAATCGCAGCGCCGATCAGATCGCTTGCATCCATGCCACTAAGAGGAAAATCTTGGCGTCTATGGTCTCAGGAGCCCCGACAAGGATATCGTCAAGCTTATGTTTCAGTTTCTGCTTCTCGTCGTCCGTCAAACTAGTAATGTACGATCTAGACAGCATTATTTGCCAAACTGATTCCTTTTTGACCAACATAGACGTCTTGAACTTCTTCTCCTGAAATGGCGTCTGGAAATACTGCGATGACTCGTTCAACGGTTTCTGCCATTTGTTATGTCTCTGCTGGGGCACAACGCTGTCGTAGGACCACATCAATTCCACGTATTGTTTCTGCACCTCGTTCGCTTCCTCCATGTCTTCATTGTTCCAGAGGAGGCCTAAATATCCTCCTTTCTTTAATACCCTTCTGAACTCTTTGACCGCATCGCGATCGGCAAACCAGTGGAATGCCTGTGCGATCAAGACAGCATCCGCTACGCCGTCTTCAACAGGTAGCGAGTGTGCGTCTGCATCGACAATCTCGACATCTGGACATCGTTTCTTGAAACTTTCCCGCATACCTTCGCTGGGCTCTACTGCCAGTATATCCAGATCGTAAGGCCGGAGCGTCTCGGTAAATAACCCAGTGCCGGCTCCAACTTCGACCACCTTGGCCCCAGGCTTCAGATGCATCACCTCTTCAATGAGGAATGCAACACCCTCTTTATCAAACGACGGTCTAACGCGATCATAGATCTCATGGTTCGCCGTAAATGACGATTGTGCAATTTCGTTGACTTTCGACATTTTGACGGAAACAAATAGAATGCCGAAGTGGCTCATTGCCCCCACCGCTTATTTGGGACAGTTGCAACTCCTTCCTGTTACAGAAGGTTATAACAAAACAGCAATCTACATGTATAATACAACTTAACGGCTATTAATGCCTATATACAACATTTATTCATTGTCTATATACAATAGTTAACATGGGCATTGCATCTGAAACAAGATCAGTCATGCTCTTAGAGCGCGTTAGAGTCAGGACCAGGGAATAGACGCTGTCCAACTACATCCCAGTCTATGGAATTCCACCAGTTCTCCAAGTAGTCTCGCTTTCTAGCAGGGCCGTAGTCTTGTAGGAAAGCAAATTGCCACATGTTGACGGCAAGGATCGGCAGGACATCAGCGCGACCAAGAGCGCCGGGCGGCCGCTTCACTAGATCCATCGCGGCTTCGGCCTGTTCGGTGCTGATAGTACCTGTAAGATCGAGCTGCTGGCGTCGCGCTTCGTCAAAAACAGTTCCAGCGTTATAAGTGTTCATGACTGCCAGTTGTGGTCGTCCGATGTCGACTTTCTCGGGCAGCTCGACGAGCCACACAAACCCATTACCGAATATCCCCAGCGCTCGCTGAATCATCAGTTCTTTTAGAGCCTCTACCGTCTGGAAACTCCTCACTATTCTCTCCTCGACTGTAGGCGGAATTCCTCTGGTTTCTTTGGCAGGGTTTAGCGCAGAGATATAGAAATGGTTGTTAAACGCCAGGCTGGCGTAGTTGAAAATGACTGAATGTTCCGGCGTACGAGATGTCTTCAGCACTATATCCAGTGGCGATTTGTCTTCAAAGTCAGTGCCGGCAGTCAGTTCCGACAATCTGTCTACAAGATAGGTCTGGTATTCGGTCCATGCTGCACCAAACCCGGTCGGCGAGTACAGGCCGGGAACGCCGCTATTGCGGTACTCGTCGATCCGTTTCAGCGCCGGCAGTTGATGTATTTGGCGCTTTGCGTATCCGCGAACGGCTATTCGACCTAAACTGTGTCGTAGCATGTTTGTCTAATGCGCTAAATCGAGCACAGTGGACTGCAGCAAGCTTGTGGTGGTGGTGGTAGTGGAGGAAATGGTCTCGAGGTTTTTTGCAGAAGTAAAAGTTTATTATCACGTGATGGTAGGAACGATTGTATGTGCTAGCGGCAGCAGTACAAGAGCATGGAGATTTGTAGCAGTATTTGCATTATAATTAGATATATGTTTTTCTTAATTGCTATTTTCTCTACTTCTAATGTTTGCGTGGCGGCAAACGGATAGCTGTGGCTGTTGGACAGGTGCACCTACACTTCGTCTCACACCGGCATGGCACCGATATTCCTGAAACGTACTGAATCGGAGAACCAGCGTGACGGCAAAGATATAAAAGACCTCGGATGGGAGTCAAAAGATGTTGAAGGCAACAAAAAGCTGAAATTTTACCCGGAAGATTTGGAAAGCGACCACCATAAGGAACAATGGTTGAAGAAGAGTCCCAGCCAATTTTATGATCCGTGCGCGGAGTCGTCAAAAATGTCCTTGCGATGTCTAGAGCGGAATAACTACGACAAAAAGATGTGTAAAGATTATTTTGAGGCGTATAGGGAATGCTCTAGGGACTGGCTGAAGTTGCGCCGCGAGGCTCGCCGGAAGGGATTGTGGTAGAATCCAATTGTAAATATACGGTCTTTAATTCGATTATTATAAACAACATATTCTTAACGGAGCCATACAGTTTTTTGTTTCATCCACACTTAGTCTTGACATATTCCGATGAACTGTTGGCAGTCAGTATTGGTCTTGTATTATATAGCTCGTCCTCCTGATCTTCCTCGTCTTCCTCGTTGCCCACTGACTCTTCATCAGAGTATACATGAAACTCGTGTTTTACGTGCAAGCTGCCTTTGTCATTCGCAGGTTTCGCACTAAATACCGCATCATTCACGGGTTTTAGTATATTGGCGACCGCAATAGAACTATTGTCTCTTGACGGTTCGCCTTCACTCTCTTCGCATATCATTTCTGCGTACGCACCTTGCGTGGTTGTAGGTCGTCGTACAGGCACCCAGTCACCATTAGATGTGGGTATATCGCGTCTAAAAGTCTTCTGCGTGCCGGTAAATGCCTTTCTCATCCGTGCTGACAACGGGCTTGACGACCGGTTGCTGCTCGGACCTCTCCAGTTTTTGTTCCGCAAGATCTGTGCACTTGCGCGACTCTTCTTAGACGAACCGCGTGCCAGTGTCGCTTGCCGCCAAGCAGAACGCGGTTCAGACTCCCCAAATCGTCCACTTCTCTCGTTGGTGTACGTGCCATATACTGAACTCTCGGTGTCGGAAACGTCAGAAGAAGTAGATATTCTGGGATCGAATCCTCCAGATTGACAGAACTCTTTAAAAAGTGATGATTTAGAGGACGAAACTGAACCGTTACTTAGTCCACGGCGTAGGAGGCCGACCCGATCTAAAGATGACTCAAGCGATGCTTGCGAAACTCGGTGAGAGTCCATGCCATTAGCCGCATCTGAGTCTGAGTCGTATGTTGAATTTTGCGAGAGTTTTCTTGCACTCCCAGGCTTATATTTGTCCCTGCCAGCAGGAATAGTGCTATTGATGTTTGTTTTCTGCATCTTTGGGCCATTAGAAACTGAGTTACCATTCTTAGCACCGCTTTTAGAACTTCTTGAGGCTTTGTCCTCGCCAGGAGACTCAGAGCGAACAGCGCTGTCAGGAGAAAGTATGTTCTTAGATAAAAGTTTCTTTAAAGCAACAAAAACTTTGGAACGCTTAGCAGACTCTGCAATCGAAGATGCTGCGTCTTTGTCGATATCATTTCTGTGTATCTGTTCGTTAAACGAAACGCGTACATCGTCTTTGGCAGTTTCCGCAGGTTTGGATTGGTTTTTGGCGTTTAACACTGCTCCACTGCCAGTAGCTGTGACGTTCAAGCTGCTTGTAGCAGTCAAAGGAATAATGTCAGAGGCACGAGCACTGTCAGGGCTTTTGACGTCGCTTGACCGTCGTGAAGATCCGCTCATCGAACGACGCATCAGGCTGCCAGAGTATCTTATAGCTATAGTGCGTTTCTTCTTTTTCTGTTTGGCTTTGTGCTTATATTCCTTGTTTAGCGACAGCGTCCAGTATCCGTAAAGTGTATCGCACCGCCTGTTCATGACAGATTCGACAAGTGCGTCTATATCAATATGTGAATATTTTAATTTTTTCAGTAGATCACGCTCTAGTTTGGTTTCAAAAGGTCGTGGATCCGGATCACGCACGAACTTTTTCATTAGTTCCGTTTGGTGCGAAATAAAAGGGTGGTTCAGTATAGCGCTGCCAGAAGGGCGTTTTGTCGGGTCTTTATCCAGTAGTTGTTTTATGAGAGAAAGTACATCGGGCGGTATGTAATCGGGGTAATCGGGTTCTTCATTAAGAATTCGCCGTCTAGTTTCATCCTCTTCGTATTCGTCAAATGGCAGCTGACCGGTGACGAGTGCATACAAGATAACACCTGACGCCCAGATATCGACAGCTTTGCCATTATATTTGACGCCTGGTTTTAGCATTTCTGGCGCAAGGTAGCTGACTGTACCGCAGCGAGTCTCTAGAAGCATGCGCGCTTCGATCTGCCTTGTGAAGCCGAAATCACAAAGTTTCGCATTGCCCTTTTCGTCAAGAAGAATATTTTCTAGTTTAATATCGCGGTGGACACAGTCTCGTGAATGCAGGTACGCTACAGCGCCAGCAATCTGGGCGAATATCTTCTGAGTACGCTTGAAACTGAACTTGCCAGAGTTCCAAAGATGCAAAAACAGCTCACGGCCAGAACAGTACTCCATAGCGAGATATATCTGGTCATCAGTGAGAATAGCCTCGTAAAGGGCAGTTATATTCGGGTGGAACAGTTTACGTAAATGCAGGATCTCCCTTATGACCATCATGCTTGATCGCGGAGCAGCTTTAAGGACGACCTTCGAGCCGATCATTGCGTGCGACGCAAGGTACACCTTGCCGAAAGAACCCTCCCCGATAATCTCGTCTAGGACATAATTACCAACCCGTTTAGCGGTTCTATCAGAGAACTGTGCAATAAGTTCGTCGTATTCAAGGGCGAGCTTCGCCTTAGCGTTCTGTGTCGCTGATAGTCTGGACATCGAGCAGGCCAGGGGTACTGAAGCTTTCAGGTGTATCGCCACACTTGTATTTACAAGCACAATATGACTAAAGCAGTGCCACAGACCAATACGCAAATAACAAGCACGGCAAGTGGTTCAGCCTGGTTGTCTAAGAGAAACAGATTTCAATAAAGAGTGAATAGCACCGTATGCTGACAACAGCCTGCGTTCGGGTATTAGTTAATCAGGGTTGGGGGCTCTGGCAATAACTAGATGAGCACACGCTGGAAGGGTGGTTTCTCTGCCTAGAATAGGCGTGTATTTTAGTATTTTACGATGGTAAATTTAGCAGAAGTATGGCAAAATGGTAGTATTGCCGTTGAAATTGCTCTTGATGACAAAAGCAGGCGGGCTGGGGTGGCGGTGCCAGTGTATTTGCTGAAGATGGCGAGGAATTCGTACTGGCCATGTTATATTGACCAGATCAAGGCATTCTTCCATGATTATATAGACATTACACAATTGAACGACGAAGAATGGTACCTTGAAAGCACTCAAAACTTGGATATTATTGACTGGACAATCCCTGTTGGTGTTCTGTACGATACATTGAACATCACGGGGCTGTTCAAGACGCGGCTGCGATGCTCAGACGTGCCTGTGACTGTACTGTCACGTAGCAGAAATGGCGTAGAAGCACATTGGCTGCAGCGATTAAAGGAATCTGGGTTCCTGCGGTATAACAGCGTGTCTGCAGTCATGGGTCTAGAGAAAAAAGACGTGGAAGGCATGTGGGAAGCGATTACGGCCAATGACGGCGAATCGTTTGCGAAACGTGTAGCGAAAATCAGAGCCAGCACGCAAAATTTTCCTGGAAAGATCTACACCAAACAGCTATCGCAATGCATACGGATACCTATTACATTCACTGTTGGAGATTTGCAGGAGAAATACCATTGTGCAGGGTACATCAGCCAAGGGATCGAGCTGGATTCTAGCTGGAAGTTTCAGGACATATTTCCATTCCTAATATGCGGGGACGGATTTTTACATTTAGTTCCTACGGCTCCAGTCTCTTAGCAGCATCTATTTGTAATTCTGAAACTCTGCTGCCAGATCAACGCCGATTATATCCTGTTTCCAGCCGCTTAGGTTCCGTCCCTGTTCTGGAACATCTATACCGTTGTGACCGTTACACCAATAAACCTTAATCAGCTGCGCACTTCCCTATTTGAATGGGAACGAATTTAGCCCAAACTTGAAATTGCACCACCCGACCAAGCGGCAAAATCCTAGAAACGGCACAGGATCATATTCTTTTTGTTTCCCTGTTACTATTCATTGACCCTGAACTAGCTCAAATTTTAATACGGCATATACCTGCTCTACGGTGATGAACCCCCCGCCATATGTAGCAAAATGCTCTTAAGCGTTGTTTACAGGTGTCCCAAATAGGGATAAAAGGCCTTCCTATTGGCCCAATTAGAGGCTACGCCTCACTAAACCTTATTTAAAAGCCTAAAACGCGCCGTTTTCGTACTCAAGAATCCCTTTCCTTAGCCCCTACCACTTACGAGTTTCTTAGTATATAGTAGTACACCTTTCGTGAGAGCAGATACGTTTCTCTTTTTCACTTCTCTCTACGTCAGCCTTAAGAGCGAAGTTCAGAATATTCGTCTACTCGTTTATTTTCCCTGTCGATTATCTTCTGGATCTATCTAGCTATCCCCTGTTTCCGGTTCTCTGATTGTTTTGACCTTTTTCGCGAAACTGTAACAGGATGTGGTAAGTTGTTTATACGGAGCACACCTCCCCACCATCTAAGATTAGATCACCTACTAACACTGTACTAGTGGAATTTTTGGTTACTTGAACTATCTTGTAAATAGAAGCCGAGGCGAGATCCTGGACACTCTTGTTGAAGGTCTTCAGCGTCTTGAATACCGTGGTTATGACTCAGCTGGCCTTTCCGTCGACGGCGACGAAAAGAACACCGTACTCACCTACAAACAAGTAGGCAAAGTCAATGAACTTCGCCGATTTGTTGAGGAAAACAAACCCAACAGATCAAAAGACTTCGAAGTTCATGTCGGTATTGCTCACACCCGTTGGGCTACTCACGGTAAACCAACCCCTACAAACTGTCATCCTCATCGCTCTGATCCCGACTCGGAGTTCGTCGTCGTCCATAATGGTATTATCACTAACTATCGTGAAATAAAGGCACTTTTAAGCACTAAAGGCTTCATCTTCGAAACAGAAACAGATACTGAATGTATAGCCAAACTTGCAAAGTATCTCTACGACACCAACAGAGGAGCTCACCTCGAATTCTACCAGTTAGCTCGTCTTATACTCAGAGAACTTCAAGGCGCTTATGGCCTTTTAATTAAATCTGTCCATTACCCCGGCGAAGTTATTGCTACACGGAAGGGCAGCCCTTTGTTGATTGGTGTTAAAACAGAGAAAAAACTTAAGGTCGATTTCGTGGACGTAGAGTTTCCTGAAATGGCAGTTGAAGGCGATGACTCTAAGTCTTCTTTTCTGCCGTCTTCTGATGCACGCAGTCACTTCTCCAATGATCACCTAACTGCTCCTCATTCCGCTCGCACCAATGGCAGCAACGGAACTAACGGACGTCCTGCCATTAACGGACGGACTCCTGGGTACCCTCCTACACTGGGATTCACTCATGAGTCTCTTTTACCACCAACTGTTGATTCTTTGCGTCACTCACAATCGAGAGCTTTTATTTCCGATGATGGAGCTCCGATTGCTGTTGAGTTTTTCTTGGCCTCTGATGCTAGTGCTGTCGTTGAACACACAAAGAAAGTTCTTTATCTTGAGGACGATGACATTGCTCATATTTATGATGGTGAACTTCACATTCATCGGCCTAGACGTGAGGACGGCGCTTCCACTATTCGAAGCATCCAAACGCTTGAAATGGAACTTAATGAAATCATGAGAGGCTCTTTTGACCATTTCATGCAGAAGGAGATATTTGAGCAACCTGAATCTGTAATTAACACTATGCGTGGCCGTGTTGATTTTGATAACCATACCGTTACACTAGGTGGTCTTAGGTCATATATAAGCACTATTCGACGTTGTCGACGCATAATTATGGTTGCTTGCGGAACCTCATACCATTCTTGCTTGGCTACTAGAGCTATTTTTGAGGAACTAACTGAGATTCCTGTGACAGTTGAACTAGCTTCTGACTTTTTGGATCGCCGATGTCCTGTATTTAGGGATGATACTTGCGTGTTCGTCTCGCAATCAGGAGAGACGGCTGATTCTATCTTAGCTTTACGATACTGTCTGGAGCGTGGAGCACTCACTGTAGGAATTGTGAATGTTGTTGGCTCTTCTATCTCACGTGAGACTCACTGTGGTGTCCACATCAATGCTGGCCCTGAAATTGGTGTGGCATCTACTAAAGCCTATACTTCTCAGTTTATAGCGTTGGTAATGTTTGCTCTTTCTCTCTCTGAGGATCGCATCAGCAAGTTCCCGCGCCACAGAGAGATTATCGATGGACTCTATGCAATTTCGTCGCAGATCAAAGAAATTCTCGGACTTGACTCTACCATTAAAGCACTATGCGAGAAATCGCTTGTTTCGCAGAAATCATTGCTTCTTTTAGGCCGTGGATACCAGTTCGCATCAGCATTGGAAGGAGCGCTGAAGATCAAAGAGATTTCTTATATGCATTCCGAGGGTGTTTTGGCAGGAGAATTGAAACATGGAGTGCTAGCTCTTGTTGATGAAGACTTGCCGATTGTTTTCCTAGCTACGCGTGACTCGCTGTTCCCTAAAGTGTCGTCGGCGCTTGAACAAGTTGTGGCCAGGAAAGGACGACCTATAATTATTTGCAATCCTAATGATCCTACTGTTGCTGAATTATGGAAGAAGCACTCTATTGGTGCTGTGCTTGAAGTTCCACAGACTGTGGACTGTTTGCAAGGATTGCTTAATGTGATCCCATTGCAGTTAATGAGTTACCATTTGGCAGTGTCTAAAGGCTACGATGTCGATTTCCCCCGAAATCTTGCAAAATCTGTTACTGTTGAGTAATCTGGGTTTTTTTTTCTTTTTTTGGTTCATTTGCCCTCTTTTTTATCCTCTTCCTTTTTTTATATATCTACACATAATTTATGCAGTAATGGCGCTTTAGCCACTATGACAGAGACGGCCCTTCGTTTACGGGAAAAAAATCTCCCAACACACCCACCACCTGAAAATATTCTTCGATCTTCATCAAAAAATAGATACTTCTTGAGAATGTCAGATACAGCACAAGTGCGTATAAGACTTAAAACTAGAGAAGAGGCATATGCTGTTCCTGATGTTCCGCTAATAGTACCACTGTCTTTGAAGCGTTATGGGCTGTCACAAGTAGTCAACAAAGTGCTGTCGCTTGACGAATCAGTACCATTTGACTTCTTTGTTGGCGCAAACAAGGCACTTTTGAAGACGAGTTTAGACAAATATTTGACTGAGAATGGTCTTTCACCTGAAAATGAGCTTGAAATAGAATATGCCAGATCAATTATACCCCCTGTGCACTCAGGATCGTTCCCGCACGACGACTGGGTGTCATCAGTTGCGCCTTCCGAGGACACAATAGTGACAGGCAGCTTTGACGGGTATATTCGCTTGTGGGACTACTCTGGCAATACCACTGCAACGCTTAGTGCGCATAAAGATGGTGTAAAAGCTGTTTCGTGGGCAGACGACGGTGCGCTCGTCAGCGGAGGCATGGATGGCCTGATCAAACTGTGGGACGTGCCCAATGGCCGCTGTGCTTCGCAGTTCATGGGCCATACAGCGCCTATAAACAGTATTACTGCGAAAGGAAATCTGCTTGTTAGTGCTGGTGCAGACGGACAGCTCGGTATCTGGAACCTGGATGCGAAGCCGACCGTGGTCAAGCCGAAGAAGAAGAAAGCGAAATTGGAGGACAGCTATGTTGAGCCGCAGTCTATTGTCTCGCACAACGTTCGCCAAGGCAACGTGTCGTCACCGCTTACTGATATCATATTTTCACCAAAAGACTCTACGGTTGCATACTCTGTCAGCGAGAATCACACTATTCAGACGTGGGATCTGCTGACCCCGCAAGTCGTCGAGACTAGCACTACTTCTTTCCCACTGTCAGCTCTGACGGCTTTGCCGCAAGTGGGAATTCTCGCAGTTGGATCCACAGCTAGGCATATTCTGCTTCACGATCCGCGCGCACAGACGACCTCATCTGGACAGCTCAACGGTCACACTGGAATTGTTAGCTCGTTGGCGCCGTCGCCTGAATCTGAGTTTATGCTTGTATCTGCTTCTTACGACAGCACTCTGCGTATTTGGGATATACGTGTTCCTGGTGCCTCACTCTACACTATTCAAAGAGCCAACGGTACTAGATCGGACCGCGTTTTTGACGTCGACTGGATAAAAACTGGCATCTTCTCTGTGGGTACCGACAAGAATTTGCAGATCAACGCCAGCACGGGTGTTCGAGCTCCGGAAGGAAACTAATTACAGTGTGGCTTTCTACACGCTCATTTCATGACTTCACGCTTTACAAACAGACAACGGTTTGATGTCATTTCTGTTACTATATACTCTTTGGAAATTCTCCTTTTTGCACGCTATGGCGTTTAAAGGAGAGTTTTCAGTACACTGACAATGGCATCTCCCATCTCAGTTGTTGTAGCGTTGCCACGTAGATCTCCAGTGCGGATCTCAAGACCGCCGATATCCTTAGAGTCGACGACCTTCTTTACTGCAGCCTCGACGGCATCAGCCTCCTTGGGCATGGCAAGCGAAAGTCTCAACATCATAGCGGCCGAGAGGATCATAGCAATAGGGTTAGCGCGGTTAGGAGGTAGATCAGGAGCAGAGCCGTGGCAGGGTTCGTAGAGGCCAATGGCTCTGTTGTTGTCCGGCAAAGACGCGAGCGAAGCAGAGGGTAGCAGTCCAAGAGACCCGGGGATCACAGAAGACTCGTCAGAGATGATATCACCAAATATGTTAGAGCAAACAATGACACCGTTCAAACTAGTGGGCGCCTTGATCATAATCATGGCGGCGGAATCCATAAGCTGATGTTCGTACTTGATATCAGGGAACTCCTTGTCGAGCGTCTCGGTTACTGTCTTGCGCCACAAACGGCCGGATGCCATGACGTTGGCCTTGTCGAGCGAGGTGACTTTACCGGGAGGGTTGGTTTGGCGAGCTAAGAAGCCGGCCATGCGTGTAATACGCTCTATTTCGGGCCTGGAGTAGATCTCTAAGTCAGAGGCTATGCCGTCGCCTTCGTCTTCCTTGTGTTCACCAAAGTAGATGCCGCCGGTAAGCTCGCGAAGGACCATAATATCGGTTCCCTTGACAATCTCGGGTCTCAAAGGACTAAGATCGGCAAGCGAGTCGGAAATGAACTTGCAGGGACGCAAATTGGCATAGAGGTTGAGCTCCTTTCTGAGTCTGAGAAGACCGGCCTCGGGGCGGACAAGACCAGTACCCCACTTCGGACCGCCAACGGCGGCGAACAACACAGCGTCGCTCTTCTTCGCAGCTTCAAGTGTTTCGTCAGGGCAGGGTTCGCCAGTTGCGTCAATTGCGCAGCCTCCGCAAAGCATCTTCTTGAAGTTGAATTTTACGTCAGGACGGGCCTCCTGAATGGTTTCTAGCACTTTTAAGGCCTCGGCCATTATTTCAGGACCAACATGGTCGCCTTCAAGCACTAAAATGTTGAATTCAGTCATTCTGCTAGCCGATGAAATAATCAGAAGAAAAACACACACACTACGCGTAAGCGGCCAACTATTTATATAGAGGTATTAAAATTGCAAGGTTATTCGATGGAACAAGTCTAAGGGCCGAAATCGGAAGCATATTAAGGCCTGTGATTGGCTGAACATATTAGCACGGAAATCCGTGTGGGGGACAATAAGTGTGGGGTAAATGAAGTGCCCGAGAACTGTAAAATGCTGTATAATACAGCTCTACCGGTTTTCCAGGTTTCTAAGGTCAAAGGAATGAAAAAATAACTAAGATAAATTTAAAAATCGTCTCATGTTGCAGTCTCAGATTTGCGGGCTGGCTTGGATAATGTGGACTTTGGGAACCGCAATCGGTGCGGCATGATCTGCGTTTGCAGGCCGAGAACTAGCTCGCGATTGATTAGGAGATCTGCCATTTGATTTAGGCAATAATGGGCGCCTCTCTATATCCATTCTATCAGCATGGTTCATAGGTGAGCCTGGACTATCGTTCGGAGTAGTCGGCGACGTGGGCGCCACGTCGTAGCCGTCAGATGCGCTTTTCCTAGTGCGGTAGAACAAGCAACAAAAGCAGACCATTATAATAGACGATAGGAGCACAATACCCACTATTATACCAATTGCCAACAGTATTGCTGGCTTGATATGACGCGGATCGCGTTGAGTCATCCAGTCCGGGATCATCTCTGTATCGATCAGCAGAATCTGGGCGCCGTCGCTAGTCCATCCGCGTTTCAACACTCGGATCCGATGTGATTTCGATGCCGATCCAGGAAGCACGCCATGGATTGAAAATATGTAGACGTCGTCCGATAAAAGCTCGGCAGATATAGAAATTTGCGGAACTAAAGTGGCCACATGTGACCCGTTTAGACAATCTGCCCACGGATCCGTTTGCAGTACGTGAATCTGCAACAATGTTTCCAGAAAAGGAATATCAGTAGTAATATTACGATACCGCAATGCATTATCGGTTGGAATAAGAATGGAGTACGACGGCTGATTAATAAGCGTCTTTGAAATGTTGAATAGATCCAAAAATTCCGCAAATGTCTGCGATCCGCTCGCATCAATAAGATCCTTTCTTGTGATATTCAGAAGGTCAATTATAGGGAAATGTTTCAGCGAATGCGCTACTCCGCTTCTGAATAAAACGTCTTTCTGCGGTATCTGTCGCTGTGTGCCGTATAGTTCAAGGCATTCGTCGTCTTCCGACCATTTCAGAATGTGTTCTTCTCCTGATAAAGATTTTAGTTTTCTGGGTTCAGAATCTGAATAAAACAAGCCTTCAAACATCAGATACTCTGCAAACTCTTTCAGTTTCGTATGGTTCCTGAACAGCACGGTTTGAATAAGTCCGGCCTCTTCCCATGCTCTATCTTCAAGGTAGAAAGCAGTAATTCCTTCCTTTGATTTAATATTTGCCATTTTAATGGCATGAAATAATTTTGACGATATTGTAGCCTTCATTGTATTGCCTAAAGAGTTGACAAGTGATCCTGGCGAGCTAATGTCTTCTTCAATTAGAAGCAAGGTAGTGTTGCCTACAGTGATTTCATTTATCGACGAGCATCCTGAGTCGCCAAACAAGGCCGATTCACTGTACGAAACACACCCATTTTCGTCTGTGGTATAGTGAATTCTTTGCGGCGCACCGCCCAGCGTCTTCGGTGTACGTCTAGTATCCAATAGCCCTTCCTTATGTTGCGGCTTTTCGGTGACAAAATGGTACTTGATATCCCCAGATTTCATCTTTACCGACAAACTGTCAGACTGAGGAATCAGGATTGTTTGTTCGCAGGATAGATCTTCGGCCCAGTCATTTAAACGGTGTATCACCAGCTCGTCGGCGAAAGGAGAGTTCCCTGAAGCGTACATGTAATCCATTGGAGTATAATTGAACGAACCTATTGAGCACAGCATTTCATTCATGTGGTAAATTACGACATTTTCTTTTGTGTAGAGTGGTTTTGAAAGTCGATGTTGGTTGAAGAACAGATGAGAATGGCTGAATGAGACAGAGACGTTATTACCCTCGTAGTTGAGCAACGTGTCTGTGGACAAATTTCCTGAGTATATTGAAGAGTCGAATATGTGCGTGTCTAGTAGATGTGCAAGTTTATCCTTACCTTGCGGGATGGAGAACAGAGCGAGCTGGTACTCATCAAACGTATTAAAGACGTCGTCGTCTAGCAGGATTAATGTAGTGTTCGTAAGAGAAGAGCAGTTAACGGAGTTTTTGAGCATGTTTATATGAGTCTGCGCGTTGTAGTCATTAGAGAGTGTAGTGCAGAGATCGTCGGGCGGAGTCAGCAACGAGTCGACGACTTGAATGACACCATTAGCGGCAATCCAATCAGATTTGATGACTTGAGAGTCGTCTATGAGAATAGATCCGCCACCTTGACCGGGACTTCTTCTGTCTGCACGGATAACTATCGGCAATGGCACACCATTGTCGGCGACCAGGTAGCTGTTGAAAAGGTACTCGCGATCCATTGTGTCAGAAGCGATCTGCGACGCATTAACTATCCCGTGGGCAATATGGTAGCGCAGTAGATCGGGTTCTAGCGAGACATTTGCAATCGCAGAATCAATAGGTGCAATAAGTGTGAGGTTTCCGTGTGGTGTGTTGAGCAGCGGCACTAATTCTGCTTGTTGTAAGCTGATAAGTAGCTCTGTGAAACGCCCATCGGTACTGAGGAGATCGATAATTGTGTTCGAGGCGAACGCGGAGGAAAAGAGCGCCGCGATCGCCACACAGAAAAGCAGCGACATTGGAAGTGGTACAGTTCTCAACCAGAAGCAAGCAGTATCGCACAGAAGCTATCTGTTGAGTGTGCCAAAAAGCAAGAAGAAAGGTTGCCTAACCAATTATAGGTGTTAAGTGGAGTGTGTGTGTGCGGCTATTCGTGTTTAGGGCTATCTAGCCCTTCGTTACCCGGATTTAACCCGCGAGAGCAAAATTTACCCGATAGTAGGGTACATACTGTGCGTTGCTGAAAACTGTTTGATCTGCTCGGTAAAACAGACACACGATGTCGGAGATGGATGTTGATAGTGCGATAGAGATCGATATGCCTGAACTGGACAAGGACAAGATTGTTGTTCTGCCTGGGGCTTTGGCTGACGGTACAGGCGCGAGTTTCCAAATCAAAGACGAAGACCACACGCTCGGTAATGCGCTCAGATACATTATTATGAAGAACCCAGAAGTCGAGTTCTGCGGATACTCTATACCGCATCCTGCAGAGCCATTTTTGAACATACGCATACAGACCTACGGAGAGATATCCGCTATTGAAGCACTGGAAAAGGGGCTGGACGACCTTGCCGGTATCTGCGATCATGTCGAGGCTGTATACTCGCAGGCTGTCAATAACAAAGACTATCCTACTGAGGAGCCGATTTAATGAAATTTATGACATTATAGAGAATTGTAAGTTAGCAGACGTAGATAGTGCTGGCTAGTATTTTGGTCATTGGTTTGTAGACTACCTCCCTAAGCAGCTTTTAGATTCCCCCATTACCGTAACAAGCAACATGAAACCAGCACTTATATGTGCTTTAGTGGTATGCTTGCTGCTGCAATTTGCCGGATTGGCTTTTTTTGCAAAGGGTATGTTCCCTTATAAAGTCGTTTTGTCTGGACTTGCATCTGGCGGAGTAGACGCCCCTAAAGTATTCGATAAGCTAATATTTGTAGTCATTGACGCACTGAGGTCTGACTTTGTGTTCTCAGAGCAGTCAAATATGACGTTTCTGCATGAATTAATTATATCTGGCTGTGCGCTTCCTCTGACTGCCTATTCAACGCCACCGACGGTCACCCTGCCGCGTTTGAAGGGGCTCACTACAGGTTCGGTTCCGAACTTCCTGGACGCGGTCTTGAACATCGCAGAATCAGACACTTCGTCGAGTCTCGCAACACAAGACAGCTGGCTAGCACAGGCCAAACGCGCGGAAAAGCGCATACACATGTTCGGCGACGACACCTGGATTAAGTTGTTCCCCGACTTCTTTGCAGCTTCTGACGGCACTACCAGCTTCTTTGTGTCGGACTTCACGGAAGTCGATAATAATGTGACACGTCACTTAGACACTGAACTTGGTCCAGAATCTGAATGGGATCTGCTGATATTGCACTATCTTGGCTTAGACCATATCGGGCACAAAAGCGGGCCGCAGAGTGTACATATGCCAGCTAAACAAGCCGAAATGGACGACATTCTACGTCGTATTTACCAGTATGCCGAGTCAAACCCTGAAACGCTAGTAGTCCTTTGTGGCGATCATGGAATGAACAGTGTCGGCAACCACGGTGGTTCGTCAGAGGGAGAAACATCCGCCGCCATGGTGTTCCTGTCTCCTCTACTCCAGAAACTGAATACCGCGTTAGAATGGCCTGCAGCTCCCATATCCGGCCAGTTTCAATTTTACAAAACTATAGACCAGTCAGACTTAGTTCCTACTATCTCTTCACTGCTAGGCCTTCCAATACCGCACAACTCCCTTGGCCATGTCATAGAAGAACTTCTTCCTTTGTGGTCCAACATCGAAGATCAGCGCGCTGTTCTACTAGCTAACGCTCACGAACTTGCCCGATTAATGACGTCTACGTTTTCGGAATTCTCCAAATGCTCAAAACCAGGAGATATGTGCTGCGTTTATGAATCACTACCTACTGCCTCCTTATCCACGATATCACAGTTCATCTCGCACTGTCAAAGCGAGCTTTCGTCCGTATCCAGCAACTACAATATGAACTACATGTTGTATGGTCTGATCTTTGCTGTTGTTGCTCTGATTGCGGCTGTTTACATGTACTTATCGCATGTGTATACCACTTTCTCGAGATTCAACAGCCTCTCGTTTGCACTCTTTTGCGTGCTCTTTGGCGTTGCTATGTTCGGGTCATCTTTTGTAGAGGAAGAACACTGGATATGGTACTGGATAGGCTCGCTGCTTATGTTGTGTTATGTTGTACAATGTGTCGCGAACGGAAAGTCTGGCGATGCTCTTCTTTTGACGGTGATCCTAGGCATTTTCCGCATCCTTAGACGGTGGAATCAGAGCGGCCAGAAATATGCAGGATCTGACGACATAGCCAAATATCTGGCTAAAGATTCTCATTTCTTGTTTATCGCTAACTGCGCTACTTACGGTCTATTTCTGCTAGTTGTTTGGCGATACATCTACTTCAAGAACATGCCAGGAATGCTTGATGCTGCTTCTGCTACTATAGTTACATTTACCATATTCACTTTCAAAGTAAGTATGGCTATTGCACTTGGTGAAGAAGTTCCCGGGCTAATTGCTGAAGTTTTGGACAATCTCGGAATACATGCTGTGCAGCCTATTTTAGTGCAGCTTGCCCGGTACAGCTATTTTTTTACTGCCATAACTGTCGTATATGCAATCTTCATGTACAAGACTCAAATGGGATCTCTTACTGAGCTAGGCAAACTTCAGAAACAGTTTGATTTTGTTCACGGCCTTGTTGGAACGACGGCACTAGGTCTCTCGATTCAGTCAAGGTACTCGAACATCCCTGTGTGGGGCTTGTTCTATATTCTTTATTCCATCTTGTACCAAGTAAAGGGAATAAGCAATAGCTCAAAAATGATTATTTGCTTAATATTGGGGAGATCGTCTTTTTTTGCGTTTGGAAACTCCAATTCTCTCTCCTCAATCGACCTTTCGAATTCTTACAACGGAATCGACAGCTACAATGTTATTTTAGTTGGCCTTCTTACATTTATTGGAACTTATGCTGGCCCGATCTTTTGGAGCATATCAGTATCTTCCCTTGGACTGACAATGGACGAGGAAGATGCTTATATCATTTTGAGCGTTCTTGTCCACTCTACCGAGGCTATATGTGTTTGTCTTGCTTGCTTTTTCTTAAGAAGCCACCTGTTTATCTGGACAGTATTCTCTCCTAAACTACTTTATGCGTCTGTCTGGGAAATTATTCAGCAGCCATTTTTTGATATCGGCTTAGTCGCTGTGACCTGGAGGATTGTTTCCTCTATTTTATGTTAATGAAACAATGAATTGGTTACATTCTATATCAGGGCTTATTGAACTTGACGATCAGTCTCTGAGAGCACGAATTCATACCGGTTTGCCAGGTGGTAATTAAGTGTGCAGCGGAAGATGTTGCACTCAAGTCGCCTGCAATTGATCTTCCACTTGGTATCCTTGCTATCCAAACAATCCTGAGCGGATAATATAGACCTGGTGTTAGTTCGAGGTTTGAGTAATCTAGATCTCCATAGGAACTATAAGATTTCAGAACCGAATCTGAATCTGTTGGACTGACACTTCTGAAACTGTCGCATTCCATTGCTGTATTTCCTATTGTGAGGAATATGGAGCACCTAGTGTTTGCTGCGTACAATTGTGCAGCTTCTTCTAAGTCGCTAGGATCATTTACATTTTCCTGCACGCTCCCAACTGGCGATCTTCTAAAATAGATGATATCATTAATGGAGTATTCCGTTTGAAATTCAGCCTGTATTGACGTTATCTCGCGATCGGGGCGCATGAACCAGGTCAGTTGGTATGCGACATAGTACGCGGCTCCGCCAATGGAGGGAACCAAATTTCTGATAAAGAAATCGGGAACAGGGAGATCAAGATCTTCAATGTCGTCAAAATATTGCGAAGATCCATACCCCTCATTTCCGTTTTGGTACGAGCCGTCCAACAGTTCAGTTTCTGAGTAGTTTGAGGGAATAGGATATCCGTTTAGTCCGATATGATTTGTTGGAATAAATGGATGGGCTGTCGTGCAGTATGATACATATGGAATATAAACGGATGAAGAAGATGATGATGGCGATGGTGATGACGATGGCGATGGCGATGACGATGATGATGACGACAATGAAGAAGAAGAAGAAGAAGAAGAAGAAGAAAATGGCGATGACGATAACATCCTCGAGGACGGTACCTCAGCTGAAGACATACTCAGTATTGGTGTACTCAATGAAGACATTTGCGAAGATGACGCTCTCAATAGAGATGTGCTCGACGATAGATTTGAAGATGATACCAATGGAGACGGTCTCGATGGTGTTGCCAGTGAAACAGGGGATAGTGATACTGGTGTATCCGACGATCCAGAATGAAATGAAATGAAACTTGAAGATATACCGACAACTGATGTACCGACGGAAGAGATATCGGACGATGACAGCACCGGATCAGCAGATGGATGACCAAGCGAAGATGAATTTGCAAATGAAGACAATATATATGCAGAAGTTTCTTTTTCAGATGAAATTACTGCAGTCTGTAGACTAGTACTGTCTGGCGAGAATGTGGCTGAGACGCTTGAAGACACAGGAGAATAAGAAGAAGGTACCACTCCCTGTGAACTAGTCGATGACATCACGGAAGAGTCGCCTGATGAAGAAGACCTCCTTTCGACAGATAGTGATCTCTCGATATCTGATGACTCTACTGAAACAAAAGATTGTGCTTCAGAAATAGATGACTCCAATGGCTGCGAAGAGCTTTCTGACGCTGAGCTATCATATGAAGACGTTCGGGCGACTGAAATCGCAAAAGATGGTGCATCGGAGGATAAAGCTGCAGAAAGAGTTGGACCAATGGAAGACAGACTATCATGCGAAGAAATTATGGATACTGGAAGTTGTCCATTAGACGAGGAATGGCTAGAAACAGAAACCAACTCTGAAGCCGTCGAGACTTCTTCAATACTTGCATGGGACGACACGGCTGAAAATGACAAAGTACTTTCCGAAACAGTTGAAAGTGCTTCTCTATAGGCGCTGGAGGATGAGAAAGTACTAGATTCGGGATCTGCTTCTCCTATACCAGACGACGACACCGGTCCAAAGTCTGAAGAAAGAAATGAGGGGTCTGGAGCAGAAGACACTTCTAGCACACTCAAATACGAAGATACTGTGGAAATAGGCAGTACTCCATCTGATCCTGATGATCCTATCACAGATACGCTTGAAGAAGAAAGTCTGGTAACCGGAAGCACTCCTCCTGAACCAGAAGCTGTTGACATAGTCGACGAAGACATTCCTGATATGGGCAGCTGCCCGCCTGATACTCTAGAAGAATTTTCCTGTGAAGAAGTATCAGCTGAAGCCGTTGCTGAAAAAGGAGCAGTTGTTAACAAGGAGGAAGTGCCTTGTTCAGTTTGTCTCCCTACCGGCAGCTCGCCTGCCAAGCTGTGAGTGGACGCTACGTGTGTGACCACAACGGGGTGCTCGACAGTGATTGTGCCTTCGACAGACAGCGAAGCGGAAAAAGACTCATAGTACGACCATATATAAACATGGTCATTGTCTATGAGCGGTGGTTGCGGCACGTATGTGACCTGCGCTGGCGTGCAGGCGTAGCAGTACACACCACTCACGTCAGATAGTCTAGAGTGACATTCTGGGTCATACACGGTGTGTACTCCGGTGGCGTTCAAATAAGACCTCTGATAAACCACAGTTGTGGTTTGTGGAGGGACACAAAGTGAAGTTTCAGTGACAGTTATTGTCGCGAGAGTGCCGTACATTGCTGACTGTTCAAAGCGGTACAAGATAACTGTTGTGATACAAATGACATATCTAGAAGGCCTTTATATAATGCTACAGGAACTCTAATACATCATTATGAACTCTTAGCATTAGTGCTAATTTTTTAGTGCCACTATGGATGCAGTTACCTCTAAATACCACCATTTGCAAGAAGAGCTGCAGAGAGCAACAACAACAACCTTGTGAAGTATTTACGCGACGCCCTCTACAAAGAGGGTCTCGACATGCTTTTCGATAGTATTTGTTATTTTTAGAAACATCCATCTACATATCGAAATACTTAAGGTACCTTTCCAGTAAAACCAGAATTAAGATATCTTACCTGAATTTAGCGACGGAAAATCGTTGGAAATAGAGCTCTGTGTGGTTTTCTTATTTGGGTTTAAGTTTAATCGATTACGTCAAACAAAGTAATTATCTTTAAGCAGCAGTTACACTTTGTAGAAGAATTTCTTTTTGGAGAGTGCCTGATGGCTTGCTTTGAGATCTGTGAGATACTTGTGGGACATATGAATTTCAAATTAAACAGGAAGAAAAATCGCTGCTAGTTGTGGTGCTGCGATGGCGAACCGTACTGTGGAATGACGAATGACGGTTGGATTATATAAACTCTAATTCAGTGTACCTGCGCAAAACTCTATTTTAGCGCGCTCGCAAAAGAAAATGATTGGCTGAACTAGTTACGTTTCCTTTATCAGAAGTTCTCACCTGGCTTTTATTTTATTTTTCTTCAATCGGAAATGTTTGGTATTGGAAGTTGGCGTTTCGACAATTGTGATTCGACGTTCAGTAGGGTGTAGTACTTTCGTCACCCCTACTTGTTCCTGTATCTGACCAATTACGAACTAACAATTTACATAAGCTCTCGAGACGTGAGGCGATGAGCATACTGTCTAATAACTTCATGCTTTCAGAAGAGATAAGCGTCGTCCACATTGGAGTTGACCTTGTGCATGTGCGTGTGTGTGCGGAATTGCGGTAATATGAGGTATTCGATACGGCTAGGGTGATGAGCAGTCTGTTTTTACATAGCAATTTTAGATAACTAAGACTGCCCGACTCCGACGGCAAACCAATTCAAGCGCCAGCCTAAAACTAGTGCTTGCGTCTCCACCTAGTATTCTGCTAAAAGGTTCCTAAAAGCAGAAGGTTTTACCCTAGTCTAGAATAGCGTTTCATGCTAAAATAACCTAATTTTGGAGTAAATAGCGAATTCGATCAGCCAACGAGAACATCAGGGGTAGCCTATCGTTTAATATAGAAGTATATGATCATGAATGCTAAATATGCTGCGGTCTGGATAATACAGCAAATGCAGGCAATCTGTGAACCGCAACCCAGCCCCATGTGTTACCTTCTTTCATTACGTTCTTGTATATGCTTATCAGCACGCGCGTACACAAATTCCGAAGAATATACGCTTCTTCTGTGCACAACTGACCCACAAGCAACGCAGTATTCAATATTTCTGCACGTTAATGCATCGTAAATACGTTACTGGTCCACTTACCCTACCTGCATTGTAACTCCCAGACGGGGCTGCGAAAATCCCGTGACAATTACCATTGGAAAACATTAGAACACTCGCGCAGCTGGACGACCGCGTATTGAAAGTTTGGCGAGGTTTAGCGAGCTGCGAATAGTAGAGTGCACGTAAATATGAAACTGGATCTGACGCTGGTGGTCCTAGCCGGTGCGGCAGCGGTGACGCGCGCACAGTCGGCGCAAATGGGACGAATAACGCAGGACAGCGCTGTCCGATCTGGCGCCATCGGCGACGAAATGGTCACGAACTGCGACGAGACAAAATTCTCGACAATAGAGCAGCTGAACGACCAGTTGCGCCCGAAAATAGTAGATCTTATACACTCTGACTTCTTCAGGTTCTACAAGCTGAACCTATATGAGAAAGATTGTCCGTTCTGGGACGAGCAAGGGATGTGCGGCAACAGGGCGTGCGCCGTCGAGACCATCGAGGACGAGTCGGAAATCCCCGAAATATGGCAGCCGTCGGCGCTCGGTCGCATTGGCGGTACAGTCGCGTCGCAGCCCTCGCAGTCAAATCTCGCGCTGCCGTCGCCCTTTAACGGGTCGCTCGGCGACGACACGGAAGAGAGCTGCGTCGTCGAGGACGCGGATGGCCGCCCGATCGGCGTGGTCAGAGACTATTGCGTCCCGGAAGACGAGTCCGACACGCACGGCGTATACGTATCTCTAATCGAAAACCCAGAACGATACACGGGCTACGCGGGCGAGTCAGCGCATAAAGTGTGGAGTTCTATATATGGCGAGAACTGTTTCATTCAGTCTAATTCTGTCAACAGCCCCGTGCTATTGCACGGGCCTGCACTGGCGGAGACCGAGAGCGCCCATATTGTTGATATGCAGGAATGTCTGGAATGGAAAGTATTTTACCGCTTAATTTCCGGCATGCATGCGTCGATCTCGACGCACCTGAGTTACGAATACCTGGATACGCAGTCCGGTGAATGGGGCCCTAACTTGAAAGAATTCCAGCGCCGGGTTGGCGACCACCCGGATCGTTTGGCCAATATATACTTTAATTACGCATTGGTTGCACGGGCGATTGGCAAACTGAATGGATACATAGACAGCTACACGTTCTGTTCGAACGACGAAGGGTACGACAGAACGACAAGAAAAAGGTTGATGCAGCTCGCTGGAACGTTTGCAAACCGCGGCCGCATGCTGTTTGACGAGACCGCGCTGTTTGACGGCCCGCCTGAATTAGCTATGTCTCTTAAGGACGAGTTTCGCAACAGGTTCTTCAATGTCAGTCGGATCATGGACTGTGTTGGGTGCGACAAGTGCCGGTTATGGGGCAAGCTGCAAATCATGGGCTACGGTACTGCTCTGAAGGTTCTTTTTGACTTCCCTGACGAATACGTGGAAGGGACGAAGGTTCCTATTTTGCGCCGGACGGAGATGGTCGCGCTAGTGAACACGATGGACCGGCTCTCGAAGTCGGTAGAGGCTATCCAGCATTTCCGGGCGCTCGCCCAAGAGAAGAGGTACCCTGACGGTATCCGGGGCGACTTTCACCGGGCATGGGACGAGGAGATTCAGCGCACTAAAGAGGCGCTGGTATTTGTGTTCTGGTCGTGGGTGTATTTGCCGCAGAACGTTTACCGGTTGGCTCTGCACTACATTGCGCTGCTGTGGAATTCGTTTATTGGCATTGAGCAGCGCGGTGTGTATAGCCACGTCGAGCTGTAGCGGGCTGCGAGCCGTTTGTAGCATTAATGATAGATATAATGACGTTTGACGGTAGTTTGAGGGTAACGTGAGCGCGTGTAGGGCAAATTGACGAAGACCGTAGATCAGTCGATTGGCATGTCTGTTGGCGTATCTATCGACATATCAACTGACATGGCATCCGCATCCGACTGCGGCGTTTCGGGGGCTTCGGAGTCTGGTTTTGATGGGTCCGTGACATCTGGCATGCCTGGATCGCCAGAGGGCAAGTTCAGCAGCGGCGGGACATAAGGGGTAAGGGCCATTGAAAGACTCGGATCAGTGGACGTGCCAGCTTTCAGTACAGCGCGGGGTATTTGTTTTATCTCGCGCCGCGCAATCGGGTTGATCGAAAAGACAGAATCGTTTTCGTCTTCTGAGGAAGTATCGTACTCATCAAGCGATCTGACAAAGATAGTGTATTTTGTATCGTCAACGTCCATGAATTCGTTATCGTCTTTGGGTATATCAATAGAAAGCCGCTTCATGCCGTCTAGCAGACGCTTCTTCGTCCTCTGGTACCCGTCATTATCGTCATCGCGGTGCCGCTTCTGGTGCATCTGGAGACTTCTGGAAACGAGACTTGACTCGGGAGGTTCCCAACACTCAACCTTCGACTACGAACACCGCACCATGTCGTCCAAGCAAGACCCCTCAGCGTTCCTCGCCGGTATCAAAGGCAAGGACGTCACTGTCGAGCTGAACTCCGGCATCGAATATAAAGGTAGGCGCTGCAGCTACTTTGATATAGCCCGTTTAGCATATACTAACTTCCCTAGGACTTTTAAAATCAGTAGATGGGTACATGAATATTTCGCTAAGCAACACCAAGGAGATCGCCAACAACAGGGTCACCAAAGAGTACGGCGACGTATTTATACGCGGAAACAATGTCCTGCTTATTTCAGACTAATGTCAAACTAATTTCGACTATGTTCGACTATGTACGAACTCACTTCAAACTAATTTCGCGGGTTTCACCGCTGTTAACGCATACGACTTGTATTTACACCAGTACTTTACTTACTCCCAGTGACTTCTCTTAGCAACAGTCATGAACATCTACGTGCAGCTTGAGCCTAGGTGTCTCGCGGTAACGGCTGGTGAACATGTCCTCGTATTTAGACGTACTGACGATAAAGTAAAATGCATTGTAGAATTTGTCTCGCAGTCATCCATTGACCTCTCGACGTTCAAGCTGCTATCGGACCAGAAACTATATGGGATCGTCGGTTTGATATACGTCCAAGAAGAGACCTATCTCTGCACCATCTCTTCGCGCACGCCTGTTGCCGCTCCACGGTTCGGCGAGACTGTCAACCGGATCAACGACGTCTACTTCTACTGTCTTACGTCTTCCAAGTACGACTTCATACAGCTCGACACCCTCGGCAACGTCGTCTCCATTCCGCACCAGCGAGACCGCAGGAACCCTGCCGTTCGCCAACTCCAACAAGAGACACCCCGCACATCTTCCTCGCCTCTACCTCCGTTACCACCGCGACCTCAGTCAGACCACGTCACAGACAGCGACGACCCCGCCGTTCGCGGCGCCACAATCGCCTTCGCTAACCTCCAGCAGCAGCGGCAGCAGGAACGTCTGGCATTGGAACAGCAGCAGCAGCGAGATCGCCAGTACCGAAGGCCCTCGCCTGACGCCCCACAGGCCTCGTACTACCCTGAGAGCTCTGGCGGCGCTCGCTACCAAATCGGCGACGTTATAGACCATCCGTGCCTTGGGCTACGCCGCCTCCTTGCCGACGGCTCCTTCTATTACTCGCCCGACTTCGACGTCACATCTAATGTCCAGCGCCGCCAAACTGGTGCGACGGCTCCAATTATGATGCACCAGCCGCAAACACAGTACGATTCCGACCTAAGCGTCAACGTTGCACACGCCTCTCGTTCTCCAAACTCAGGCGTCGGAGACTGCGCAGAAGACACCTTCATGTGGAACTCTGCGCTGATACAGGAACTCCTCGTCTTTCGACGACATCTACTATCCGACCAGCGCAAGGATTTTGACAAATGCAAGCTGCTAACTACTGTCATTCGCGGGTTTGCCGCATCAACTAAGAGTACCGCTGGCGGCCTCCCAGTACGACTCACTGTCATTTCAAAACTCTCGTCTATGCGCGCCGGAACCCGTTTTAATGCGCGCGGCGTAGACGACACCGGTGCTGTGGCAAACTTTGTCGAAACAGAAACTGTCGTTGAAAGTGAGTCCTTCTTGTTCGCATACACGCAAGTCCGCGGATCGGTACCCGTATTCTGGGAACAAAGCACGCAACTGCTCACTACTAAAATTAAAATCAACCGGTCTAAGGAAGCCACACAGCCTGCTTTCAACAAGCATTTTGACCTACTCACGGGAAAGTACGGCCTTGTATATATACTGAACCTGCTTTCTGCGACTAAGCCAGGCGAAGTAGAATTGTCTCAAAGATACCGCCAATTGGTAGAAGATGCAAGCTTGAAGTCGTTCTCCGGTCAAATGTCTATGCTGAACTTCGACTTCCACGCAGAGGTCAGCCGTGGTGGAAGCTACTCGGCCGCCTCAAACATTATCGTACCTATACAAGACGCCCTCTACGACTTTGGGTTCTTCTTGTATGATCGCAATACGTCCACTATTCAGCTGGAACAAACTGGTGTGTTCAGAACAAATTGTTTAGACTGTTTAGACAGAACGAATCTCATCCAAGAGGTCATTTCACGCTATACTATGGAACTGTTCTTCAGAGAGCGCGGCGTGGATTGCTCTCCTGGCGTGAATGACGACATTTTCTACAAGCATTCTATAATCTGGGCAGACAGCGGCGATCAGCTGTCTAAGATTTACGCAGGAACTGGTGCACTTAAATCTTCCTACACGAGATCCGGCAAAATGAACTTGGCTGGCGCACTCTCTGATGCGACCAAGTCCGTGAGTCGTCTATATATCAATAACTTTATGGACAAGTCCCGCCAGCAGACAATAGATTTCCTCCTTGGACGCCTTGAAGGACAGGTGGTTGTTGGTGTCTATGATCCTATCAACGACTATGTGGAGTCTGAACTAGAACGCCACAAGTCTGAGTTTTCAGCTCAGAAGGAGATATCTATTGTCACTGCGACATTCAACGCTGGTGGTGCTGTTCCGGATGGCAAAACAAACCTAGACGACTGGCTTTTTCCTGCTTCTATGGAGGAACTCCCGGATATATTTGTCATTGGCATTCAGGAGCTCGTCGACTTAAATCCAGGACAGATAATCAATGCTGACTCAGGGAGACGCGTCATATGGGAAGAGACCATTCTGAACTCTCTCAATGCGCATGGAAATTACGCTCTCCTGCGTGTTGGTCAGCTAGTTGGAACTGCATTGTTCGTCTTCGGCAGTCTAGGAGCGCTTGAACATATTCATTCGGTGGAAGGTAGTATGAAGAAAACTGGGTTTGGCGGAATGGCCGGCAACAAAGGTGGCCTTGCCTGTTCATTACATTACGCAGATACGTCTTTCTGCTTTATCACTGCACATTTTGCTGCTGGTCAGCATAATGTAGAAGAACGTGTTCAAAACTACAAAACTTTAAGCAACGGTCTTCGTTTTTCTCGAGGAAGATCTGTGCAGTCTCATGATGCTGCTGTTTGGTTTGGCGACTTCAATTTCCGTATTGGAGGAGGACTATCGTATGATGACGTTATGGACGCTATTCAGCACTCTAATTTAGAAGTTTTACTTGAGAGCGACCAACTGCACCAGTGCATGGTGGCGGGACTGGCTTTCCCGTACTATAGAGAGGCTTCAGTGACTTTTATGCCTACTTACAAGTTTGATGTCGGAACTGACTCATACGATACCTCCGAGAAACAACGAATTCCATCATGGACCGACAGAATTATATACAAGGGCAAGCCGCTTAGAAGTCAGTATTATAATTCTGTGGCTAGTCTAAGAATCTCTGACCACAAACCTGTAACTGCAATATTCAGAGCGTCTGTTGAGATCATTAACCGCGAGAAACGGACACAGATGGCACGTCAGATATATGAGAGACGAAGAGGCGAAATAGGAGGCATTTCCTCTGTGACGAAGAAGCAGGAATTTAACGGAGTCACCCTAAAGAATGGCTTGCCTCCGCCGTCGTCTAGCAATCAACGATGGTGGTTGAACGGCGGTAGGCATGCAAAAGTACAGTTTCCCGATGCTAAAAAGGGCACTATTGTGAATCCTGGTTTGCCAAATAATCCATTTAATATTTCTAAAGTAGAGCAGGAGTTTATATATACTGACGCTCTCACTGAGAAGACAGGTGATGATTTGAAATTACGAAAATCAGTCCCCTCCGTGCCGGCAAAACCTGCAAGCCTGAGATCTACGCCTATTTCGCCCGGTCACGACTCTAAAATATCACAGAAGAGCATTATCTCGCAGAAGAGTTCTATATCGCACAATAGCGCTTTACGTTCCTTGCAAGACAACAATTCGGGCTCATCTACGCCTAGTCTGATGGACGACGATGTCATCGACACGTCGAAATCGCTCGACAAATGGGAACCTTTGAAGCCTACTTGAATAAAAGAAGTTAAATGAATAAGGAAAGAAAGAACTTTCTGAAATTTGCGTGGTAGTGTACAATTAAAATGCTTCGTTGTTTGTTAAAGCAGCGCCTGCGGTGCTAGAGGAATAAGCCAAAACCCATTTCGAATCGGTTAACAAGTACTTGCAAGCCGTCGTCCATTCGCCATTACTGGAATTCACGGAGAGTTTTATACTGAGACCATTTATATATTCCTTGTCAATTTTGTAAGGTATAGACAAGTTTGCATCTCGTTTTAGCAGTTCTTTGTATATGTATTTGAGGATAGAAAGCAGAGCTACCATGGCCTCGTCGAACTTACGGAAAGTGAGCACTCTTTCAATAGTGTATTCACCAGAAGAGAACACGTTTAGCACCTTTGTAGGCCTATTATGTGAGTCGAGCACCTCGATTCGAGACGTAGAGCCCATGGGAACAAGACGATAGTTCGGTAGAGAAATGTTTAGCATTTCCAAGACATTGGCGTAGAGTAAGACTATGTAGCCGAGCGCTGCGTTTATTTCAGGCCATTCCACAAGTATATCCGGCAGTCTCCCTAGCCTGAGTCCATTTATTGTACCGAAGAAACCGTCGTGGCCTATGCAGAAAGTATCATTGTAAACATTAGTCTTTCTGAGCTTGTTGAGCTGGTCAAAGTCGTGGTCGTAGATGAGGTTCATACTTTCACGTTCGTTCATGAACTGGTCTATTTCTGCAGCAAGTTTGTTCTGTTCAAGCCAGAACTTTGTGCTTTCTGACTTTATAGCATCGTGTTCCTTGTCGAGCTCAGCAAGCTGTTGTTTGAGGGAGTCGTGGTGTGTCTCCAGGTCTCTGAGCCGTTTCATGAGGTCAGCCTGCTCGTGGATGGCGGCACGGTATGCCTCTTCCTCGTTTGAAGCCTTTTCGGACGACGATGGCCGTTCCATCCGGCGGATCTGTTGGATGTAAACGTCGCGCTCCTTGGTGAGGTTATCGAATTGGTCCTTGAGTGCCGCAATAACACTCTCGGTGCATTCAGCGCACATGGGAAAGTCCAAGTCGGAGTCGCCCGAAAGCATGCTGTAGAGCTCAGCCGTAGACTCAATACCGTTCGCCAACTGCTGCTCGGCGTCTTCGGTATCGAGAAGCACAAACGAATCGGTGTTGTCTAGCGCTTCGATCCGGTTGACGATGTGCGCGGAGGCGGCTGATTCGTACAGCGCTGCGCGGTCTTCAGGCAGCACGACATCCACAGCATCCGCACCAGCATCTTTCTTCAGTAGAGCCCCCAGCCGCGGTCCATGCAGATGCAGTAGACTTTGGTGCGTCGTGATTGGCAGATGGCAGTTCGTGCACGACTCCGCCATTAGTGGTAGACGCAGACCAGGTGTTGCACCTCCCACCTCACCCCCACCTCTACCCACCTTGACCTTCCTCACCATGGATGACTCTGGCGAACCACTGCTAGCCAGCAACAGCGGCAGCGCAGACTCGCTAGACGACACCGATATCAGTTCCGCCGTTTCGACCCCTCAGAAGAATCGCAAATCTCGCTTTGCAGACCTCCAATTCGCCTCCCCCTCCACCTCTACCCCCAGATCCCCGTCCATTGCGTCCTTCTCTTCACCGCTCACCTCGCGCCTACGTTCACACTACGACGTCCAAGTCTCTTCCAGGGCGGTAGTAGCACCTTCTGCGCCTTCCTCCGCCACTGTCGACCTTCTCGACAACCTCTCCTCCGTACGCTGGCGTCGTCTCCAAAAACTCTCCAACGTGCTCTACTCGGAGCATACCGCTAGAGTCTTCGGCGCCCCGCAATGCCTCGCAGTCGGCTCTTCCATACTTGTAGGTACTTCTAGGGGGCTTGTACTGGTTTTCTCATACACTCAGATACTGGCATCGGTGCTTGGCCAAAACTCACCCGCCACAGAAAGCGGCCCAGTCACCGTCCTCGCCTTCTCGGCAGACTGTACCGTCCTGGCTGCTGGCCACGCCAACGGAAACATACTAGTTTACGACCTCTCGCGGCCAGACACATATTCCTATGTCATTCGGTCTGTCTCACGAGATCGGCTAACACACAACACGCACTCCGACGGCCATCTTTCAGGGTCAAAAATCCTGCATCTCACATTCTTAGGCAAACGTCACTCGCTGCTAGCCTCTACTGACGACCATGGCATCGCCCTTCTACATCAGCGCGTGCATGGACTAACTGGTGCGCGCACCGTATCTACTAAAATTCTTGGAAAATACCCCTCATCAACCTCTGCAACTTCTCTAAAACCTCGCATACGCATTCTTCTCGCATTTTCACATCTACCGTACGGAAATCTCGTGTTCCCTACGGATAATATGGGTATTATTGCTGTCGTCACCCCGTTTCAACTGGTCATTATTGCATTGACGCCCTCTGCTCAAACACTCTACCAGCTGAAGCGGAAGGCCCCTGTCACTACAAGTATTGGCGGCGCCGCTAGTTGGCATCCTGCTGCTAAACGCGGCGATACCGCAACATTCCCTATGCTGGCATACTCTTGGGCGAACGAGCTGCACGTACTACGTGTGTCGCATCCAAAGGACATCAACGCTGACTCTGTGGAACCCGGTGATCTGCAGTTCTCCAACTTCTGGTCCTGGAAAACCGACGAAACTATCGTCGCAGTAAACTGGCTGAGCAATATGCTTATTTCCGTGGTCACGCTAACTCAGAGACTGTTCATTATAGACTGCACAACTATGGACTTTGTTGACCAATCAGATATCAACTCTAGAGGCGTTGTGCACCATCCGTTTTTTATTAAATCACTAGGTGCGCTCAACAAGGATGCGAATTCTGGCATCGCCACTCCTAACTCCGCACACTACATTCCAGAGTCATATTTCAACTCAATTAGGACTTTTAAAGAGCGCATATTTCTCCTAGGCAAGTACGAGCTTGTGGTTGGCACTCTCGCAAACTGGGCAGACTGGCTGCTTGCCATTATGGATAAAGGCAATTGCTCTGAGGCAATATTTCTGGCTCTTAAATATTACAAAGGCGAAATTAATGGTGGTCTAGTGGGACTGCCATCCGATGACAGAACTCGTAAAGCTATGATGTCCGAGAAAATAAAAGAATTCGTCATTGCTTCTCTAACATACGTCCTCAGTCATGCTACAGAAGTAAACACCGATATAGAGGATGAATCTGGAAACTCGGTTTTGCACGATCTGTCATATTATTGCTTTGAGGCGCTTACCACGCTTCACAGCGAAAACATGCTCTACGAACAGGTATATGACCTGTATGTGCGCTACAACAGTGTCGGGAGTTATTTTGAAGTTCTCAAATTGTTTATATACACAGGAAAAATTACATCCATTCCCCCTAATATATGCAAAGCGCTAGTCACATATGATGTTGCTGGAACAGTCAGTGATGATCTACAAATGGTTCTTTGCAGACTTGACCCTTTGTCTTTTGACATAGATTGGACCTCTGCAAAATGTGCTAAAAATGGTTTATGGGAGACTCTTGCCTATATTTGGACCCGAGGACTAATGGATTGCATTACGCCCTGTTTCTACTTCTTTGATCTCGTTTCCCAGGCTCTTAGTGGTGCTATCAGCCCTAAAGTGCTGGAGGGCGCGCGCACTACCTACGAATACTTTGCTTATATCCTCACTGGAAAAATATTTCCTTCAGGACACGTAATGGAACCTGGAGTGGCGTACTCTATGAAAGCTTCTTTATACTATATGCTGTTTCTAGGAACCACCATAGTGTGGCCCTTTGTGGATGGAAAAATACTGTCTGTGGATCCTGCGTTTAACGAAGAAGCGTTTCCTTATCTGAAGATGTTGCTGTCTTTCGATTCAAAAAGGTTTTTTTCGTTCCTCAGCGAAGCATTCGAAGACAGTTTCTTGAACGATTCTACTGATGAAGACAACAGCTCTGTCGGGACCTATTCGTCGCCTGACCAGGATTTTGGGTCAGCTCTTACTCGTCAGTACATTATTCAAATTCTGCTAGATATATTTGACAGTTCTTTTTATGCGTCAAATAGTGAAGCTGCAATCAGGTTTAGTATATTTCTTTCTTCGAATTCTGTTAAGTACCCGCAATTCCTGATACTTTCTGATAACACGAAGGACCGAGTGATTCGATCGTTATGCAAGTTGCCAGAGGAGTTTGAGTATCTGCATACTGAGGCAGAACTTGGTTTAGAATGCTTGCTATCTCAGTATCGTCCAGTAGACTTTGACGACGTGATTGAGCTATTGAAAGACTCGCAGTATTTTGTTGCTTTGCAGGATTTATACCGATCTGAGAAATGTTTCATTGAGCTTCTTGACATGTATGTTAAGGAAGGAGGAGTAGACTCTGGAGGACTATTCAATGCGCTGTCGGAGTCCATCGCCTATGCAGAAGAGCAAGAGGATGACGCTATGTTGTCGAGAATCAGGAGTTTCATTCAAGAAAACATTGACATTCTGGTGCGTGGCAACTCTACAGAATGTGTGCATATACTTGACAGATTTTGGCCTGAGTTTTACAGCGGTATTAATGACATTCAGAGTGATGGCGACTTCGCTCAGCTATTCGAGGCCCTTTTAGCTTCTCGCGAAGATAGAACAGGGCCGTGGTATACTACCGAAACCATTCAACGATATGTTGGAATTATGGCGCTAGTCTCATCTGAAAAATTGCAGTGTTTTTTAAATAGCTTGAGCCTTGAGACACTGAAGAAGCTGGAAATTGAGCAACTAAAGGAAAAGTTGTATTCTATTGCGGATTATGAAACCATTATCAAGCTATACGATTATCAAGACAATTTCAAATCTGCCTTAGAAGTTTGCGCTAATGTTATCAGAGACTTCGACGTTAGCCCGGAAGTCTGCATAAAGATGCTGGAAGAAGGATCGGGCTTGTGCGTGAAATACTCAGAGCAGGCGGTTCGAGAGGACAGTATAGCTATTAGTAAATGTGAGCATTTGCTGGCAAAGTTTTTACGAGATAGCTCGTGCTGGCTTTTGCGCTCGTCTTCTGAATTTGCAGACACCAAGCTGGCGAAATCTGCGAGGTCGAAAGTACAGAATGTTTTTTCGACGGTTTTAGCTGTTTCCTCGCCGAAATTTGCGGACATTAGCGAATCAGAATCCGTTTCTGAGAAGAAACGGATCGGTAGTTTATCTATGGGTGTGATAATTCAGCAGTTTCTTGATCAGATTGCTGAGTCTGGTGCCAAAGGTTCTGGGATGACAGTGCGAGAGATTTTGGAGTATATCCTGGAATCATACACTTACCAAAAGAACATTGCTAAGATCATTGACTCTATTTTGACTACGCGTAACCGCGGACATTTTTCAGAAATTAAGCTAAAGCAGTCAGGCTGGCGGCCGGCTGTTTCGAAACAATACTTTCGCGCAAGCTTATGTGAGATATGCGGAAGGAGGCTTGTAGGCCACGATGCTGGACTGAAAGAGGAGAACATCTTATTGGAATGGGTTGAGCTACGCAGAAAGAGATCTGCGGGCTCGAGAAAGGATGACAAAAAAATGAATGCGTCAGGTCATGAACTCATTGTGTTTGGATGCAAACATGCATTTCACGTCAAATGTCTACGTGGAATGGGCATAGAACGCGATGCGCATGGCCTCCTGCATTGTATTGTATGTGACAAATAGCACAATGACTATTCAACATTAACAGAAATTATATATATAAAAAAATAGGAAATAACATAATGTACTTACGTACCCGCAGCGACAACGGCGGCGGGTATATGCTGTTCACCGTATTGAGTGGCGTGGCGAGATTATGGCTAGCTGGTATGAGCAGTAGTATGTAGGTGATTCATGCAGTAAATGTTAGACGTCTTGGAGGAGCTCAACGCGCGTTGAGAAGGACAATATAAAAGAGCGTATAAAAGGAAGAAAGAACATATCAGCTTTTACCAAACAGTTTCTTTTTCTTTTTCTTCTCTTTGCCTTTAGACTCGTTGAGGTTGATGGCGGAGTTGTCGGTAGCGTAGGCGCTGGAAGCACCAGAATTGCCTAAAGAAATAATTTTGCGCTCAGGTTCGCGCGGAGGAATCACAGTGCGGTTATTACCATACTGGTACGAGTAAGGGTCTGGCTCGACGGGGCGACCGTACTCGTCGTAGTGGGCTGCCTGGTGGACGCGATAGTTTCGCGTTTTCCAGTCGAAATCGGACTCCTGAGTGTACCGTCTGTCGTACCAGTTGTAACCTTCACGCTGCATTTGATCGAGGTAACTGGGATCGCCGGTGGCACAGTATTCGAATCCGCGAATAGTTGCTAGCGGACGCTCGTCGCGAGGACGCGTCGGGTTGGTATGGTCCGGGTTGGCGATCGGTTTGCCGGTAAGGTCTCTAGAGACCATATCGGGGGAGAGTGTGCCCTCAGAATGGCCGCTGTTTACTTCATAAGGCTGTGCCTCATTTACAGCGTTGAGCACGCGGACGTTACTGATGTCTTCTTTAAAGTGATATTCTGGCTGGTTGGCGTGAGGCTTAGGCTCAGCGCTCTTCCTCTTGCTGAAAATCCCCATAGTGCGAGTGTCGATACGCGTGCGTAAATGATCTAGAAAGTCTTATTAAGAGAATTCAAAGAAAGACTAACTGGTAATCAAAGTCGATTACTCCTGGATGATGAGAAATGTTGCAGCACTTACAACAGATTGGTCCCTGCTCGGATGCGTAGTGGTGATTGCCGTCGGCAGTTACGAGAAAGATGCGAAAAAAAACACTAATTTTTAGAGTTTCTAGATTATCCTTTTCCGTTTGCCGAAATGCGCGAACTTCGTTGAATACCGCTAAGAAAGCCCAGAATAGAGCGCTTTCATTGTGTAATTATGGAGAGCCTTTAAATTCCTGCAATACTGGAATGCTATGGCCCGGTTTGCCTGCGGGACATTCAGCGGTGTGATGGTGCAACTGGTGGATGACTACACTCAGCAAACAGATCACAAGCACATTCCAGCGCACGTACTTGACAGTAAAATGCCGTGAAACTTCCTGAATCATATCACGGCTTTATTTTTCAGATATCCAAGCCAATACTTTATTTATCGGTTTTGGGAACTTCTTAGATTCTTTTGCAGTGAGGTTCTGCTGGTTTAATTCTGATTCCAGTGGCCATTGATGCTGTTGGGGCTGCTGGTGTTCCTGCTTTCGGCTCAGTTTCGGCTCTGAAACCCACGCGATCTCGTATGTGGTCTGCGGTGCGCAAAAGTCTTGCCATAAATTAGGAATGATTATCGAGTCTGTCACAGTGTCTCTAATCTCGAACTGGCCTTTGTCGATTGACGAGGCTTTCGATGGAAAGATTTGCTTGAGCGAGTTCATGAGTGCGGTGTACGTTCTGATGCGATCATAGGGGAACGCCCAGGTTTTGAAGGTATCGCCATCACGTATATTGATATATGTGCGTGGCGCCGATCTGACAGGTCTCGATTCGATAATAGACGCTGTGCTGCTAGGGTAATCGCTCATCACGCTCTGACTGTCTGAGCGAGTCACGATCGGGGCGATCGTATAGGTTGGTGAGGACGACGAGGGGAATCGCGTCGTGTACGGCGACTGCAGAGACAAATTTGAATATTTTGGAAGCACAGCGGATTCATAGACTTCAGGGATGCTCGTTCCTGGTGACACGCCCAACTGAATCGGGGCAGTACGAAAAGGCGGAGAGTACTCGCTGGGCGTAACTATCACGCGGTCGAATGAGCTGCTAAAAGGATTTGACACACATTCGTAGCCCAAAGCCTCCGGAAGCTGGTCAAACGATATAGGTCGCTGGCTACTAACATGATTGACCGGATGCACAGGAGCGGTGTGTCTCCTTGTAGGCACGCGATGCGAAGGCGCCACTGGTTCGTCATACGACGGATCGAATATGTCCTTGTACGCTTTTTTGCGAGATCGAGAGTTTGAATACGGCATATTTAGTAGTGCTAAATGTAATATGGGTGCTTTATATAGTCAAATTAAACACTATTGACGAGCTTTTGACTAATATCTCTTTACATCGATTTGACTTGATTTGTACAGTTGCAACTGCTCTTACCTAATACAGTAATATTTTAACTTTACATTCTAAGGGCTAACTAAACACATTCACTTGAGCGATTCCATGAGTATTTGGCGGTTATTCTGTGCCGCAATTTATGCTGATGCGTATTACATATAATTCAAGAATAATTATACACGCTGAATAGCTTAAACGCTGCCGCTATCGGCATCTGGTTACGCATAAGACTCTGTTAAAGCGCAGTATCGCAAATTTTACCACCCGAACCTTAATCTGACTTTTACCTTGCAGTAGAAAAAAAAAGGAAGAAAAAATGACTGAAGACATTTCCAGAGCCGAAACTCCACTAGAAATGCCTTCTATTGTCGGTATATCATTTGGAAACAAGACGTCGTCTGTGGCGGTTGTATCACGTGACGGATCGATCGAACTGATTGCCAACCAGGACGGCGACAGATTCATTCCATCTGCACTATCGTACTTGAACGACGACGAGTACCACGGCTCGCAGGCGCTTTCGCAGCTGGTACGCAATGCCAGTAATACCGTTGTCAACTTTAGAGACTTTATTGGCAAGGAATTCGCAAAGATCGATCCCACCCACAGTGCCAGGTCCGCACACCCAATAGAGTCTGATTCGAAAGTCAGCTACCAGATCAACGGCGATACTGTCTCTGTCGACACTGTCTCTGCCCGCCATCTCACTCGAATCCGTGACCTTGCTGCCGACTACCTTGGCGTGCCTGTAACTAAAGCTGTTGTTGCTGTGCCCTCTGACTTCACCGAAGCCCAAATACAGGCTCTCCATGAGATCGCTAAGACAATCGACCTTGATATACTGCAGACAATTAAAGAGCCCGTCGCCGCGCTCATACCTTACACCTTTCAATCGGTTCATCCTTCAGACAAGATATCATTGGTGCTGGATATCGGTGCCTCGCGCACTGATGGTGCTGTCATTGCCGTGCGCGGCGGCCTGATGTGTATCCTGGCCACTGCCCACTCCTACGACTTCGGCGGTTCAAGTCTCGACGACATTCTAGTTGACTTCATCGCCAAAGAGTTTGAAAAGAAGAACAAAGTCAACCCCAAATCTGAACCGCGTGCCGTCGCTAAAATGTACGCCGAGGCCGAAAACGTCAAACGTGCTCTAAGCGCTTCGAAAACAGCTACCATTTCGATAGAATCTCTCGCCTCCGGATACGATTTTCACATGTCTATAAACCGACTGAAATTTGAACTGCTCGCACGCAAGGTGTTTGAGCTGTTTACCTCGTTTGCCGACGAGGTCGTTGCTAAATCTGGCCTCGACAAGCTCCAGATCTCAGAAATCGTACTTGCCGGTGGCACATCAAACATTCCTAAGATCTCGACGCTGCTCGGTGCCAAATTTGGTGAATCCACCACAGTGGTGTCACCTTCGACTTCTATCAAGGCCTTTAACACAAGCGAGCTCATTGCCCGCGGTTGTGCTATGCAGGCTTCCTGGATCAGCGCCTTGGACGCCGACGACATCCAGGAAATCATGCAGCCGTCCGTCACTGTCGCCGCGCACACCTCTAAAGCCATTGGCGTACAGTTGCCCGACAATGAACTTGTCGTCGTCGTAGAGCAGATCACCGCTGTTCCGATCAGAAAGACCGTCGTTCTTCCTGGCCCCGCCGAAGACGGCAACGTCTTAGTTTCCATTGCCGAGGCTGACACTGAGATCGTCAGCAGAAAAATAGAGAAACCCGCTCCGTCTGAAAATGAAGATGACGATGACGACCTCGGCGGCTTCTCAGACGATGAAGACGAAGAAATCAGAGAAATCAAGGTCAAGTCAGCAGCTAAAATCGCCGATATTGTCCTTGAGAATGTCAAAGGCGGCTCCAAAATTGAAATCGTTATTAATATCACTTCAAAGCTAGGCATGTCCGTTGCTGCAAGGCCTGTCGGCAGCTCTTCAGCTGTTCGTTTGGAAACTGAGTGCTCTGTAAGCCAATAAGGTGACTACTATTAAATCAGTTATAAATATATCAATATTTATATACATCTAAGACATTATAAATAGCGTAATCTTGACACTTGTTGGCGCCTGAACGCATAAATAGCAATCATCTCTTTATCTTTCTCCTTGTATATTTTTTTTTCTTTTTTTTTCACTTTATGTTGCTTTTACCTTCACCGTTGCGTTCATGTGTCAATCGCTAGAAATTGGGATCCGGTTCACGAATAGAGACTTTATCTTTGATCTCAGCAAGCTTCTCGGGCGGGATAGGGTTGCCTTCCGCGTCCTTGTACACCTTGCGGTAGGCCTTGACCTGGCCATCGGCATCTGTTCGATATATAGTCTCGGGGGCGCCAGCATCTTGGGTGGTCTTAGCCGAAACCTGAACTGACGGCTCAAAGTTTTCTTCAGCAGGCTCTTCCTTGTTCTCGGGCTGTCCTTTTTCTTCAATGAGCTCTTCTCGTTCGTTTTCTTCCAGTTCTTTTTCTTCCACGGACTCTTCTTGGACAAAATCAGTGGAAGCCTCGCCTTCCTCTTGAGGAATTTGGGCCTCTTCGGTCTCTGCCAGTTCAGTAGCCTCGGTGATAGTGGGTTTAGCGAACGGGTCGCCTACAGTCGCATACTCCTCGTAGCTTTGCGGGTACAAACCGCAGTTGAAATCCCATGTATCTAGAATCTTGGCGTTATTGCACTCTGACTGCGTCCATTCAGTACCGTAAGTGATGCGAGAGTAGCGGTAGAAGGCGACTAAGCTAAACAGCAAGAACGTGACGAGAATGGTCTCGCGCAAAAACTTGTTGTAGGGCATGGCGCTTGCGTATACGTCGATCGTTAATACAATAGCAAGTATTGCGAAGTACAGCGCAGGCAAGTAGTGGTGCAGGAAAAGCTGTCGGCCCATCAGGAAGAAAGGAAAGTAGTGCAGTGCCCATGCGGTGAACGTGCTGCCCAGATAGTGGTCGTAGTTTTGGAATGTAGGTCGAAGGTAATCATCATAGGACCTCTGCCAGCGCAGCACAGAAAACAGCTTGACTGCCACGTAGATTGCCACAGCGGCAGTAGACGACCACCAGATCAGCGGGTTCCCAAGAAGGTAAATGTGCCTCTTGTGATGACCCCAAAAGTTGATGCCACGCTTCAAAATAGGCCAAGAGCTCGGTCTAGACATGTAGGGATGCGACGCGGTGAGGCCGGCATTAGTAGTCCACATGACTTTGTTGAGCTCTATGACCTTCTCAAGGAGGGACATAGGCTCATACTTAACCAGCTCGACCTTTTCATCATAAACATCAAGCAAAGGATGCTCGTTGTGCTCAATGTACCATACAGTGTTCTTGAAAACACCTTGAGTAGTGCATGAGACTTCTTGCTGGCCAAAACCCCATTCTGGGAGCTTGTAGTTGCGTGAAAACAGCTGGCATCCGGAGCCTACGTGAATCAGTCTGATTTGCGAGTTGATAGCAGTAACGACAGTGTTAGGATCGGTGTTTTCAACAATTTCAATACGGAACAGATCGTTAGAGTCGCCTTCGAACCCTTCGTAGCCATACGCACTGACTTCGTTGAGCCAGTCAGTTTCGCTAGACGGACGAATGTCGTGAGAATGGAGGCGGCGTTTAGTATAAACGTGCTTGAGACGAATAACATCGCCGTGTTTGACATAGGAAACGGGGACAGTAGCGTAGTCAATATCAGGGCCGATAGTGCCGTTCTCGACGAGCCAGAAGTTGTTTTCGTCCATGTGCGGGTAGAGAGTGACCTGGTGTTGCTCGGAACCGCCTACGTACTGGTGTTCGTGCGAGTGAAGGTAGCCTCCTTGGGTACCGACGTGTCTGATAGTGATAATCGATCCAAGGGCGACTTTGAGCGGGACCTCGGTGTTGCGCGCACCGGGCATGTTAGCCTGAAACCTGGAGGACATGAAACCAGCACCATCACCGGAAATGGGGAGCAGGGCAAAGTGGATAGCAAACATTCCAATGTAGAATGATAGAGGGAGCACGATGAGGAAAAGCACGCGCGCAGAGAAATGTCTAACGAAAGTGCGTGGAGTCACAGAAAGGTCGCCGAGGATTTTCCAGAGTTGGTAAATGGTAAGAACACCGATCCATGCGATAGTGAACAGACCTACCCATTTAATTGAGGCTGTGATTCCGAGACCAAGGCCGGTGACTGCGAGCATGAGGTACCACTTCAACGAGAAGATTGTCTGTGTCTCAAAAGATGACCAAGCCCACGCGGTGAGCGCGGTGCCAAAGATCAAGGGAGAGTCGAGTAAGATCAATCGGCTCTGTGTGACAAGACCGTTCTCAAAGCAGACTAGTAGCGCACCTACGGTAGCACCGATGGTCGAGCAATTATAGTTGCGCAAAGTCAAGAAGGCGAGAGAGACAACAGCTACTCCTAGGAGGCCAGGGTAGAGACGCATGGCGACGTAGGGGACATGTTTGTCGAGGTAGCTGAGACCTATTTCGTGAAAGTCGAAGTCCTCATCCAAGTTTCCAAGCTTAGCAATGAGGGCGAATAGCATTTTAGCCAATGGCGGATGAACATCGAGAAAGTAGCGTCCAAGGATGTACTTGCGCGCGAATCCGCCAAAATGGACCTCGTCGAAGACGACGGAGGGCGGGAAGTTAATTTTGTAGAGACGGACGACCAGCGCAATCAGTGTCACAAATACAAAGGCGATTTTATCGCGACAAGTGTAGACGACCTTGTGGGCGGGGCCCTTTGAAGGCTGGAAAGGAGACGCCGGATTGGCAATGGGTGCGGTTTTCATAGTGAGAATACTACAGTGAAGGGGGGTATTGTCGCACAGCAAACAACCAAAAAGCAATCGAATGCACCTATTGTATTAGCCAGTTCAAATAGCAAAAATTGAAAAGGTCTGCAGTTGCTGGAAAGACCAGAGAAAATATAAACCAAGGAGGTGGTAGTGGAAAGTATTTAGCGAGATCTGTGTCCCTCTTGTGTAACGTGTACTTTAGGAGTAATTGGCCAATAGGAGGACCATATTGTTTTGATTAGTTACCCGGATTAGAACTTCCAGGACGTTAGGTGTGAAGGGATTCGGCCAGTAGCGGAGAATATGTAAATAATATAGCGTAGAGAGTTATTTCGATGCTTGTTTCATGAGGAGCCTTTTCAGTGGGGTGATCTCGTTCAGGATCTCTAATCCCCAGGAGCGCGCGGCGACAACGGGCCAGGCCGAGACCGAATACAGCTTCTCGAGCTTGTCTACTACGCCGAGCAGCGCGTTATTTACAATATAGCGGTCCCCCCAGTACTGGTCAAGCACCAGTTGCGATCCTATATCCTGGCCGAGTTGTGCGGCTTTCTGCAGCGTTGCTGCGAGAGACTGCACGTCGCCCTGACCCATGTTGAGACCCTGTCCAGCTAGTGGGTGCGTAGTGTGAGCGGCGTCGCCGACGAGCGCGATGCGCGGGGCAGAGTAGCGGTCTGCGTGTCGCAGTTTCAGCGGAAACCCGGCTCTGGACTTGTGTTCGACGTGAACCACTGGCAGTGGCACGTCTGTGCCGTCGACGAGATCGTCACAGACTGTTGAGAGACGCCACGAGACCTCGTCAACGATCTGGTCGGAATCAGTGAGCGAGAACAGGTAGGCGAGGTCGACGGGCTCGAGTCTAAACCCGGCGTTCACTAAAGATATAAACGCCTGTTCGGAGACGGACTTGAGCAGGTTGGCATTGGCGGCAGTAGTAGACCAAACGAGGCTTGCATGGCCGTCCGGCATGGGCAGCATGGCGAGTGGGCCTGTGGGCAGGAACCGCTGCCAGGCGATGGCACTCAGGTCGTCATATTCAAGACGCAGCGACGCAACGAGCCCCATGCCGTAGTCCCATCCGGTGCTCTCGATGCCTGCGTAGTGTCTGACGGGAGAGTTGGCTCCGTCTGCGCCAACGAGCAGCCGTGCACGAAAGGCGTGGCCGGGGATATGAATGATGGGCCACTGGTCACCAGGCCAGCCACTGCGACTGGGCTTGATGGACTCGAGTTTACTATTGTCAAAGATCTGCACAGAAGGGAATTCGCGGACGCGGTTAAAAATACCGCGCTGTAAGTTTTTTATCTCGATCATGTAGGCAATAGAGTCCTGGTCGACGTCGTCGCTGTCGAAATTGAGGCGAGCGTTTGATTGGCCGTCCCACACCCGCATCTCGTTATAGTCCTGCACTCTACGCGTGTCTATGTGCGCCCAGGCGCCAATATCGATGAGATGCTGGCGCGTGTTGGGAGTGAGACTGACGACGCGGTTGTCAAACGCTGTCGGTGCCCACTTGTCGAGCTGCGTGAGATCTGCGCCGTCGACAACCATCAACTTGAGGTGTTCTGTGGCTGGATGACAGGCCAGCGACGCCGCCAGCGAGAGCCCTGCGGGGCCCGCGCCGACAATTGCGACGTCAACGTCTTTGATTGCAGTGCTGTAGCGGCGTACAAGGCGTCCGAACGCCGGCTGCAAGCCGATTCGCAGCATTTCGCAGTGTGGTGGTAAGTCGAAGGTTGGGGGACTACCCACCCTATAACACCCAGCCCCCATAAAGTATACAGTTGCCAGTACACTTGCGCTGTTTTTTGAAGGTCTTTCAATGATCTACCGTGGCCCCTTCACGCCTGCGGAATTTGACGAGACCGATGCGGCGTCGGCATTGGCCAGTTTCCGCGTCCTTGTGATCGGCGCGGGCGGACTGGGGTGCGAGATGATCAAGAACCTCGCGGTTTCCGGGTTCAGGCACATCCACGTCATAGACATGGACACAATTGACCTCTCTAACCTGAACAGACAGTTCCTGTTTGCTGCTGAAGATGTCGGTAAACCCAAGGCAGTTGTGGCTGCAAACGCCGTCATGGCTCGTGTACCTGGCGTGCGCGTAACGCCACATTTCTGCAAGATCCAGGACCTTGATCTCAATTTCTACAAGCAGTTCCAGATTGTCGTATGCGGGCTCGACTCCGTAGACGCACGCAGATGGATCAACTTTACGCTTTACCAGCTTGTCGACCCAGACGACCCCGCGTCCATCATCCCCATGGTCGACGGCGGCACCGAGGGTTTTAAGGGCCAAACAAGAGTCATCCTGCCCTCGCTCTCCGCTTGCTATGAGTGCTCGCTGGACCTACTTGGACCTAAGAAGACGTACCCTATATGCACAATAGCCAACACGCCGCGCCTGCCAGAGCACTGCATCGAGTGGGCGTATATCCTTGAGTGGCCAAAACACCACCCATATCCGATTGACACCGACAACATTGACCATCTCAATTGGGTACACCAGACCGCGCTGATGCGCGCGCGTGAGAACAATATTTCCGGAGTCACATACTCGCTGACTGTCGGCGTCGTCAAGAACGTGATCCCCGCAGTGGCCAGCACCAATGCCGTCATCGCTGCCGCCTGCTGCAACGAGGCGTTCAAGCTCGCAACCGCTTGCAACCCTGTCCTCGATAACTACATGATGTATATGAGCGAATCGGATGTCTATGCACATTCCTTTGAGCTAGAGCGACGCATAGACTGCCCAGTCTGCGGTTCCATGTCTATGGCCCTTACTATCGACGCGGAAACGACTCTGAGCGAGTTCATCGACACTCTACGCGAACGAGCCGACACCAACGTCTCTAAACCCTCACTACGCACATCAGCAAAAAATCTCTATCTACAGTCTCCACCGCAGCTGGAAGAAGCCACGCGACCGCATCTAGAGGTCAAACTTTCTTCGCTAGTCGAGGAAAACGGCGAGATTATAGTCACAGACCCGAACATCCCTCTAGCACTAAAAATACGCATCCACTATAGCTGACGCATGCGCTCAATCAACGCCGATGTGCTGTTCACCGTAGCAATCTTTTCTTTAAGCGTGGGTATCATGTCTTCGAGCTTGACGGTCTCGCCGTCGCCTGCAGCGTGGGTGCCGAGCAGCTTGATCTTCACAGTGCCTTTCGGGTACTCTTCCTGTCCGAGAATAAGGGCAATAGGAATTCCAGCCCTCTCTGCGGCTTCAAACTGCTGTCTGAACTTGACTTTGGTCTTATATTGGAATTCTGCTTTGATCCCCGCTTCCCAGAGCATCTTGGAGACGGCCATTCGTTCCTTCAAGAACCCAGTCCAGCCTTCACCGCCGCCCATCGCCATGACGAACACCTCCGTATCGTTGGCACGCAGCTGATCTTCGTTAATGGAAGCCTTTATAAGAGAAAAGAGTCTTTCCACGCCGAATGAGACGCCCACACACGGGATGTCGCCTTTCTTGCTATTGGAGAACATTCCCACGAGTTTATCGTAGCGTCCGCCGGCGGCAATGGAGCCCACACCGACGTTCTCTGAGTTGTCGTCATCGTCTATGTATTTGTCTTTGCTCTTTTTGGCGTGCTTCTTTTCCGTTGCGCCGCCCGCTGAAGGTGGTGGCGCAGACGAGGCGACGACAAACTCGTAAATGAGGCCGGTATAGTAGTCGAGGCCCCTCGCAAGCGAGAGGTCGAATGAGATATATGAGGTGATCTGGTAGGCGTCTGTGTAGTCAAAGAGTCGTGTGAGATCGTCGATGCCGGCCTTTGCGGAAGGGTTCGCCATCAGGGATTCGTCAGCTTTGAGTTTTTCGAGTAGTTCAGGTCCGCCTTTAAGCTTGACGTATTCGCCGATCTTGTCAGCGACATCCTCCGGGAGGCCCTTCTCGAGGGTCATTTCCTTCTTGACGTCGGCCCAGGGCAGCTTATCGAGCTTGTCAACGGCGGAAGAGATTTTCCTGACATCGGCGTCAGGCACGCCACACGTCTGGAAAATGCCGTCGAGGATGCCGCGGTGGTTAAGTTTGGCCTTGAAGCCTTTGATGCCCAGATCAGAGAGCGTTTCAACACCAATGGCGAGGATCTCGGCATCGGGAATCATGCTCTCGAATGTGCCGGCGATGTCGAAATCGCACTGGTAGAACTCACGCATGCGGCCTTTTGTCATAGCCGGCTGGTCGCGGCGATACACCTTTGCTATATGGAACCGTTTCATTGACTGGATAGTAGGGTTCATGGCAAGGTACCTGGCGAAGGGGACTGTGAGATCGTACCGCAGCGAGCAGAGCTCGCCACCCTGGTCCTTGAGATCATATATAAGCTTTGAATCTTCTCCATATTTACCGGCAAGTATCTCTTTGAGCTCGAAGACTGGCGTGTCGAGAGTGACACCGCCATGGCGCTTGAACACCGATACGATGGTGTCGAAGATAGCCGTACGCAGGACCATATCCTTGTCGGCCCAGTCTTTAGTACCTTTTGGCACTTTTAACTGAAATTTAACACTGCTCATTGATCTAAATAGTAGTGTCGGTGCACGCAAACGTCGCATGCAAAGAAAGCTGGCAGTAGCTGGTAGTAATTGGTGGACTGGTTAAGTTTTTTCAATTTCCCTCCCGTCTAAAGGCAGCCTCTTACTTCACCAAGCGATCCCGCAGACGCACAACATCGCCATCAATATGGCCGAAATTTTGCTCGACGGTTCTGCCGCCGCTAGTTTACTGGATATTTTTGCTTCTATTACCGCACAGAAGACTGTTATCCTAGACAAACTGATCTCGCCGCGTCTAGACCGCCTCGTCAAGTTCTCGCAGCTCCAGGACAACGGCGTGGACCGCATGTTCTGGCTCGAGTCCCTCCTCGATCCCGCCACCCTCCAGAACCATGTCGTATATATACTAGATGCATCTATCGTTAATGCCCGCACACTTGCCGGCCAGCTACGCATGCTCCTTGCCTCCCCCACGCATGTTTTCGAGTTCACCTGCATCATGGTCCCCGGCTTCCCGAACACCTTCCAGCAGATCCTCACAGACGAGGGCATAGTCGGCGACGTTGTCTTCCACACTTGGTCCCCAGGACTTATAGACGTTGCTCCAGATCTCCTAAGCCTTGAGCTGCCTGCCGCAGGCGCTAAAGACCTCCTCTACTACCACCTGCCCGCACCTGTCTCCCTTATGGTCGACGCCATCAACAAAATAGAGTCCGCCCACGGCGCCTTCACCAGAGTCCTCGGCAAGGGTGCCTACTCAAAGGCGCTCTATGACGCCCTGCTCTTAAAACGCCGCGAACGCGACCTCCGCGAAGACAAAAAGAACTACATCCAAACCACATCGGCTCTCCTCGACAACCTAGTCGTCATAGACAGGTCTATCGACTGCATCACCCCCCTAATGACACAATTGACCTATACCGGCCTCATAGACGAGTTCTACGGTATACAGAATGCGCAGATACGTGTACGCGCATCTCTTGGCTCTTCGAAGTCCACGTCGCATGACGCCGCGCCATCAAACGGACGCGAAACTAACTCCGGCACCCAAATTGTCACTCTCGACCCTTCAGAAGTTATATACTCAGAAATCAAAGACCGCCCGTTTGGCGACGTTGGAAAACACCTCAACAGAATGGCGCATTCTCTCAATGACCAGTATGAGTCGCGATACCAGGCAAAAACTGTCTCGCAAATCAAAAATTTCGTCGGAAAACTCTCCGGCCTCCAATCCGAGCACAAGAACGTCGCTCTCCACACGGATCTTGCCGAAGACATGATGATAAAGTCAAACACCCCGTTGTTCAACCTCACACTCGAAGTACAACAGAACCTTGTCTCCGCTGGCCTCGATATAGACACCCTGCATGACAAGATCGACGACATGATCTTCCAACAAGCGCCCGTTGAGCTGGTCTTGCGTGCAGCTTGCTTGGAGTCTTTAATTGACAATGGAATAAAGCCAAACCGGTTTTCTGCTCTCGTGACTTCTATACTGCACGCCTACGGCCACAAACACGTTCTCACTATTTACAACTTGGAACGAATGGGACTCTTGTCTCTCAGGAACAACAGCTCGTCGTTGCTCTACGACAAAATTTCTTTTTTTTCGTTGCGAAAGGGCTTACAGATAATCGTGCCTCCTTCTGACAATGCTGCTGCCGATATTTCCCTGCCCTATGCAGGATACGTCCCTATCACTACACGTCTACTCGAGACTACTCTGAACGCGCTCTACTTAAACCACGGGGCTACTTCACGATCTATTGCCGACCTTTGCAAACTACTTCCTGGACCTTTCTTTGATAAGAAAATGAGCAGCTCCGATGGCATGGTAAATGCAAAAGAGACTTTGGGCTCTCCTAAAGGTATCACTATGATCGTGATCTTAGGCGGTATCACATATGCAGAGCTCTCTACATTCCGCATCCTCGCCAAATCCAACCCGCAAACCAAGCTCGTATTCGCTTGCACAGGTACTATATCTGGCAATGAGCTAATGCATATTGCTACATCCAAAGCGGACCATGATAAGCTTAAATGACCCGAGTGGAGATAAAGAAATAAAAATGATGTTATAATATGAAGCGAACGATATTCGGTAACAATACAATTGTCACCTTTTAATCTTATAATAACAAATCTGCACACTGGTACAAACAAATAATTAGATAAGGTGGAGGACGCATCCTGCAGGCTGGTGAGCCAATATCACTCAATGTAAGCAAATATTTCAGGCGTGTTGGCAGCAGTCGGATCATCGTGTGCAGATATCAAATGGTCATCAAGTTGACTCTCCTGTAAATGGGCAGAACCATCGATTTCCTTAAACAACTGCAATGTAGACAAGCTTCTGTTCATGCTTGTTCCCCAATCAGGATCTCTCTGCAAAAATCTATCGTCTTGATCTAATGTACCCAAAAGTCCATTACTCGCGCTAGGCGTATGAGGGAATGGAGACAATGATTCCAGCATAGGACTAGGTCCTGTCTGCCCAGAGAAAGACCCTGCAGGGCTGACACTGTCAAGAGCGTCTGTGCTTCCCCAGGTAGTACTTCTTGAGATCACAACCCCGATCTTAGAAGTGCTAGGCGCAGAACCAGAACCAGATCGCGCGGAAAGAGATTCGTGTTGAGTAAACTTTATTTCACTCTCTTCTTCCTTCACAGAAGGTAACACAGCTGGAGGCTCTGGCTTGTGACTTGGTCCGCCGAATCCTGCATCCGAACCAGGTGCAGAGGCCGAAAGGTTGGTGTCATACGGTGAGCTGTCAGACCTTGAATCAGTATTTGAATAGGCGCTTTGAGGATCCATAGACGATAGGGAATCTAGAGCGTTGAGGAAAAACAGCTCCTCGAGACGACGCTCTTCCTGTGTAGCTTCAAATAATTCCTTGAATTTCTTCTGGCATGCTATAGGGGAGAAAGACTTGTTTGTTTTCTTTGAAAGATGAATAGCGATATGGATCCATTTTGCTCGCTCGCCATCAATAAGTAACCTCTTTAACAAAGATTCATCATTCTTTCCCCATTTCATAGCAACCTGCCCTTGCTGACCTATCAGCACTTGGAACCTATTACGAGCTGAGTTGGGATTTTGCATATTCAATTCTGCAGCTATATCCGCCCATGAACTTCCTTCTAAACGCATTCTCAGTATGACTGCATCCTGTTCAATGGTATATTTAGAGAAAGGTATACCCGAACGCTTAGCATTGGCATTTGAATCGGAGTCCGACTTAGGTTCAGCACGCTTACGTTTTGCAGCCTTTTTAGAGTCAGAAACTCTTCCTGCAGATGCTTGTAAACTTTTGAGTCGTGGAGGTGACTTAGATAGTTGAATTGTAGACGCGTTCCTACTTGGCGGAAGGGATACTGTGTCGTGCGATGGTAATGGAGCGGCCCCGGTCGGGCTTAGTGATACAGGGCTCGTTATAACAGTAGAAGCAGGAGAAGTGTTGCTCGAGTTACTGTGGAGCATTTGCGTAGGAGGAAGATAAGAGCTAAAAGAATGATATCTGCGCGCACCAGGTTTTGGTCGCGAACAAGCAGTCGGTGTATCAGGCATACCCATCTGCGGGTTGGAATCGTCCACAAAGAAGAAATTAGAATGCGGAAACTCCACATTTCTCAAATCGGGTATGGGGATGTCAATAGATTCCGAGCTATTAGCTGGCTGATGGAAATTGTAGAAGACCTGACGCGAACTGCTCAGTGCAGACGGTTGGAACTGAGAGCTTGTGGTATCAGGTGTAGGCTGCTGGATGAAACTGTGGTAAGGAGTAAAAGCCGAATTAGGCACTTTATCAGTGCTCGCATTATGAAGATGACTTTGTCTGTCCAAATCAGTATTCGTGTGCGAGAGTTTTCCAATGATATCCGGGTTGATATTAGCGACCTGATCAACAGGGTCGTATTCTTGAGTATGAGTAGTGTTGTTGGCGAACCTGAGCACCGATTGACAAGATCCAGGCGTGTAAAGCTGGCCGTTGCTTGTCATCACGGATTCCGATGCGTGATTGGAGGACGAGACGGAACCGGAGTAATGGGCGTCGTTGCTGAACGCGCCGACAGTAGGGGTGTTCGGCACGTGCATTAGCAGTCCTGAGAAAAAGGTGTGAGAGCAGTTAGCCGAGTCCTTTGATGAAACCATTTTCTTGGTTTTCGATGTGGGAGGGACACGATCGGAGTCTTCGCGGTCACCCCGAGGCAGAATAGGCACGTGTTGGCGATGATATGCGTTCATTGGCGTCAGTTCGCGGGGGACCTGCGTGTCGGGAAAAGAAGAGAGCAGTTCTGGCTTCGTTACGCTGTGGTCACAGTCTGAGTCTCTCATAGTAAGGTATTAGTAGCAAGGTAAAGCGAATGACTGGAGTGAGAAGAGTGTAGTGAATAGCGCGAATCAGGAACGAGCGTTTAGGCTGATGCGAGAAGCCAGCGGAAGCAGGAAGGCGAGAACCAGGTGATCAAAAAGAAAAATAGCGTAGAATCAAGTACAGTGCTCGAGGGAGGAGTCCTGATAGAGTATGCAAAGTGGTGTAACGAAAGTGCGATTAGAGATAGCCGAAATAACAAACAGAGGTGGAGCGAGATACCAGGAGCTATAGAGTACAAAGAGAAAAGGAGACGGAGTTTGCAAATAAATCTGCCGTATCTAATACGATCAAAGAGTATATGCAAGGATGATTGAAGACAGGTTTATCGGAGGAAAAAAAGTGAGTAAAAGGTAGGAATCCAGGAATGGCTGGTACTATCGATGGCGGCTAGATCTACGCCGTTATAAGTGGGGAGAGAAAGGCAGGCGCGGGAGCCATAAAAAAGGAAAACTTAATGTGTTGCTATGACAGCGGGCATTAGTTATTCGGGTTCTAGGCCGAAATAGAGTTTTCGCTAATGCGATGCTCCACGAGGCTGGCCGCGGAGTGCAGTGCCGGTTTTGGCACTCCAAATACAGCAGAGTTATTTGTAGAGAAAGGATAAGATCAACCAGTGCAGTTCTATTCGCTTGCATAGCGTTTTTTTATGGTAGCCTCTCTACCACGGCGGCTTTATGGAGGTCCAGTCAACCTTATCTGGAAACCCTGGTAAACTTTCTAGCATAATTAGGTTTACGATCCCCGTACGTCTGTGACTACCGAGATCTACAGTCGTAATGTGCATTAGAATAGCAGAAGCCGTGTGTATGTTTTTAAGAGATCGTGGTTTTCTCAGAACTTGCCCACTTCCTTAGAAAGCCGTTTCATGAGTTCCCAGTCTGCTTTGGTGACAGTGTCGCGAAACGCCTTGTCTTTGAGCAGGTTCACGGACTCCTGTGTGATCGCGGAGTAAATGGGATCAGTTTCGTCCATGTGTCGGCCCCATGTGGGTGCGCTGGAGTCTGCATCAAGACGCACAGCTACGCCTGCACCAGACTGTCCCTTTTTGACAGTGTCAACAGCCTTATGGTTCACCTCCATGCTTACGACGCGGCCAAGACGCAGAACTTGCCGGTGCCCCTCATTATCATTCTTGACAATTGCCAGCGGCGTTCCGACCCGCAGCGAACCTTCAACGAGATCGACTCCAATAATCATCGGATTCCTCTTGTTAATGATCTGTAGCGTCTTCAGTATGCACGGGTACACCAGCTTGCTGGCGTTTTCCTTGCGTTTCTGGTCTAGAAGCTCCTCCTGATATGCCTTGAACTTGTCGAATAGATGGTAAATGATATCGGCCTTGAATATTTTGACACCCTGCTCTCGCGCATATGCCTCAGCTTCTTTGTCCACCTTAACGTCAAAACACAGCATTATAGCAAACTGAGGCGCTCTTTCCAGCATAGTAGCGGCCATCATGACATCTTTTTTAAATACCGGCCCGATAGAGAAGTCCATTACGGGGATCTTCATCGACCGCAGGAAGTCTAGCAAAGCTTCTAGAGATCCAAGCGTAGACGCCTGCACCCAGACGCCCTTGCCGCTAGAGCTGACAGTCTTTTTGAGGTCCTGAAAATCCTTCTCAACTTCTCTGAGAACGTCTTCCTCATTATCGTCCGGACCGACGACCAGCAGTCGCGATCCGGCAATAGCCTTGTCAAGATCGTTAGCGGCAATCTTAACGCCTAGCGCCGCCTTGACCTGCTTGTGATGCACGTACTCAGACTTGATTCGCAGTTCGCGGAGCGGCTGCGGCGTTAGCAAAGCCCTGACATTTGTAGCAATACCGCCGTTCATGCCGCACACAACGATCCGGTCTCCTTCGTGTAATATTCCGTTCGATAACACCACATCAATAGTAGTACCTAGACCTTCAATAACCTTAACTTCCAATACCGTGCATTCTAGTTTCGACAGGTACATGAGACGCGAGGCCATGCGCGTTTGCGTCAACTCTACCAGCAGCTGCAGCAGATCAGGAATTCCTTCTCCAGTGACGGCAGACGTCGGCACCAGCGAAACGTAAGATCCTTTCTTCTTGTTCAGGTAGTACACCTCAGAGTTAAGTTCTTGCTCGGCCAATTGCACTTTTATATTTTCCATGCGGTCCTGGAACTCGCGCTGCACAGACTTGCTCTGCCTGTTTAGCGAGTTGCGCACAGCGTTGTTTGGAATTGACTTCCAGCCGTATAGACGGTCAATTTTGTTCAGTGCAACAATAAACGGTGTCTTTCGCGCCTTCAGCAGATTGATGGACTCAATGGTTTGCTGTTCGAGTCCGTGCATGATATCTATAACCAGAATAGCAATATTACACAGGGACGAGCCACGAGATCTTAGATTCGTAAACGATTCGTGACCGGGCGTGTCGATAATTAGCAAGCCAGGGATCTTGTATTCGAAGTCTTTAATCTTCATGACCGCCGTCTTCTGCTTGATAGCATCCACAGGGAAGTATGTGGCACCGATCTGCTGTGTGATACCGCCGGCTTCGCCCTCCTGCACGTTCGTCTGGCGGATCTTGTCGAGTACCTTGGTCTTGCCGGTATCAACGTGTCCGAGAATACAGCAAATAGGCGAACGCAGGTCCTCGCCAGGCTTTTCTGCGCTAGTTTCGAGCTCTTCTTTCGCTTCTGGGATCTTAGAGACGGCATCTTCTGTGTCATTGACAGCTTTCTTTTCCGCTTTGGGTTCAGCTTTGGGCGCAGGCTTGGGTGCCGTCTTGGTTTCAACTTTAGGCTCTTCTTTGGATTCTTCTTTAGGTTCAGTCTTAGACTCAATGGTTTCCTCATCAGCCATGGCTTCCCAAGACTCTTCTGGGGCGTCATCGGCCATGTCTTCCCACGAAGCACCAACATCTTCCTCATCCTTAGTCTCATCCTCGTCTAGAGCAGCTTCCCAGGAGTCCGCTATATCGTCGGCGGCAGGAGCAGTGCCATTCGGCTTAGGGTCGTCCTTTCCGGCAACCAGTTTGGGCGGGGCAGCGACCTTTTTGGACGATTTGACCTCAGAAGGAGCTGCTGCCGCCGCCGCTGGCTCAGCTGCAGCCGGCTCAGCTGCAACTGACTTACCGGACTGTTTCTTCTTCTTACCGTAGACCGGCTTGACCTTCTTCTCGCCCTCATTCAAGCCAGATATCTGCACTCCAGACGCGAGAAGGGCCTGCAGCTTGCGCTCACGTGCAGCAGCAGCCTCTTTCTCTTTCTTAGTGAGGAGCTTTCCCTGTGCTCTAAGCTCCTCTTTCTTGAGCCGCTCCTTCTCCTTCTTAGCTTCGCGCGCCAGCTGCGCCTGTCTCTCCTCCTCTTCAAGACGTAGACGTTCCTCTTCTTCGCGCCGTCGCTCTTCCTCCTCTAGTCGAGCCTGTTCTTCCTCGGCCTTCCGTTTAGCCTCCATCTGCTTCTTCAGGGCCGCGAGCGCGCCGGCATGTTTCTTTTTCGTTTTGGTCTTCTTCGGCTGGTCTTCTTCCTGAATAGATGTCTGTTCGAGCTCTTCAGCGACCTGATCTACTGGTTCTGCTTCTGGTGTCGGCTCGGGCTCTGAAGCCTCAATAGATGCAGCCGTAGCCGCTGCCGCCTCTGAAGCAGCTTTCCGTTTAGCAGCCTCTTCTTTCTTCTTCTGCTTCTCGCGCTCTTTACGTTCGCGTTCCTTTTCTTTCTTAGACTTCAGCACCGGTACGGCGGGTGCCTCAGGCTCTTTGGCGGGTGTAGGCTTCGCGGGCTCAACTTCTGCTTCAACCTCAGTTTCCGCAGCCACATCAGCTGCAGGCTCAGCCACGGCGCCAAATTCTACTGCCTCAGGCATATCCTCTGTGAAATCTTCATCCCAGTAATCGGCATTCTTGTTCTTCGTGTCTTTCTTCCCCATTTGGTGCAATCGCGAGAAGTGCCAGTACGAGTATGTGCAGGAGGTCTTTCAAAAATTTTAGAGTTTCCAGACCATCTCTCAGCCAATCACAGCATTCAGTGCACTACTCTTGGACATTCAAATGTACAACATTCATGGCTATGAATATTCGCGGACACAGCTGATAGACCGGTACCTCTGTCTGTTAGAGTTATACCAGGACCCGCTACTGCAGGCCCTTCTTGATTTGCATATTGTCGACGCGCTGACGGGCCCGGAGTACTGTTCGTGCGCCCAATGGAAGCCGGACAATCCTGACAGCTTCATCGCGCAACTTCTATCCAGGGAGTCGGACAATCTCCCCAACTCGCTGAGAGGCCTGCTTGCGCGGATCGATAATGCGAGTTTGCGTCGGTACGAAAGCTGCACTACAAGCACGGCTCTGCCGCGGAAGCTGGCAATGGGTATGAACCCAAAGAAGATTCATGAATCAGAGAGATTTAGCCAACACCTCCAGGAGGTCTGTCAGCGCACAAATTCTAACGATATTGTGGATTTTGGAAGTGGTAAAGGCTACATATCAAGAGTCATGAACGTTTTATACCGCAAGAATGTCGTCTGCATTGAAGATCAGCCAGCGATCGTGCAAAGTGCTCAACGACTCGACTGCAAGTTCGGCAGCAGAGACGCCACCCTGATCCATGTTTCAAAGCGTATAACTGACTCCGATTTGTGCCAGCTAGGTATAGATCTGCCCAAAAACATAGTAGTCTGCGGCTTGCACGCGTGCGGGGACCTCACAAACAGTATACTCGCATCTCTAGCTCTCAACGACGCCGTGACTGCCGTGTGCGCCGTAGGATGCTGCTACAACATGCTCTCAGAAACGTCTTTCCCTTTGTTCAGATGCGCTGAAGTGCCTCAATTTACCCTTCCCGTGCGCGCGAAGATGCTGGCATGCCAGAACCCACACATCTGGACAGAGAAGCAGCGAACGTCGTTCTTCAAGAAACATTACTACCGTGCAATCCTCCAAAGACTTCTGAACGATGCAGGAATTGACGGTCCTTGCGTGGGATCTAGCAGAACGCCGCTTCTCGGGTTGCTGCCGAAATCGGCATACAGCGATCCGGCCGCTTATTGCACTGCGGCTGTACAGAAACTACAACTGAGCGATCAGATTAGTCCAGATCACATCGACGAATGTATTCAGCTCCTGGCACACAGAGAAACTGAAGTCGCTGTAGTGTGGACGCTGTTGTGCAGAATATTCGGGCCATTGGTTGAATCAGTTATCGTTATTGATCGTTTATTAAGCATTAGAGGTGCGCAGGAGGTGCGGCTAGACGCCATCTTTGATGAAAATATCTCAAGTCGTAACTTAGCGATAACCGCCATCAAATGAGTCATGTTATAGTCTTCTGAGACAGCGCGTCGTCTTTAAAAATGATGTTTTCTTGGTCTGCCGCGTTCTCTTCGAGCGCACGTCGCATGAAATCGTTAGACACGGCGTCTGTGGGGTTTATGAACAGGGCGTTGTTGAAATGTTGAATCGCCTCCAGGTAGTCGCGTTTCAGCAGGTACACGAGACCGATCGCGGACTGTAGTGGAGCATTAGAAGCGACGAGTCGCTCGACCTGGAGAAATAGTGCCAGCGACTCGTCTAGCTTTCCTATATTGCGATATACGTGTGCCAGGTTGGATTTGATCGATATAGAGGCAGTATAGTCGCTTTCGAACTCTTCGACAACGTCCATGGCTTTTTGTAGAAATGACAGCGCCTCGGAGTAATTGCCCTTGTGGTAGTGTAGTACACCGATTTCGTTGAGCACAAGTGGATCGTTTGGGCACAGTGTGAATGCCGATTTCATGTATTCTTCGGCTGTGAGGAAGTTGTTGAGTTGGGTGTGTTGCATGCCTAGGAACAGGAACGGCAGGTGAGACCCTTGAAAGAGCCGTGCAGCCGTAGCGTACGCAGAGAGAGCCTGTTCGTGCTCGCCGTCTACGGCGAATGTGTGCGCGAAACCGATCCAGGCGGGTCCGAAATGCGGATCTAGCACGGAAGCCTTAGAAAAGAACCTGCGTGCTTCAGGTATTTTTTTAATGTTCAAGTAGTATACAGCGACAGCTAGCCAGGATTCCGGCTGGTTTGGGCATGGTTCGACGTACTCATGGGCGAGGGTGAACAGTTTAGCAGTCCTATTGAGCTCGTGCAGACAGGACAGGTAGACAGGGAGTATAGAGAGGTCGTATTTGTCAAGTTTGAGGGCGCGTTCACAGACTTCTATACATTTAAGGAATCTGTTGTGAGTGAAATGCATTTGCGCCTGCGCAAAGAGGATGCTTCGCGAATTTGCAAGATAGGCCTGCTCTGCGACGAGTATGTCCTGGGAAAACTGCGCGGAGTGTTGAGAGTCGTAGCCATAGAGCTGAGTTCTGTATATACGCTGTATGATATTTGCATCTGTGCGGTCTGCGAGGGGAAGGGTGGCGGAAGATACGAGGTCGTTGAGGACAGGGTAAGGCAAGAGCGAGTTCTGAGTGAGCAGATGGAGTGCATCGTAGCAGCAGGGGTTAGCAGTGAACGAACGGGCAAGCGTCTGCGCAGCAGCGGCAAAATCATTCTGTGAGATGTGAACGATCCCGCGCGCGAGATCGATGAGACTCCGGTCTTCTGCCGATCCGGCATCGTAGAGAGCAATGACGACGGAGTCATCGTTATCAGTTGCTGATGAGATCCCCAGCACGGCGGCAGCGTCGTCCCACCTGCCGAGTTTGCCTAGACACTTAGATTGCAAGTAGATGCACTTTAGGTCCTGGTATTTCTGGAGCAACTCGACGGCGCGCGAGTGCTCGCCTTGATTGTAGTAAGACCTTGCGAGCGCGTAAGCGAGGGCCGGATCGTCCTGCAGAGCGAGCAGCTTGTCACCCACAAACTGTGGCGTATAATCTAGACAGTTTTCAAAACTCCATGAAGCCCATTGTCGCAAATCAAGCGATTTGTCCATATCTTTATAGGCAACAATAGTGAAGTTGTGCCACTGTTTACGTCTCGCACTGAGTGGATACCCTGTTTTTAGGGTTGCAGCTCGACCCTATTGTCAAACCGCTGCCACACCACGGTGTTCCCCCTTCTACGCCAACAATGCCCGCAAATAGAGACCAGTTTAACAAGTTTTTCGACGAATTAGAGGACGAGGTTATTGCCGTCGCAGCCAATTATGGCCTTCCATCTGCCGCACTCGATTGGTACAGGCGCTCGCTGCGCTACAACTCCGTCGGCGGCAAGGCCAACCGCGGCCTCTCTGTCATAGACACCTACGAGATCCTACTCGGCAAGGACCTCTCCGACGACGAATGGAAGAAGGCTGCCATCCTCGGCTGGTGCATCGAGCTTCTCCAGGCGTTCTTCCTTGTCGCGGACGACATGATGGACCAGTCAAAAACGCGCAGAGGCCAGCCTTGCTGGTACCTCGTCCCCGGCGTCGGTAATGTCGCGATCAACGACTCCTTCATGCTCGAAACTGCTATCTACATCTTGCTCAAAAACCACTTCAAGCAAGAGTCTTATTATGTCGACCTTATTGAGCTGTTCCACGAAGTCACCTTCCAAACGGAACTCGGCCAGATCCTCGACCTCATCACAGCGCCTGAAGATTCCGTCGACTTGTCCAAGTTCTCCCTCGAAAAGCACAGCTTCATCGTCCGTTTCAAAACTGCTTACTACTCCTTTTACCTCCCCGTAGCCCTTGCCATGTACATGGCTGGCGTCGCCTCTGATGAAAACCTCAAGCAGGCTAAGGACATTCTAATCCCGCTAGGCGAATACTTCCAGGTCCAGGACGACTACCTTGACTGCTACGGCAAGCCTGAGGTCATCGGCAAAATTGGCACAGACATAGTCGACAATAAATGCTCCTGGCTGATCAACCTTGCCCTCAAGAAAGCCTCTCCTGAACAGCGTGCCATCCTCGACGCCAACTATGGCCGCAAGGACAGCGAATGCGAGGAACGCGTCCGCAAGGTATACGATGAACTCTTACTCGAACAAGAATACCTCAATTACGAAGAGCAGATTGTCGCAATGATCCGCGACCTTATCAAGAAAGTCAACCAGTCTACAGGCCTCAAGCCCGAAGTCTTTGAGGCCTTCCTCTCTAAGATATACAAGCGTCAAAAGTAAACCTGCTCCTCAGCACTGGCGGCTAGATGCACTCTTCTCTCTCTAACTATTTTAGCTACAAACTAGCTGGTATGTAATCAGCTAATACCATTCATTAACAGTTCATAACGTAGTTGCCGCAATATCAGCGCATAGCGCTGTGAGCGCTCGTATTCTTCTTCTTCTTTTTCTTCTTCTTCTTCTTCATCATCATCATCACTTCCCACGCTGCTGTCTTACATCTCGCACTATGCTTCTGGCCTCCTCGACATCATTTTGCGGGCCCTGTAGAAGTCCAGCCGCTAATTCTTCGGCTTCTACCCAGTGACGGTCGGCGAAGGCTCGTTTGGCAAGCCACAGCCGTGCCTTAGAAATCTCATCGACAAAATCGTTCTCCGTTTCAAATTCTAAGGCGCTCCGCATATGCGTTATAGCGTTATCTCTGTCGTCTGTGCTATCATACAGCAGCCCCAGTCTGTAATGCATTACCGGATCAGGGCCAGTGAGCTCTAATGCACGCGAGAACGCCTTTATAGCGTCTTCTTTGCGGTCAAGCCGCTCATAGCAGGACGCTACCGCGTGCCACATGCGTGGATCCTGCGGTTTCAGCGCGACAGCACGCTGGTAGTAGGAAAGTGAGTAGTAGTGCATGTCGAGCACCTCGTAGGCCTGTCCTAGGCCGTACCACGCCCTGAAGTCTCGCCGATTGATATCAGTAGCGCGCCTGTAGGACTCTATGGCGGCATGCGAGTTCTTCAGTTCGACGAACTCATGTCCCATCAGCGTCCAAGCTGACAGGTACGATCGGTTGAGCATGAGAGCCCGACGGTAGTATGTGATTGCTTTGACGTGGTTGTTCCGTATAGAGTAGAAGTTGGCAATGATACAGCATGTTTCTGGGCGCAGCTTATCGACAGATGAGGTCAGTTGAGCAAGAAAAGAGAGTTTCGGGGCCTTGCCAGATATGTAAAGGATGTTAGAGAACACATCGAGGTCTTCAATTCGGAAAGGGTCGCGTTTTATGACATTGTCAAAGAGCGCCTCTGCCTCCTGGTACTCGAGCGAGTGGTAGTGCACTAGCGCGCGCTGTATCTGTATAAATAGCGAGTTAGGAAGGGCCATTTGCCATGACTCGATAGTCGAGACGAGTGCAGGCGAGTGTTGTGCGAGCTCCTGCTCGATAGAGATTCGAAAGATAGACTTCATGGGGGATTCGTTAATCTGGTCGAGCACAGTCGCAAGATGCGAGACGCTCGTGATAGTGCGTGAAAGGTCGATAAACGCGGACCATATGTAGGGAAACAAGTTGATCGATGCTGTCAAAGAGTCTATTGCTGTTTGGTGCTGGTTGAGCTGGAGCGCTATTGTGCCGTGCAGGTACAGGAGGAAAGGGTCATTTTGGACAACTTCGGGTCGAGCCTCGAGCTGTTGGATAAGGTCATTGCAGTAGGTGTTAGGAGTCGAAGAAGAGGAATTGCGGCCGAGTATGAGTTCACCATCCTGGTCCTTTTTGCACTCGCTGGCGAGGTACTTCGCATAGAGGCCTATGAACCACGAAACAGGGTCCTGTGAGAACTTTTCGAGGATATTAGCGGCGCGCGCGTACTCTTTACATTCAAAGCAGGATTTTGCGAAGAGGAATTTTCGCCGGTTAGAAGGCAGACGCGTTACTGATTCGGGGACGTAAGAAGGCAGGTCGAGGTTGATTTCGTCAGAAGGACAAGCGTCTAACAGTTCGGAAGCCCATTTGGCTGACTGAAATAAACCTCTGTCTAGTAGAATTGGTACAGCAATTGCGAGGTCGCTGGCAAGCACACGAATCTCGTCATTCATTGTTTATAGTGAAAAATGCAGAGTTGTTGTTGTACGGTCAAATTGGGCAGGTAACTCCCATTTCCCAGGAAGGCTGTATATTGGGGTTTATAGGTAGATTTCTAGAGGATTAGTCATATATACATAAAACTACTGCTCTTCGAGTGCCTTTTTGCGGCTTTCGAATGTACGTAACAATTTCGATCCGGACGCTTCAAGCACACGTGCGAGCTCAGCGCCGCCAACGCTGCTGAGCACGCCGAGCAATTGGGCGCGCACGTCGTCGATACTGCCGAGTTCTTGCGCTTTCATGATACCTGCTATATCCAGCACTGTCCCGTCAATTCGAGCGCCCAGCAGTAGCAACTTGTCGTTGGCTTTCCTTAGAATCTCAACGACCTCTTTCACGCGGTGCATGTTCTGCTCCGGGAAAGCTATAACGGATGTTGGACCTATAATCAGCTCAGACACAGGATCAACTACGTCTTTCGTCTTGTTATACGCCTCTTTCGACGCCGGGTCCGTCTCCTTGTATGTGCGCAGCGCCGCCCGGAATATTCCGGCGCGGACTACTGTCAGTTGACCGCCTGCCTGTGCAATAGCGCTCCGCAGATTACGGCTGTCAGCCTTGTTCAGGTGGTTGTGGTGTGTAATCAGCAGCACGGGGTTCGTCCGCAAAAGGTGCGCATACCGGTCCAGCAAAAACGTCTTCCTGGACTCTGCACTCTTTACTGTATTCCGTGCACTATGCGCAAATCGGCGCCCGAGGTTTTGCCACCATATTGGCCTCATTTCCAATCTCTAAGAAGTTCTTACGGTGGGTGGCTTTCCGCTGCCATACAAAATTTACTACCATCCACAAACTCTATTTCCAGCCTGGCATCACTTCGCCTGAAGACCAAACAGCTGCGCCTTATCTGTGTCTAAAATGGCGACAAACTATTTGAATGTCCTGGTAGACTCACCTGAGAAGTTCTCAGATAGATTTACTTCCGAGTTCCTTGAGCAAATAGTCTCAGGAACTATCCCTGATGCACAAATAGCCGCCTTCTTAGCTCTCATGAAATCCTCAAAATTAGACAAAGACCCCGCACATATCGCCGCCGCTGCCTCCAAAATGCTCCAGCATGCAAAAATTATAAAACTAAATGGTCCGCTTCAAATGGCAGATATTGTTGGCACCGGTGGCGACGGCCATAACACCTACAATGCCTCTACTACCGCCGCGATCGTCGCAGCTGGCGCAGGCCTCCACGTCTGCAAGCACGGAAACAAGGCATCTTCTTCCAAATCTGGCTCCGCCGACTTGCTCATGAGCCTCGGTGCCCAGCTAAACAACGTCACAGCTACGTCCGCTCCAGATATTCTAGATCAAACGAAATTCACGTTCCTCTACGCGCCCGTGTTCCACCCGGCTATGGCCAAGGTCGCTCCAGCTCGCAAGGCGCTGGCTATACCTACACTCTTCAACCTGCTTGGCCCGCTGCTCAATCCTGCACCTATCAGGTACCGCCTCATTGGCGTGAACTCGCCCGCCATAGGCAAGCTGTACGCTGAATCACTCCAGTTGCTAGACAGAATCAGGCAGAACCACTCTTCCGGCATCGTCGTTTGCGGAGCAGAGTCTCTTGACGAGATATCGCCCGCAGGACCTACTTATATCTGGACTTTCGACTCCGACTCGATCGTGGAATCGACCGTGACGCCTGCAGACTTCGGCCTGCCGTCACACTCGCTATCCGAGGTCAAGTCTGGCACCCCAGAGGAAAACGCTGAATACCTCAAGCGTCTCTTGAATACTCCAGAAACAATACCTGAAAATGAGCCAAAACTAGACTTTGTGCTGTTGAACGCTGCAGCACTTTTACATATATCTGGCGTCGCAGATTCCTGGAAAGACGGTGTCGCTAAAGCGCGCGAATCTATCAACTCCGGTGCTGCAAAAGCAGCCTTCGAGACGTTCGCCGAGCTCTCGCGACAGGCAGCAGATGCTTCATGATTCAAGTAGTTCGTACTCGTCTTCGTCAATTAGACGCAGAAGCTCGTCAACCTTAGATCTCGATGCCGGTGATGGCACCTCCGATTGCTGCTGAAGCGTGGGTCTGGGCTCTTCAATGTTGTCGTAGTCCATGGCCTCGTCTAGTTTCTCTTCGGGCCTGCCTATATCCACTTCGTCTGACGTGCAGACTTTTTTAATCCTGTTTCGCAGCAGTGCCCGTACCTGCGCTATATAGTTTGTGTCGAACCAGCCGTCCACAGAGTCCGGATGGTCTTTGTATACCGGGTGTTCTAGCAGACCCTTGACTTCAGGGTCAGTGATATCGCAGAGCTGGAAAGTCTTGGTGCGCGGAACATGTACGCCGTCAAATATGTAACCTTTTTCCTGGCTCTGAAGCATGCCCTTGGCCGGCAACGCGGCGGTAAGGCGAAACGTTTCAACTTGATACACCGAGTACTTCTTGTCCGTGGCCGGATCTATGCCAAAACTCGTATACGTGCCGCGCCACGGCCCGCTCTTCCATGTGTAGGCCACGTACGCCAGGGCCCACTTGAGTTGCGGGACCTGGTGTTCTGGCAGCATCGATTCGAGCACTGCGCGCGTGCAGAACGGCCTGTCTCGTAGAATGCCGCTAATATTATCAATAACGGCTTGAACTTCCGGTGTAGGTGTAGCTAGCTCAGCTGACGGGTCCGCAGGGATCTTTTCGCCCCAGCGAATAGACGTGATATACGTGCGCGGAACTGTAGCGCGCGACACAAGGCGCTGCACGCCATCTGGGCCAGAAACGACAACGGCCGCGGGATTGGCCCGGTAGCCGTAATCAAAGGGTACAGCGACGCGGGAGTACCTGGGGGGCGTGACGATGTCCTGGACGTCTCTGGCGATTCCGCCAAAGTCAAGGTTGTGGATCTGGTCAAAATCCATTGATTTCAGAGGATTTAATATACGTTCGACAGAAGATTGGCCAAATCCGGTCTGGAAGTCGGCGAGTTCTCTGAATCGCACGGTCTTGTGGCACACGAGTTTCGGCAAGACCGTGATCTGGTCGCCATTGCGTTTTGCGGCTGCAAGCGCCGCCCGAGCATCCTCGGCAAACATGGCGCTGTACTGCTCGGGCATGTCGACTTCCAGTACAACAGTTGTGTCGCTGGCACGCGTGCTGGCGATCGAGTGACCGAGCGGATCTTCTGGGTTGAGGAGCAGTTCCAGAGGCTCGCCGTTCGCAAGCGCCGCGCGCACAGCACCGGAACCACCAAGCACGTCAACCGCATGCGCCTCTGAGACGTTCAACGGCAGCTCGATTGCATGCGCTTTCATCAAGACACTAAGAAACTGCTTGCCTGGTGCGCGTCTTACGTTAACGTGGAGCCCCCAGTGGCAGCCCTAAACCCATATGACGTCGGGAATCGAAGAGGCAGGCAGGTGAGATACAGCGTGATCGGCGTTAAGGGACTAGGCGCTCTCAGTTGTATGGGTACTGGCTTCTGCGCAAAAAATGCACAACCGGCAGATAGATACATGAATGCAGTATTAACAAAATAGTAGCAGGACTAAGTAGAAATTGCGTCCAGACAATGTCCTTCTGAAGTCAGCGACGGAATGGCGCTTGGGCGTTGATTGGGAGGGGTGATAAAGGGGGAGGGGGAGGGAGGCCGAGGGCAAAGGGGGCACTTTACCCGGGCTACTTAGAGCTTAACCACACCACACTGAAGCAGAATATAACGGACATTCCTGCAGCCAAAAATACTATATTATATTAAAAACAGCAGTGATATATTTGTGTGCTTGCAAGTGCTGGAAAAGAAAACCGCTGTCGAAACTTAGCACGATTGCTGGCTTTCAGACGACTACACGTCCACGTTACGACTATTTACTTGTTTTACACTACACCCTGGGTTCCTGCTGGTTCTGCTGGCTCTGCATTTCTGCTTTCGCTGACCCGCGCCGCTTCGACGTAACTGCACCCTCATAAGCATCACCGTCGACAACATTACGCACTCTGTCCGCCCGGCCCTCCCCGTACACCGTCTGACACCAAAGCCGCCAGGCTCCTCGCTGCCAACATGAAGGGCATCCGCCAGCGCATGCTTGGTCGAAGCAAGTCGTCTGACTCCGACGGTAAAGCCTCGAAGAAGAAGGACAAAAATATACACTCAAACTCAAATTCAGACTCAAACTCATCAAATTCAAACCAGTCTCGAGGTCACACCAACTCCGACGCTAACCACTTCTCCGCCAACATTGCCTCCCACAAACAGACCGATAACCACCCCTCCTCTGTGCAGAACAACGATGCCCATCTGGCACCGTTCACACGCGCGTCACCTGTCGCACCTTCGGCCACAAACGCCATACCCCAAGTCGTTTTGTCCTCCTCCGCAAATGACGATAGATCTACTAGACTGGACGGCTCTAATGTACCGGAAGCACAGTGGGACCTCGTCACCGCGCTCAACAGCACCAGAACGGTCCCCAGCGCAGTCGTAGACGGTATAAAACTAGGAAAACGACAATCTTCCTCAGTGTTCGAAATATCTCCCCGCCGCGAATTGCAGCGTCTCCCCTCCATCATGACTGTCGCCGCCCCACACAGACAAGAAATCTTCCTGCACCAAATCGAACAGTGCTCCGTCATATTCGACTTCAACGACCCCTCTTCAGACCTTGAGGGTAAAGAAATTAAGCGATCCGCTCTTATAGATCTTGCTGAATACATTTCCAGTTCACGAGTCTCGTACACTGACGAAGTTTATGCCGCAATGATACACATGTTCTCCGTTAACATTTTCCGACCAATACCACCCCCAGTTAACCCCTTCGGCGATATCTTCGACCCAGATGAAGATGAACCGGTCTTTGAGGTTGCATGGCCTCACATGGAACTTGTATACAACCTCTTTCTTCGCTTCCTCGAGTCAGAAGATTTCTCACACGCTGCAGCCAAGCCATACATAGACACAAAATTTGTTCTCCAGCTGTTAGAATTGTTTGATTCAGAAGACGCTCGAGAAAGAGAGCTACTGAAGACAACTCTTCACAGAATATATGGAAAATTCTTGGCACTCCGATCTTTTATCCGCAAATCTATCAGCAACATATTCTTCCAATTCATGTACGAGACGGAACATTTCAATGGAATAGGCGAGTTGCTTGAAATTCTTGGCTCAATTATTAACGGATTTGCCTTGCCGCTAAAAGTAGAGCACAAAAATTTCCTGCTACGTGCGCTAATGCCTTTACATAAAACATACTCTTTGCCGGTGTTCCACGCCCAGCTCTCTTATTGCGTTCTGCAGTTTGTCGAAAAAGATCGCACTCTAGGAAAAGATGTCGTCCTAAGCCTACTACGGTACTGGCCGAAAGTGAACTCATCTAAAGAAGTTTTGTTTTTGTCCGAACTGGAGGATATCATTGAGTCCATTGAGCCGAGCGAGTTTGTTCAGGTGCAAACTCAGATATTTCAACAGCTTAGTCGTTGCATTTCATCTACACATTTCCAGGTGGCGGAAAGAGCCTTGGTTTTTTGGTGTAATGATTATTTTTTGCGTTTATTGCACGAGAATATAAATGTCGCTCTGCCTATTTTTGTTGGAGCCTTAGAGAACCTATCGCATGGCCATTGGAATGAATCTATATCAAGTATGGGCAACGGAGCGCGTGCAGTTATACTGTCTAATCATCCAATATTTTACGATGAATGCCATGCTAAGTCCGATGAAGAGCGTCGACTTGCAGAAAGACACCACGAAGCGCTGTTGCGACTTGAGGAATCTCTCCGAGCCAACAATGTTGCTGTTCCTACGCCTCGGTCGATCTTACAAGTGCAGCCTCGAGTGTATGGAAGGCCACCTCGGAACATGGCTGCGTTGACAGATGATACCGATTCGAATTTGCTATCAGTTGTGCCTATGCAGGAGTAAATAGAGAGAGGGTGAAAAAACTAGAAGTGTGATTTATGTGAGTGGAGTCATTTTTATGTCATAGTGGAGTTTGCTGGTCGAGCCAACAATCTAGACTTACTCTTTTATTTCTATTTCGTTTCTTTATCCCGCTGTTATCGTTTTCTGATATGAAGGAAGGAGACTATGACCGACTTTTCAATTTTCATCTTTCTTCATTCTCTTCCTTCAAAGCAACTCATTGATGTTGACAGGCATTTCGTTAATTTTAATTGAATAGTATTGTTCAAGATCACGGATCATTTTTAAATCCTCTGACGTGGAGAAGTTAATTGCGACACCTTTTCTGCCAAAACGGCCTGATCGTCCAATTCTGTGAATGTAGTTTTCTCTGTTAGCGGGGACATCGTAGTTGATAACGAGTGAGACTTGCTGGACATCGATACCGCGGGCCCACACGTCTGTAGAGATAAGAACTCTGGTATTGGCCTGTCTGAAATCTTTCATAATAGCGTCGCGTTCTTTTTGCATCATGTCACCGTGCATTGCAGCGACTGTGAACTCGTTTTCACGCATTTTTTGCGCGAGCCAGTCGACTTTTCTGCGGGTATTGCAGAAGATAACTGCCTGTGCGACAGTCAGTGTTTCGTAGAGATCACATAAAGTGTCAAACTTCCATTCTTCGCGTTCCACGTTGATATAGAATTGCTTGAGTCCGTCCAGCGAGAGGTTGTCCCGTTTGACGAGGATCTTGACGGGGTCGGTAGTGAACTTGTGTGTGATATCCAGCACATCGCCCGGCAGCGTAGCCGAAACGACTACAACCTGAGTGGACGGCGGCAAGTGCCTGTATATATCGTTTATTTGTTCTTTAAACCCCTGGTTCAGCAGCTCGTCGGCTTCATCGAGGATGAGCATCTTGACATGCCGCGTCGGCAGCGCCCGCCGCCGAATCATGTCGGCAACCCGTCCAGGCGTACCAGACACTACATGCTGTCCCTGTTCAAGTTTTCGGATATCGTCGCCGACACTGTTACCGCCCACGCACGCGTGGCACTTGACGTTCATGTAGTCGCCCAGCGCCATTATGACGTTCTCGATCTGTACTGCCAACTCTCTTGTCGGGCTGAGTACGATACCCTGGATATGCTTTGACTTTGTATCCAGCACCTGCAATAAACCGATCGAGTATGTCGCCGTCTTACCCGTACCAGACTGTGCTTGCGCTACTGTGTCTCTGCCAGTTATGATCTGTGTGATTGCCCGGCTCTGGATGGCTGACGGCAACTCGTATCCGTACGAGTAGATCCCCTTCAGAAGGTCGGGTTTCAAAGCCATATCTTCGAACGTGCGTGCAATTTTTATATCTTTTGACGTATTGAACTTCAACGAAGTGTCTGCTGCGCGATCAAATGACATTTTGGATCAAAGTGGTCGATGGTGGTTTGTCGAATTTTAGCTTCTCCTAGTGTATATATACATTACATATGCAGATACAATACAATACAAATATAGAATATATACATATACATTGTTATATTCATACACATTGTATACAAAATATCAATTTAAGATGAACATGAACACTGCATCGATCTTTTCTCCCTCGGTGCAGGTTCCTTGTACTTTTTTTCCATCTCAGCATCAAACCCCCATGTCTCGGCGAACGGATCAAGCGCCATAGCCATAACCTTCTGCAACAGCGTGTAGTCTTCGTTGTACGCCGCAGCGATCACATCGTTCAGCACTGCACCTCGTAATACAAATGACGGGTTTACAGAGTTCATCTGCTGCTGTCGGTCTGCGTCGCTTGTGACTCCTTGCTCGGTCAGTACCGATTTGTACTGCTCCAACCATCCACCTACATCTTTCGCAATCTCAGCGTCGTCCGGTGCACCAACATTCTTTACAGTCGGGATTAGCGGTTTCGCCAACTCGGACCAGTCGTTGGCATCATTCTCGAACAGCCGTATCGCACCTAGTCGGCGAAACGTGCAGTGGAAATCAAGCATGTTCGTCTCCATCGTTTCCAGCAAGTCTTTCACCAAATTCTCGTTGTACTCTTTCAGACCCAGTCTGCGTGCAAAAAGACTGTCCCGAGTCCTTTTATACTCGTAAAAGTACACATCGTGAGCATACGTGAGCACCTCTCGCAGCCGCCCGACTAGTGTGCGCACAGTCTCTTCGTTTTTAGAGAAAGTCGTCATGTACTCATCACTGTTCAGTTCATCCTCTGTCGCTCCGAGCATTTCACCAAGATTCTCGCCGAGTTTAGCAAGATTCCACCAGACAATGTTTGGTGTGTTTTGGTACGTATATCGCAACAGCTGGTCGTCATGGTTGGGCGTATACTGTGGATCAAACGTGTCCATGAACGCAAACGGACCATAATCCATAGACAGGCCCGTCAGCGACGTGTTGTCCGTGTTCAACACACCGTTCATAAACCCATACGCCTGCCACATACCCACCGACCGCGAATTCCGCCGTACTGCCTCTAGGTAGAACTGCACATACACGTTCAACAGTTCAGGGATCGACTTCGGGCAATTCTTCGCAATCTCTGCAAAAGATCGCTGCAGCCCTTCTGGCCCGCCAAAAGAATGGCCAATAGCATAATCCGCCAACTGCCTGACCGCTTTGCGATCGCCCTTCCATGCATGTATATCGAAGTTCCCTAGCCGTAGCCATGACTCGGCGAACCTGCAGACCACTGCTGTGGGTTCTGGCCCGTTCTCGCGCATAGCTACACGGTCGTTGATTTTAATTAAAGATAGTGCCCGAGTTGTAGGAATATGCAGTGCGTTAAGATGCTCCGATACTAAAAATTCGCGAATTGAAGACCGCAGAACCGCCAGTCCGTCGGCAAAACGTCCGTAAGGAGTCTTGCCAGCGCCTTTCAATTGTATTTCGTACGATTTGCCGCCGCCAACTTTAGTCTCAAACAATGTAATAGCCCTTCCGTCGCCCAATTGACCTGCACGTTGGCCGAATTGCCACCCTCCGTAATTGTTCGCCCACGGATAAACCGACTGCTCGGACAGATTGCCCCCGTCAGTCAATATCTGTCTGAACTCGTCTGTCTTTGCGTCGTCTGGGTCAATACCCAGATCTTTCAGAGCAGCAGGCGAAACAGCCAACACCACAGAATCTGTCGTCTTCAAAGGCGCCACGTACGAAAAATGGCCGTCCACTAGTCGCGCTGATCGCAGCAGCGACTCGTGCGCATTCTTAGCTATATCAGGCGTAGGAAGCGCCGTATCGGCACTCAAAGCTGCAGTAAGCGTATTGTACCGAGGCAAATCAACAAGTCTCATTCTACTAACACTCCGTTTGAATGACATCCACTTATAAAGAAAAAGTATCAGACTCTGAGCGCCATTTATAAGTAAATCTGCTGCTGAGGTCATGAGCCCTAACCCATCAGTTAAGGTTTTGTGGGGTAAATCTACGGGAATTAGCCGCCCTGCTGAGTGGAGGTGTGCAAGAGCGAAGAAAGAGTGCATTACTGCGTTATATTTGGCCTGTATAGCTTACAGAGGTCGTTCGAAGCAGTTGTGGCAGAGAAAACAGAGTGGCTGATGCTAATGGAATGCTGATATTCTCATCACAACGTACTATAATGTAAGTATTTGGAACACGAAGTAATCCTGATCGCCATGCCCGGTCTCATCGGTGCTGGTCTAGACAGTCGAACATGCCGCACCTGTGGGTTACACGACAGGTGAAGTTGGTTCAGCGTGCGGTTTGGTTTCTTCGGCAGTCTCCTCGGGGGCAGGTTTCGCGTCTGGGTCTAGTTTCTCTTGCTTCTCTTGCTTCTCTTGCTGCTCTTGCTGCTCTTGCTTCTCTTGCTTCTCTTGCTCCCGCTGGATCTCCATGAGCGCGCCCTCAAACGAGTCCGCGGGGCTGATGCCTACGGAGACATTGAGGAATACACCATTTCGGAGAATCCAGTGCGATCTGATAACGCCTGACGGAGACTTAGCGGCACCAAGTTTCGAAATCAGTTCGCGTTTTGGGTCACTGAGAAGCGTGTAGGGAAGTTCCTGCTTTGTCTGGAACGTTTTCTGCGCTTTAGGCGAGTCAGCGGAAATTCCGAATACCTGCGCGTGTACAGCGGTGAACTTCGGGTACCGATCTCTGAACCCACAGGCCTGTTTCGTGCAGCCCGGAGTACTGGCCCTCGGATAAGAGAATATAACAACCAGATTTCCGGCGAGCACTTTGTGGATATTCACGGGCTTGCCATCCTGGTCGAGCAGCGTGAAGTCCGGATCGATTTCCAGTCGTTTCCCTAGCTCTGGGCGAACAGTCTTAGGCCGTTTAGAAATAGCCGCCGGCGCCGGCTCCTCGGCGGTAGGCTCCTCGGCGGTAGGCTCCTCAGCGGTAGGCTTGCGCTTGCTTCTCAATTCGACCATTCTAGCAGGGAAAAGTCGTTGCGGGAGTAATGGACAGAAGGCGGGATGCAGGAGTGACAGATGGTCTTTTTATATGCAGGTACCCCCACCTCCACGTTCTCGGGCATAACGTTTAGGCGGGTTGTCCGAAAGCCTAATTGCGGTATTTGGCAGGGTAAATTCTACTGGCGTATTAACTAAAAATTCATATAAAACCTCATTAGTTGCATGATCTAGATTTGGCGTTTGATGAGGTCGTTAATAAGATCCTCACGGTCGCCGAGAGAACCGCCCTCGATGAAGTGCTTGAATTTGCGGCGGACTCCCCATCCACCGTTGGGGTTGGAGAGCTTGAAAGGCCACAAGAAGTTGCTGGCCTGCTTGAAGGCAGGACCGACAGTATAGATCTCGTGGATCAAGTCTTCAACGCAGATGATACCGTACTTGCCGAGATTCTCTTCAATGACGGCGTTGTCAGTGATGGGCAGACGCTGGCCGTTGACCTTGGCGTATCCACGCTTGTAGACAAGCTTGCGGACAGTTGAAAGGTTAGGATAACCGTAAGCAACGTAGGGTTCAATGGCACGGAGCATCTCAGAGGTGGCAGAGGTGAGCTTGATGAACACACCGTTGTTCATTTGCAACAAACGGAGAAGTTTCATGATCTTTTTGGGTTTTGGTGGAACCTTGTTGATACCCTTAATGCGAACAACGAATACAAGCTTGGGCTGAGTAGGAACGTAGAACTCGTCCTTGCTCTTAGCAAGTCTGTTGAGACGGATTTGCTCGCGCTCGGTATCGCGGTACTCCTTGACGTACTTCTCAGCACGTTTGAAAATAACTTCGCGTTTTTCCTTAGCAGCCTTAATATGTTAGTACATTTTGTCAATCGCTAAAATCGCTATAAAAAAGATCGCGTGTCAGACCCGATAGATGGTTAACGTTTCAACATCATCGCTAAAATGTAGCTTGTCGAAGCAAAGGTAAAAATTATGCATCATCTGGATCTCTATAGTAGTAAACTTACCTTCTTGCGGGCTTCGGCATTGGCAGCACGCTCGGCAGCGGCCTTCTCGGTAGCTTTACGCTTCTTCAAAATAGTCTCAGGGACTTGACTAATATTGTTAGTTGCGAGCTCTCTTTCTTAACACTCGACACTGCAACTCGCACTTCTGCTTTTAATCCAAGCGATATCACTAAGGCATCGCGAGAACAATACCTGATCCGTCGTATAACAAAGAATCAGAGTCTCGGGCATAAATAAAATGCTCCCATTATTTTCAGGAGAAAGAGCGAGCTTACGCCCAGTCCTCTTAATCCCATCACCCAGAAGACATAGTCTCTGGAGAATGCAAATATACAGGCCGGTCGTACATTCTGTATAACTTACGTTCCAGCCATTGTTTTTATTTTATTTGGTACAAGGATAGTAGTATCAAAGTAAGAACTTCGCAGCGCACTACCTATGTCGCTTTGTTGGGACTTAACCGTGACTGCGTTTTGTCCTGACACACACAAAACCTACCCCTACTTTTCTGCAAACCTACTGACCACACCACAAACTTTATTTTCCGTGAACCTGCTACGTATTTTGCTGTATTCTGTTACCTCTCCCATCCCCATAATGCACCAGGACCTCGCTTCGGTGTTTCCACTTCCACCTTACTATCAGAACTTTACCGCTGAGAATGTGGAGGCGGCAAAACAGTACACGGCAGACTCAGCCCCGGCACACTTGCAGTACCTTTTCCCTCCTCCTGCCCCAGTCGATGATGATGCCACATACCTTTCATTTGGATCAGTCTGGCCGGTGAAAACCAAGCTTCCTACGCTCGAAGAAATGGGGATACAGAATTTGTCTAATATTGATCACGATCAGCCTGTCTTGGCTCCCGTTGAAGAGCTGCAAAAACTGTCGCGATCGCTTATCTTGCAGTACCTAGAACTGCTCGGCTGCTTGACGAACGCGCCGGAGCAGTTCCCAACCCATATCGATAATATGCGCACTCTGTTCATCAATATGCATCACCTCATAAACATGTATAGACCGCATCAGGCGCGGGATGCGCTGGTGTCGCTGCTGGAACAGCAACTTAATAAGAAGCTCGCGCATACACAGGAGGTCCGTGAAACCTGCGATCAAATAGAGGCTCTCTTGGAGAAGACATTGTCAAAGGAACAAACAAACGAGTCAAAGGTAGATGGGTCAAGCGCAGTACCAAAGCAGCATGAACTGTCCACGAACCCGCTGGCACAGGACATTTACAAAGTCTTAGACCAAGCCAGAGAAATTCGAGAACGCAACGAGTCCATGTTGAAGGCTGGACGACCGTCACCTAAAGAGGACGATCTTCTGAGTCAAAAAATAAATATACTTAAAGAAGCTGGTCTTCTTTGAGTGGTGCAAACAGTATGGATGATGACGTAATTTTTTAGGCTCTACACATTTAGCTCCACCTTGGAACGAACAATGACATCTTCGTAGGGCTTCAAAGCCTCAGCGACATCGATCGCAACAAATTTGGCTGTCTGTTCGGGGGCGCGGCCAACAAAGGTTCGCGCATCAAGAAGCTGCTCAAGCTCGGCCCAGATAGGCTCAAAATAAGCAGTCTTTTTTATGCGTTCGATCAGATCGTTATCGCCGCCTTCTTCCTTGACAACACGCGCTGCCTGGTGAGACAAGACGCGGATTTGCTCGTGGCATTCTTGGCGATCGCCTCCCTTCGAGACCATAGCCATGATAATGTTTTCGGTGGCCATGAAGGGCAGCTCTGCGTTGATACGGCGCTCAATGACCTTGGGATACACAACCAGACCAGATGTGATGTTGATTAGCGTGGTGAGGACGATGTCAGCAGTAAGGAAAGCGGACGGGAGCGATACACGGCGGATAGCAGAGTCGTCCAGGGTGCGCTCGAACCATTGTACAGAGGCAGTAGACAGGGCATCCTGCAGCAAGGAGTGCAAGTGTCTCGACAGAGAGCAGACACGTTCGCTGCGCATTGGGTTTCTCTTGTAAGCCATTGCAGAAGAGCCGATCTGTGACTTTTCAAAGGGCTCTTCGATCTCCTTGAGGTTGGCCAGGAGACGCAGATCAGTTGCGAGCTTGTGGGTGGAGGCGCCCATGGAAGCAAGCGGGGTAAGAACGTCGATGTCGATCTTACGTGAATAGGTTTGGCCAGACACTGGGTAGACTTTTGAGAAACCACAGAGTTCAGCAACCCTCTGATCCAACTTCTCCACCTTGTCGTGATCGCCATGGAAAAGAGCGAGGAAGGAGGCCTGAGTGCCGGTGGTTCCCTTCACACCGCGGAGACCGAGATCATCTCTGGCGCGGCTCAAGTTGCGCAAATCCCACAGAAGCTCCTGGATCCAAAGCGTGGCTCTTTTTCCTACAGTCGTTAGCTGGGCGGGTTGGAAGTGGGTCCATCCAAGGACAGGCATGTCCTTGTATTGAAGGGCGAACTGGCTAAGACGCTCGATGACAGTAGCAAGTTTGGGCAGAAGGATGTCGTAACCCTGGCGTAAAAATATCAGATCAGCATTGTCGGTAACGAAGCAAGAAGTAGCACCCAAGTGAATAATGCCGGCAGCGGCAGGTGCAGACACGCCATACACGTGGACATGAGACATCACGTCATGTCGGACAATCGCTTCCTGTTTCTCGGCAGCGGCGATCTCCTCATCAGTGATATCCACATGCGCCTTCAGTTGTTCAATGGCTTCATCCGTGATGTTCAGACCTAGCTCCTGCTCGGCTATGGCCAAATTAAGCCATAGCTTGCGCCAGGTCGAATATCTGGTCTTCAAAGAAAACAGATTAGACATCTCCTTGGACGCATATCTGGTAGCCAGCGGTGTTTGGTAATTGTCGTACGAAGACATTTTCTTTTCTCCTTAGCAAAAAGTGGCACAGGAAAAAGATCTAAAGGTTTAAATAGGAAAGACTAGTGCGCTATAAAGCAAACGTAGTACTCTTGACTATCGAAAGGTATTTTTCTCGACGTACCAGTAAAATAAAGTTCTAGTTTAATTTCAAATTCTATTTATTATAGTACCATGGCAACTACTCTAAGTGTTGACCCTAATTTAGGGCTGAGCGTGACTGCGGCTCAACACTATCCACCCACGCATAGTCCCAAATACCCTTTCTACCGCACAGTTCGTCCTTGTAATCAGTAATGGCTTCCAAAGCAGGTAAGTAAATACAACACGATGAAACGAGGGTCTTTAGCTGACCCATGAAAACGCGGAATATCAATCTCCCGGAGACAGCATCTAGGTGCATCTCTTTGCATACCGATTTCGCGTCTTTCTGTCGGGTTGGCTGGCCATCTGGAAAGTTTCTCATTTCTTTCTTTCGATGCCCTGGCTAACATGTATCCCTTAGACAATATCGCTCTTGGTCCTCAGGCTAAAGACGGCACCCTTGTTTTTGGTGTTGCCCGCATTTTCGCTTCTTTCAACGATACTTTTGTTCACGTTACCGATCTTTCTGGACGTGAAACCATCGCTCGTGTCACCGGTGGTATGAAGGTCAAAGCTGACCGTGATGAGTCCTCTCCCTACGCTGCTATGCTTGCTGCCCAGGATGTAGCGGCTAAATGCAAGGAAGTTGGTATCACTGCCCTCCACATCAAGATCCGTGCTACCGGCGGTACTGGCACCAAGACCCCTGGTCCTGGTGCCCAAAGCGCTCTCCGTGCTTTGGCCCGTGCTGGTATGCGCATTGGCCGCATTGAAGACGTCACTCCTATTCCTTCCGACTCCACTCGCAAGAAAGGTGGTCGCCGTGGTCGTCGTCTCTAAGCGTGCACGCTTTTTACGTGTGCACTGTATGGTATTCTACGATTTGCTTGTAGCAAATGGCATGATGAATGATTGTCTTAAATAATGTGTAAATGCAAAGTGTATAGTATATTTCGTACTGTTCTTGAAAATGAATATCACCATAGGACATGCCAGAGATAGCGACAATTAGTTGTTGAAAGACAGTCGTCTAGGGATAACCATTTCGTCTTCTGATACTTCGGAAATTGTCGATGCGCTAGACCGACGTCTTCGTTTTTGCGGTCGAATTCCTGGCTCAACAGGTGTAGGAGGCTGATTTAGTTCTGAAAACATATTAACGGGACTGCGCAACAGTTTTTCTTCGTAGACTTTGTTGTTATTAGGCCCTGATTGTGGAGTGAGTAGCGGCGGTAGCATGTTTTCGGGCCGCTGAGGGGTTTTGCTTTGAGATGCAGCAGCGGCTTCTTGCTGCGACGATGAACCAGGCGGAGAAATGAACGTGGTGGTATTGACAGAGCTGGTACCGCGCATTGCTGATGGTTGCTCTTCCTGCGACAGCACCTGGGTAGCTAACATGCCCAAAGTGTCTAGCCCGCTTTCTACAGCAGAAGGTTGTGATGATGAAGCTTGAGAGTGGTGAAATGCGCCAGAAGGATTCGAATGAGTGCGCGACAATGATGTCACAGTTGGCGTAGGAAGTATGTTCCCGCTGTAGCGTCTACGTGGAGGACCAGTGGGGCTTATGACATAGCGTCTCAAACGTTCCTTCAGTTTTGTTATTTCTGCTGATTTTTCCGCGCATTCAGTCTGCGTCTCTTTCAGCCTCTGTTTAGCCTTGTACAGCCTACGCCGGTACGTTTCGGCGAGGTCCTGCACAAACATCAACTCATCGGATACGTTGACATTTACATTCTGGTCAGGGCGAAGCAAATCGACTTGCCGTTTGGCTATTTGAGACTCGACAAGCTGTCTTTGCTGAGACTCATGCGCTTCAATTGTGAGTAGTTGTGTTTGCAAATGGTAGTGCGATATCGACGACTTAGCAGCCTTCAGCTGTTTAGCGAGCGTTTGTATTGCCGTTTCAGCTTTCTTCAGCCTCTCATGCGCAGGTAACAGCTCTAATGCATCGATCATGTCGTTGGTCATAGGATCTGGCCACACTGAGTCGATATCGGTAGTAGGATCAGCGGCCTTCATGATCTCCGGGGATCGTAGAACCGGCGTAGACGAGATCGCCGGGGACAGCGCGGGAGCAGCATTCGCTATGGAATGCATTTCTTCGGATTGAGACTGATTATCCATGCAGATATTGAGTTTCTCTGCTGTTGAGTCCTGAAAGATTCAGTTCGTGTTTATATAGTATTGCTAGTCAACAAACAAGGGACTTCAAGGGGGGTCTTAAACTCAAATGTCTACTATCGGACAAGTAGCACGCCTGCGATGGAGCAGTCAATAACAATAAATAAGTCGCCCAAAGTACTTTTCAATAAATATGCAACGATGCTCGATTTCAAGCAATATTCTTCAATAAAAAGGAAACGTAAAAGGAGAAATAAATACGATGCGAAGTGACTATAGACTTTGCATACCCCAGGCAGGCAGGTCAATTTACCCAATCGGGAAAGACAGGCTGGAACTGTTTTAAAGTTACCATAGCGACGATCCCAATTTGTTACCTAACTCACGTGCCTTAGTTGAGGATCTTGCGTATGAGTGTAATGAGGTCAGCGCGCCAGTGGCCGTCGAGTTCGTCATTGACGAGGCTCTCTAGCTGTGTAAGATGCGTTTCTAAGAACGGGATAGTGATAATACCGAGCATATGGCCGGGCGTGTGCTGAATCTGAATATCCCAGAGTGTCAAGAGGTGTTTGTAAAAGGCTGGAGATTTGGAAAGGAAGGAAGGCGCGTTACAGAGGGTGGCCATCCATGATTTCCATTGATCTATCGAAGAGACGTTCGAGATAAGTGCGCCGAGCGTCCAGGAGAGCTGTAGCTCGGTAGCGAGGCTGCTCAGGTCGGCAGGGATTTGCCATGATCTGTCGAGAGCGAGGGCGGTCAGATCTGCACCGTGCACGTCTTTTGACCGCGTACGATTAAAATTGAGATCCGAGAATCGTAGTAGATCCTGCGAGCTGAGCGAGTCGCCTAGACGGTTGGCGTCCAGCTCGTCGGTGAGAGTCGGAGTAGCTGAAGAGACCATGAAAGAGGGGGGGAGGATCCTCGTCAAATGGGTCGCTGATATTTCTGAAACGAGGTCGCGCCAAACTGCCAATGGACGCGATTCTGGGAACTGTGTAAGTCCCACGTAACTCATTTGCGATGTAAGCTCAACAAATGACTCAGTTTCTGCTACATATTGTAAGATCAAGGTTGTGTCGGAATCAGCCATGAACACTTTAGCGGTTCGAAGAGAGTCGAGCGAAACGCCCCAGTGAAAGACATGGAACCCTGGAGGAATATGTGAGAAGCCCAGAAAACTTTTTGCTTCAAAGAAATGCAAATCTATGCCCAGTAACAGGGACGGGCAGTCGAGGAGGACAAGGTCCATGTAAGGAGCGTCGAATGCGAAGTGCGACTAACAAATTAAGCGGAAAGATAGCTATTTTTTGGATATTTATTTTCGCACATTGTTTACATTGTTAATTTGAAACGTAATAATAGAATAGATTCTACATCATATCATAAGTGGCCGCAGCCCCGTATACGCTAATATAGCAATAGCAATACAGAAAGGCTTAACGGTATGATTTTTGGTAGCGAGCGCGAGCACCGGGACCACCGAACTTCTTGGGCTCCATTCTGCGGCTATCAGCGACGAGAAGAGACTTGTCATAGTCTACAAGAGCTTTCTTGAGCTCGAGCTTGGACTGCTCGTCCACGTATTTCTGGTGATAGGCGACAATGGCCTTGGCAATGGCTTGTCTTATAGCATATACTTGAGAAACGTGTCCACCACCGGTAACGCGTACACGGATATCCACATAGGCAAATTTATCTAAACCAACAACTAAAAGAGGTTCGTATACTTTGAATCTTAAAACTTCGGGTTCGACGAGATTGATGGGGCATCCGTTAATCTTCAAGAGACCACGGCCGGCCTTGCAGTAAGCAACAGCGGTAGCGGTTTTCTTTTTGCCAAAGGTCTGAACGCTTTGGATAACTTTGTCTTGTGAATCCATGCTGAGGTGTATGTGATTTGATGTGTTAACAAGACTTAGGTAACTGCTTGAGTGTTGTTGGGTCTGCTGGGTGTGGCGCCAGGTTTGCGTTAAGTGGGACTGCTATTTCTGTACCCCATGGTTGCTATGACAACATAGGGTTATATGTAATACTATTTGACAGCTTATGGAAGCTTACCAACGCTGCAGCTTCAGGAAAAGCAGATGCTGCAGATTTACTTTTACACGGATCCCGATGAAAGCCTTTTGTAGGCGAAGAGAACACCGCGGGGCGTTTATTGATTGTAATTCTAGGCTCGCGAATTCGGAATGTGGCTGAGTCGCACTAAACCCGTTAAGGTGGGAGCTTTTCCAGGTCGATCTAAAACAGAAGCCACAGCAGTCCCATAGCTACATACCACAGTGCCAAGGTGCTATCAGCCATATAGTATGTAATATATTACGCAGTACCTATTACTAGAAGTATACTGCTGCATTTAGTATAACACTTCGCCTCTTAGGCCAGACTAGTTGCTGCTTTTAGGGAGAATGTGTCACTAAATTTAGACTTTATAAGCTGCACCCCCCTCACCTGCTTCTCTCCCAGTCGCGCTAGCTACACCTAGCAATCGACTCTACCTTCGAAAATCTTCCTCTGTTAAAGTACAATACCTCTTCTAGCCTTTCACGCTATTGATTTGTTTTAGAATTTCCGAATTCTGGTTTACAAATTTCAGTTTGGTGGAGATTTCCTTTTTCTAACACAAAAATCCAATTCTTTGCCTCCCTTCAACCTCCAGCAGCTCAACGTTAATTACTGCTACTTCCATCCGTTCCTCCCCTTTCTTCCGCCCGTTCACCTTTTGCTCCTTCCTTCTCTCTAGTCCTGAAGAAGAAAAACTCGGTAGCAAACATACCACGGACAGTATCCTTCACTATTTGAGTATCTGCTTCTTCTTCTTTACCAGTACCGCTTCTCACTCATCTCCACATTATCCGGAGACCGCGAGAGAAATAACCACGCGATCAACTGTCGTTTCGGTCCCTTCGTTCTGCTCACTTTTGTCGATTGTCGATCATACACACGCCGAAAATATATATAAGTAGCTCTCTGCTTAGCTTATAATCGTTCAAATGTCCTCTTCCGCAATGGCTTTATCCCCATTTCCTTCCTCGCCAGCAGTTGGCCAAAGAACCCTTAGAACTGCTTCTTCTATCGCTCCCCCTCTACCCTCTGCAGTATCTACCGATCCAGATTTTACCGCTGACCAGTACCAACAGGTGCAGCTTACTCTCAGAGCAGTCGTATCTTCCAAGGAAGCCGGAGTCATCATAGGCAAGGCCGGAAGAACAGTCGCTAGCTTAAGAGACGCTACTGGCGTCAAAGCTGGCGTTTCAAAACCTATACCGGGCGTTCACGATCGTATCCTCACCGTTTCTGGCCATATAAACGCGATAGCGGAGGCTTACGCAATGATTGCCGACTGCCTTATAAACGCCTCTCCTTCTGATTACTCCTCCTTGAGTTCTCCTGGCACTGCGACTATACGTCTTCTTATATCCCATAACCAAATGGGTACGATTATTGGCCGACAAGGCGCTAAGATAAAGTCTATTCAGGAATCCTGCAAAGTTCGTATGACTGCTTCAAAAGAAATGCTAGATCAATCAACTGAACGTGTTGTCGAGGTGCAAGGCGCTACTGATGGTATGCGTGCCGCTATCTGGGAAATAGCTAAGTGCCTTGTTGATGATTGGCAACATGCTGCTGGAACTGTATATTATCAACCTGGCACGCGCTCCTCTAAGACCTCGTCGTCAGCCAACGGCGCTGCTGTGGCTTCCTCCTCGGTTGCGAACAGGAATTCTCCAAAGTCATGGACCGGTCATGTTGCAGACTCTACGCCTGCAGATGCACTTGCTGATATGGAAGCGCCTCCTCCCCAGGTAGCAGCAGCAGCTGCTGCGGCAGCTGCTGAAGCTGTGATCCGGATCAGAGGTGAGCCTTCTGCCCATGCGGATACCGCTGGCATTGCTGCAGTTGATCCTGCTTCAGTTGATGCAGGTACCAATGGCTCATCTGATGCCGAAGAAGAACACGAATTAGAAACGCAGAATATTTCTATACCTGATAGCATGGTTGGATGTTTGATCGGCCGTGGTGGCTCTAAGATTCAGACGATCCGTCGTTTATCCAATGCCAGAATCTCAATCCCGCGTCATCCACAGGATGATTCTGGAAATCGTGTTTTCTCTATCGTTGGCACTGGCTCTGCCATAGACAAGGCCATTTACTTGTTATATGAACAGCTGGAAATTGAAAGATTGAGAAGACAGGAAGAGCAACAGCAGCAGCAACAACGGCAAGAATCGCCTGAAAGTTCTTAAAAGAGACGCATTCTGATTCTTTTCTGCGCTGATTTAAAAAAGAAGATACAGAAGCAACGAAACCAAGGCAGAGAAGAACATTAAGCTTCCCAAGAGCCGAATATCATCTTATGCGCTATCTTACCACCTTTACTGTATGAGTTTCATCATACTATATATACTAAACCTGGGCACACATATACATCTATTTATATATACATATCCTTAATTTATGATGGTACTGTGGTTTTCGCTCTTACTGCCTTACATTTTTCTCCTTGTGACATTCGTTGTATTTTACTGTCAGTTTTCCCTCAACATACATAGTTCTGTGATTATACCTACACTCAGATTTTTACATAATATTTGTGCTATTTTAGTGATCGTAGCCGTAATTATTGCGTCATTGTATGTGCATTGCGGTGCAGGAACCACTGCAAGTTTGCATATGGTTAGTTCGTTGGCAGTCTTGTTCTATCTGACCCGGGCCTTTGCATTTTGCGGCCGCTCAAAGGTTTGGGCTGCAATATTTTTCTGTCCTGTAGAGAACGGCTGGCTGTCTGAAACGCAGGAGAAAAGTTGAATCTTATTGATGGAGCAGGGGTTGGCGCGCTTGCGATTTTGTTGACAGTCGACTGCGACAGCGATCCGAGCGAAGAGTCAGTGCTCCGCAATTTTCTGCGTTTGCTTGGAGTTGAGTCGGTGGTGGTTTCCCGCTTGCCCCTGGCATTCACCGAGTCTTTTGAAAGCATTTCGGTTGTGTAAGAATGCGGTATTTGTGGAGGATGTGGCTGCGGTCTACGAGGTCTTTTGGCAGCATAATGGTTTGTGAGCGAGTCCATTCGTGCAAAAGAAGAAGCATGTACCGACGAGAAACGTGATCGTGCTGGCCGTGCGTTGTGAGAGGCATGCCGTTGGTCAACACGCCGTGATGAAGGAGTAATCTGAGCGGCTCTGGACTCGACTTCAGATAGAATCAAGTCTATGTCATTCTTTTTCGACGACATATGTAGTGCGCATTGACGTTGTTTACGATATACCCAAACTAGAGTAATTTAAAGGAGTTACCCGGCGCGATGTCCCAGAGAGAAATTGTTAACGAAAAACTCACTGTCTAGAGGTTTTTCTTTTCATTTATTTTATTTCTTTTTTGGCCTTTCAGACAGACGGTATGCCTAGAAAATCGAAGAAGGCAAGAACCGAGAAAGCGAAGCCGATATTTGATGACGAATCGGATGGCGAGAAGGAGGTGACGTTGTCGATCAACGAGGACTATGCTAAACGATTCCAGCACAACAAGGAGCGCGAAGAGCTCGAACGGTTGAAATCCAAGTACGATAGCGACGAGAACGATAGTTCGAGTTCTGACGAAGATGAGGATGCAGAAATGATTACAGGTAAAGTGGAAGAAAAGTTTCAGGAGGTCCTGCAGGCTATTCGATCCGATGATTCGCGGCTGTTTGACAAGAACGTGCGGTTCTTCGACGATGTTGACCTGGAACAGCCCAAGTCGAAAGACAAGCCCGTTTATCTGAAAGACTACCAGCGTGAACGGCTACTGAATGGTGAAATGGACAAGGAAGACGGCGAGGGTGAGTATCGGTCGTACATCGAGCAGGAGGCCGAAGAAAGAGACCAGATCGTCAACGAGATGCACGAGGCTGCACAGTCAGCCGACGAGGACGAAGATTTCCTCGTGAAGTCTGCGAAGAAACGCGAGGTGACAGCGGTAGCTCTGCCAGATCCTAACGAAGATAAAGATGCTTTTCTGAATGCGTACGTGTCTAATCCGAAGGCCTGGAAGCAGAGATCAGACGCTGACATTGGCTACCGGTTCGAAGAAGACGAGGACGAGTTCGACGACAAAGTAGATCGGTTTGAAGCAGAGTACAATTTCAGATTTGAAGAGCCTGGGTCATCGGAAATCGTCTCGTTTGCCCGAAATGTGGACTCCGTGAGGCGAGAAGAAGTGTCTTCGCGTAAGAGGGCCCGCCAGGCCGAGAAGGAGAAGAAAGAGGAAGAGAAGAAGCGAAAGCAGGAAGAAGTATCGAGAATGAAAAACCTCAAGACGAAGCAGATTATGAAGAAACTCGAAAAAGTACAGAAAGCTATTGGGGACGAGGCGGAGGCGTCAAAGATCACGCCAGAGGACCTGGAGAGAGATTTTGACCCTGAGGAATGGGACGATCTGACAAAAAAAGTGTTCAACGAAGTGTTCTACTCTAAGAGCGATGCCAAAAAGCCCGAATGGGACGATGAAATACCTATAGACGATATTGTTGCCGAGCCAGAAGAAGACTTTCCCGAGAAAATTGTCGAGAAGCGCAGTAAAAAACGGAAACAGAGCCATAAGAACGAGTTTCGTGATCTGGTCGAAAGCATCGTCGAGAAGGAGCTGACTGAAGTGCCCAGCTTGCCGGAAGACCAGCGTTTCAGGTATAGAGAAGTATCACCGGATGCGTACGGCCTTACTGCTGAAGAGATATTTCTTGCTGATGACAAGGCGCTAAATACCTATATGAGCCTGCGAAAGATGGCGCCGTATCGACCAGAAGAGAAGAAACAGAAAGACCGCAAAACGCTATCGAAGAAGAAACGTCTAAAGGAATGGAGGAAGTCAGTCTTTGGATCGGCGGATGGGCCTCAAAAGGAACAGATCGACAAGCTATTTGGAAAGATATAGCATCTATAACATCTATACAATTCTTGACAATGTAGATACGCGGCTGTTAGAGTTCACGAAAGTGTCCTAAAATGGAAAGCGAAAAAAAGTCGGAAAGTACTCCGAGATATTAACAGGGTTAAGGGTTCCCTCCCCTGCTTCTCCTTTAAAAAAATCTTGCTCGATCGCATACTCTTCTTCCCTTTTAACACTCGCGAAACTAAAGCAGTCAATTCTCCTTTCTTTGTGTTTTAAAAGAATTTATATTCACAATGTCTAAGCAAGATAGCGTAAGTAATTTAGACACTATATGTGCTGGAGTTTAGAGGAAATTGCTCTGTTTATCCCTTAAAACATTGCCGCCCGCTGCCGCTCGTCATGACCGCTGTTCTTATCTTGAACCGAATGATGCATTCTCTTATGTTCGGAATAGACGGACGTTGTCTTAAATTGCGTGTTTTGTCGGGTTGTACAAACAGCGAATTTTTTAGGCAAGAATTTCGATACGCCATTGTTCTTCTGCTACGGTTTTCTCATCCGCCCGGCCTGTCACTTATTCCTTCGCAATGACATTTGTACTAACATCCTCACAGAACTTTTTAATCGACTTCATGAGTACGTAACTTTTACTTTTAGTAAAATTATTTGGTGCAATGTAAGGGTCGCTCTGTATAGTGCTTTTAACCATTCATCTATAACCTGTCCTTCCCTCTTCGGGGTTTCTGTTCTTCCATGAGTAGCCGGCCCTCACTTTTGGTTAGCCTCACCGCTTCCCACGCTTGCTGTCCATGAATGGTCAATTGGTCGGTCCCTTCCTTCCTATTGTCCAATAAGGCCGCGTATAGATGATGTTAAAGTTCTCCCGATAAGGTTTACTACCTTAATGTCCCCCTTTCAATGCTAAAACCAAATATCTTATCCGGTTCTTCGCGGACCCCGGCCTGACGTGAGAGTTTCGCGATGGATACACGGTTCGAAGATAGCCTTGTTACCTCCTGTCCAGTTTACTAACTCTTAATAGTGGGTGGTGTTTCCGCCGCTGTCTCCAAGACCGCCGCTGCTCCCATCGAGCGTGTCAAGCTTTTGATTCAGAACCAAGCTGAGATGATCAAGGCAGGCCGTCTTGACCGTCCTTACTCTGGCATCATGGACTGCTTCCGCCGCACTGCTGCTGACCAGGGTATCATTTCCTTGTGGCGTGGTAATACTGCTAACGTTATCCGTTACTTCCCTACCCAGGCTCTTAACTTTGCTTTCCGTGACAAGTTCAAGGCCATGTTCGGTTTCAAAAAGGACGAAGGATACTGGAAATGGTTTGCCGGTAACCTTGCCTCTGGTGGTGCTGCCGGTGCCACTTCTCTTCTCTTTGTCTACTCCCTTGACTACGCTCGTACCCGTCTTGCTAACGATGCTAAGTCTGCTAAGGGCAATGGTGAGCGTCAATTTAACGGTCTCATTGATGTATACAGAAAAACTTTGGCTTCTGATGGTATTGGCGGTCTCTACCGTGGTTTCGGTCCTTCCGTCCTCGGAATTGTCGTCTACCGTGGTCTCTACTTCGGTCTCTACGATTCCATCAAGCCTCTCATCCTCGTTGGACCCTTGGAAGGAAACTTCCTTGTCTCTTTCTTGCTCGGATGGGTCGTCACCACCGTTGCTGGTATCGCCTCCTACCCTCTTGACACTGTCCGTCGTCGTATGATGATGACTTCCGGTGAAGCCGTCAAGTACAAGTCTTCTTTCGATGCTTTCTCCAAGATCGTTGCTGCTGAGGGCATCAAGTCTCTCTTCAAGGGTGCTGGTGCTAACATTCTCCGTGGTGTTGCTTCTGCTGGTGTCATTTCCATCTACGATCAGCTCCAGATGATCATGTTTGGCAAGAAATTCTAAACGGCCTTATTTAGCTTAAAACTGCATTAGACTGTTATAGTTTTCTTTGTTGTTTTTCTCTGTGTGCCTTTTCCTCTTTTGACTAAGTCTTACTGCTTTTCGAACTTATCTTCGATTGACAGTTTATATATAGACCTGTTTTGTTGAGCAACCGTGGCAGTTTTATTGTTCGAGTAGTCGGAGAAGCTAATATCCTATACGTGCGTTCTGTTGTCTATTCATTGAGTTATTCTAACCGATCGCTTATTGTCTTCGATGCCGAGCTCGGCAGTACATTGTCACCTTTGTTTCAAATTCACTCTGTATTTCGTACTTTCATATAAAGAAAAAGAGGCGCATATAAATCCCGTAGGAGCACGTGGCTAAACACTGCTGCTGGTTCTGTATACCTTGCTCAGGCCGGATATAACTGCTGTATCATGGCACGGATACCCTGAGAAGTATTCCCGGTCACTTACCCTAGACCACAGGTGGCTTACGACACTTTCGCCAATCACCGATCTCCGTCTTTCTTCACCACAATTTGCCTGCCTTCTACTGAGATTTAACACAAAATTTCCCCCAAGCCTCGCGTGATAGATAACTATACCGCGCGCATTGTGCCTTCTTCCACAACTTTTAAGTCATCCAGTTTGTGATTGACGTTACCTCTGTAGTAACTGTACCTGTGGATCAGGTCTGGTATTTCACACAGACTATACCCTTTACGCTTTCAGACGGTATCGACTGCGATCCGTAGCCGCCCGTCTGTTTTGTCAATTATTGACCGTATTCTACACGTCGCAGCATCTGCCGTCGTATAGTGCTACCACATACCATCTACCAACGTGTAAACCAGTATAGCCGCGCAAGTGTTCTCCTCTGAACTCCTCGCCACCCGCCCTTCTATTTCACCTCTCTACATTTCACATCGCTCCTCCTCGAATGTCTTCCGCGCTGGACGTCTCTGACTCAGCCAGCCTGATACTTCCAGAAACTTCGTCGCCGGAACTCTCAGACACTGAGAGCTCGCCCGAGAGTGCGGATAACGGCACTAGACGTAAATCTGAAGAAGGCAAGCGTCGGCGCGTTATACAAGCGTGCGAAAGTTGCCGCAAGAAGAAGACTAAATGCGATGGCGTCCGACCAGAGTGCGCACACTGCAAATCGCATAGCTTGGAGTGCCTTTATGCTGAGAAGAAGAAAAAACGCGTCGTACCTAAGAACGTCAAATACATATCTGGGCTGGAAGAACGTGTGGCACAACTGGAAAATGCTATCAAATCGGTTTTGCCTGAATCAACCAATCTAGACAATCCCGAAGTTTTGGCTGAAGAGCTGCGGTCGAAAGTAGGTGGCGGCTCCAATCGCTTTAGACATTACGCATGCGCGAACAGGTTCGACCATGACGACTCATCAGAGGAGTTGTCCTCCAGATTAAACTTGCTCAAAATAAGTCACGGCGACAAACAAAACGGAACTGACATATTCATTTCCCCAGGCTCATTTGCTACGGTCTTCTCCACGCAAGGGCTGGAATGGATTACTGCACGAATGGGCAATGACGATGTTGCAAGGCTGGTAATTACTATGATGCTGTTCAAGAGAGACGACAGAACTTCAGCAGAGCTCATGCATAAAGCCAACTCTGAACCGGTCGACCTACCCCCTCAACATATAACCTTGAAAATCTGCAAATGTGTCACGCTGTCATGGCGAGTGCTAGCCGTCATCATTTCACCTGAAGAAATTGTTGACGCTATAGAAAAGGTATACACTTCTCTCGCTCTGTACAGGAATGTCGAAGACTGCCCACTCGAATATCTTTTGGTTAATTGTTTGTTGAATATTGGCGCCAAAGGGTTCGAATTTTGTGATAGCAACTGCGCTTACTATAATAAAGCATCACTGTTTCAAGAGTTCTCTGACCTTGAGAGGCAAACAATATGCGTTGATCGTACTGCAAATATTCTTCGCGTCATGTCTGTACTTCCTTTCATGCAACCTTCTTTGTTTGCTATTCAATGCATCGGTATCGCTTGCAAAATCTTTTCCGTGATAAGCCACTGCCCAGTGCAGGGCAGGTTATTCGCTATTGCTGCTAACATGGCCTATCAGCTTGGCTTGCACCGGCGCGTTATTGGCTTACCTGAAGAAGTTCTATCGAAGCGCCGCCTAGTGTGGTGGAGTTTATTTTTACACGATGTTGAAGTTGCTTATCGTCACAGTTCGAGAGTCATAATCAACCCATTTGATATGTCGGTAGATATGCTGAAGGAATCTGACTTGCTGACTGTCCCGCAACTGAAAGATGACGAGCTGTTTATAAAAGTATATCGTCAAATAATTGAGTTTAGCCTTATATCCGCGCGTGCGCACTATGTGCTTGCTGGTCCCGATATAACCAAACTATTCGTGAACGAAATTGAAGATTTGGTTGGCACCATTGATCAGAAGCTCAACGATTGGATGCAGTCAATACCTGCCAAAATACGCGATGCTACTGTACTGACTGATCCAGAGGCGACACCTGAACAAAAGCACCTTTGTTTATATGTGCGCATTTTTTATAACAATGTCATCTCAACTATTCATCATATGTCTGTGCATCATTTCCTTTGGGAAGAATCGCTCATTGGTGTTAGACACAAAAAGGATACATCTGGAACTCTGACTTCGTCGTCAACATCTAACGATACCTCCCCTTTGAACAGCGCTGGATCAGACACTGCAGACTCTTCAAACTCTTCACGGCCCGCATTAAACCCTCGTGTTTATTCCTCTTCAGCCATTTGTGCAGAATCTGCGCGGGACACTTTGAAGCTTTTTAATATGTCTAGTGATCAATCACTATTTTGGATTGTCAATATTCCCTACCATGGTGTTGCGTTTCTTTACATGGTGATCAATCTCATCCAATATCCTACTGTGAGCTCCTCTCAAAGCGATCTTAAGGTCCTTGAGGATACCATGCGACATATGGCTACTCTGAAACAACTAATTGGAAACGAAAAACCGCGAGCAGTGTGGTTTACTATGCTTGACGGACTGTACTCGTCCGTGTCGGCTTACGTTCGTAAATGCGCCAATGCGAATTCTCAATCGCGGAAACGAAATATGGACATATACAATGCTGGCTCGCTGTCACAGCTTGATCAACTTTACGATGGACACTTGCAAAGGGCCAGTAGTTCGGAGTTTTCAACTACTGTTGATACAGACTCTGCAAGTCAGCCCAACTTTGAGATAACACCTCCCTATATTGATGATAGCTGGAAGGCGTTGGAGTTCATGGACAGTTCTCTCGACTACATTGGCGAATTTGAACAAATTGAAGCATCTCAGCCGTGGCTTTTTCCTGGGAGCTCGCACAATTTTATAGGCAACGAACGAATGCTCACTCAAACGACAGGAACCGCACGAGGAGCATCTGCGTTTTCAGCTGAAGCGCCCACTATCGTGGATCCAATATATGCTCAAGACACTCAATTGAACTTTTCTGATGACTACATTAATGGATTCTCGGGAAATCCTCTACTGTTTACCGCTGGCGACGCACATAAAGAAGGATCTGCTACTTTATGGGACAAAATCCTGTCAACGACTCCCTGGGATTTTTCTAAAGGCAACTTATAAGACGACACATGGATCTGTTCGACTTTCACCCCTCTTTCGCATTTTCATCAAGATTCTTCTCTGAAAATACTTCCAAAAGCAACAGGCACGTATTATCGAAGGTGCTCTTCTACTGAAAAGTAATTATACAATGCAGAATATAATTTTTACCTATTTGTTTAAACTCAACCGCTTCTGTGAACGGCGTCGGCAAAGATAACCCTAGCCCTAACGATCTCTAAAAAGCGTAGAAGCCTATGATCCCTTCCACCACATTACATTTACCTTGCCTCTATTACAGAATTTTCGCTGCAGCGATCGCGAAAAAATTACCTTGTATAAGAACTTGCACCAATTTTAGAGCCTCTAATGTCTGTTATTAGGGTTTTTAATGGCGCAAGGTTCGTCAGCAGGCAAGGCATGCTGCCTCTAACCCGACGAACGACTCTGAGCGCGGTGCCGGTGCTTTCGATGCGCAGAGCCACAGCGCAGTCTTACAAGTTCTTATTTTATCGCGGATATAGCGATCAAAAAGACAAGCAGTGGGTGTATAGACGTAACGGCCCGTCTGACGACACGTCGAAACAAGAGTTTGAGAAAGAAATTGACGCCACAATCTTGAAGCTCGACGAGCTCACTGAGCAGGAGATTTCGCAGCTGCTCACCAAAAATCTTTCTGATCTCCCCAGTGCAGCTAAAATAATTATCAGCTCGGAAGGAAGACCTATAGTCGCCGAAAAACTTGCCCAATTGCGAGGATCTAATACTCGTAAATTTAATGAGATTATGAGCGAGGTCACCAGGCTCGATCGGGACGCTGCCGCCAGAATCGAGAAAGATCTCGACACTAAGTACCCTGCCTCACCAGCTGACCCGAATATTGACGCTAGGTCCAATATAGGCAGAGATAAACCGCGACCTGCATCCGCTACTGGTGGACCGGGTGGAAGCGGAGGTAATAAAGGCGGACCTGGCGGACCTAATGGTGGTCCTCCACGGCTAGATCGCTTTATTGGTGAGATATTACTATTTATGCTATTTTTATATTTTGCATCTCGTTTATTCTCCGACAACTCAGGTGGTCGAGAAATAACGTGGCAAGAGTTCCAGAACATCTACCTCAATCGTGGCCTAGTCGAAAAGCTCTCTGTGGTTAACCGTGCCTATGTTCGCGCAACTCTCAGGCCTGATGCCGTCTCCTCTAATGGAACCAGATACGTTTATTTTTCTATCGGGTCCGTTGATTCGTTTGAACGTCACTTGGACGAAGCTCAAGATTCTCTAGGAATACCGGCCACACAAAGACTCCCTGTTGCATACGTCGACGAAGGCTCGCTGCTGAACGGCTTATTGGCAATCCTTCCAACATTACTAGTTATTGGATCTATCCTGTTCATTACCCGCAGAATGGGCAGTGCCGGTTCTAGTGGCGGAGGTATATTTGGTGTTGGAAAGTCTAAAGCAAAGCTTTTCAATCAAGAGACTGATGTTAAAATCAAATTCAAAGACGTTGCTGGTTGTGATGAAGCTAAGGAAGAAATTATGGAGTTTGTCAAGTTTTTGAAACACCCTCAACAGTATGAACGACTAGGAGCTAAAATCCCACGCGGTGCTATTCTTTCAGGTCCTCCTGGTACCGGTAAGACTCTATTAGCGAAAGCTACCGCTGGTGAAGCCGGTGTACCTTTTTTGTCCGTATCCGGCTCTGAGTTTGTTGAGATGTTCGTCGGTGTTGGTGCTAGTCGCGTTCGTGATTTGTTTAAGACCGCTAGAAAGATGGCCCCAGCTATTATTTTCGTGGACGAAATCGACGCTATCGGAAAAGCCCGTGGCCGAGGAAACTTTACTGGCGGAAACGATGAACGTGAAGCTACACTAAATCAGTTGCTCGTTGAAATGGACGGATTCGAAAGCTCAGATCATATTGTTGTACTGGCAGGTACCAATAGAGCAGATGTGTTGGATCCTGCACTCACCAGACCTGGTAGATTTGACCGACATATAACTATTGATAGACCTGATGTTGAAGGAAGGAAGCAGATTTTCTTAGTTCATTTACGTCACATTCGCACGAAACTTGTGCTTGACGATCTTTCTGGCAGGTTGGCAGCATTAACTCCCGGATTTTCGGGAGCCGATATTGCTAATTGTGTGAATGAAGCTGCCCTTATTGCAGCAAGATATCAAGCTGATGAAGTTGATTTAAAACACTTTGAGCAAGCTATTGAACGTGTTATTGCTGGTCTGGAAAAGAAGAGTAAAGTTCTCTCGCCCGACGACAAACGGACAGTGGCATACCATGAAGCTGGTCATGCTATCTGTGGATGGTTTTTGAAATGGGCTGATCCATTGTTAAAAGTATCTATTATTCCACGTGGTCAGGGTGCTCTAGGATATGCACAGTACCTTCCCCCGGACCAATACCTTATGTCTGAAGAACAGTTCAGTGACAGGCTTACTATGACGCTCGGTGGACGAGTCTCCGAAGAACTGCACTTTGCAAGCGTGACAAGTGGCGCGTCTGATGATTTCCGTAAAGTCACGCAAATGGCTACTGCTATGGTTACACAGTATGGAATGTCTAAGAAAATTGGTCATGTATTCTTTGACCAAAGCCAAGAGTCTTTTAGCAAGCCGTTTTCGGAAAGCACGGCAGCTATAATTGATAGCGAAGTGAGACGTATTGTTGAGGAAGCTCACGTGAAATGCCGAAACCTACTTATAGAGAAGCAGAAAGAAGTGGGACTTGTTGCTGAAGAGCTTTTGAAGAAGGAAGTTATAGGGCGAGAGGATATGATTAGACTGCTCGGACCGCGGCCTTTCCCCGAGAGGAATGACGCTTTTGACAAGTATTTGTTAAAGAGGGACGGCAAGAAGGATGATCCTACCGAAGAAGGAGGAGCCGGTGAATCTGCAGAGAAAAACGATACTCCGAAGGAAACTTAGGCTCACTCATTCAAGGCTATTACGCTTTATCCTTTCTATTGTATATAACGATGCATGGGCATTAGTCATAACTCATCATGTTATTTCATTAACTAAAGGGCAAGACGTCAAGTATGTTTTGCATTTTTTGGTTCTTTAGATGGTAATAGTAGACTCAAGAAGAAGGTTCTTCCAGAATTTCCTTGAGATTAGTCTGACCTGATCCACGTTCAAGAGGTTTCTGCTGATCCGGGCTTGGTTTCCATCCGATTATATGAATTATTCGGAAAGTAGCAGGTATGCCCTCTTCATGAGAGTCTTCACCGACATGTAAAGCAGGGTATAAGGCTGATGCGGCAAGTATGAGGTCGCGGGGCATGAATCCCGGGCGGTTATGAATGGCGTTCGACTCGCCCATCAAAGGCAAGTCGCGCATTAACGAGAGAACGTCTGGGTAAGAGACGACGATTTCGTCCACGTCGACAGTGTTCAGGCTGAACCCGGCTTGCTGCATGAGCTGGCCTATATCGCGGACTTCAGCGAGTGGCGAGAGACGCGGGGAAAAAGTACCGTACCGTTCCATTTCAGCGAGCTGTAAAGATGTTCTCAGTTCAAACAGGGAGTCACCACCGATCATAGAAGCCATGAACATGCCGTCTGGGACAAGGACACGATTGATATGTTTCAAAACCCCGGGGAGGTCGTTGATCCAGTGCAGGGACAAGTTACTTATAACGGCATCAAACGAGTTTTCTGGATACTTTGCGATCGCATACTCTTCGTCGGCATGCTGGCGTTCGATTTTGAGACGAGTGTTGAGCGCGAACTTGTCAGGGTCAGAGTCGCGATAGAGAAGTAACCTGGAGCTTTCCAGCATTGTGATGTTACCTAAGCGCGACAACAGCGCTTCTTTATGTTCTGTAGATTCTGACGAGCACAGACTTGACTCAATTGAACCCGGGCCTGAACCGAGATCGAGGACGTTTGGGAACTTGCGAGAGACGAATTCGAGCCGTTCGACGATCCGGGCAGCGACCTCGTTGCGTAGGTAGTCGGCCTGGCGCGCGTTTTCGCCAGCTGCACGATCGCGGTGCAGTTCTTTTACTTTGCGGTCAAATATTTGCAGGCTACTGTATCTGCGTATTGTAGCGTTTAGCCGACGTATATTGCAGCATCGCAGCATTTTTTGCGGCAAGGTGGAGGGAGGTAGAAAATTAGATTCATGAGGTCCCAAAAGTAAGCCTACTCGTTCAAAAGGTCGTCGATTGATGGCAGGTCCCCGGAATTCGCCTCGATATCCTGTTCGTATGCCGTTTTGGCAAATTTCGTGTTCACTTTCAAGTCAGCCTGTCGTTTAAGAGCGTCGACGACTGTCCTGGTTTGCGGCGTGTCGGGGGGAAAGTACCTGTTTGAGAACCCAGGCGGTGATCCGGCATGTATGTGCGCCAGAAGGTCGTCTTCGTCTTTTTCCGGGTTGAGCGCACGGAACATAGCTGCCTGCTGTAAACGAAAAATATATGGGTTAGCGAGCGCAACCGGGTCCAGAGAGTCATAGTATTCTGAGTCTTGCGGGATCGTAGCTGCAGCTACATAGTCATCCATAGCAGTCTGGAGGTCGACCGACGGCAAGAATTTTTTCGTTTTCGCTTTCAAAGAGTCCGATGACATGCGCAACATGTTAGAGAAATCAGGGAAGGGGAAAGAAGCAAAGTCGTTGTAGTGCGGCAGGTCGCAGTGCATGAGGTGCGGCGGCAACTCTTCGAGGGTCGACGACGAGGGCACAAACACGCACGCAAGTTTCGGGCTTTTATTCTTGGTCAGCACAGATCGCACTATCGCTACCGAGTCTGTAATGATAAGCGCTGCTGCGAGTTGCACCATTGCCGAAGAGTCGAATTCAGTCACGTACAAATGCTTACCTGTGCCGTTGCGTGCAGGGACGACGTAACTGACTTCGCCCATAAGGAAATGTCGCGGTAGTTCGCTTTTTGCGACAAAAGCAATGATCTCGATTGCGACAGCAGTCCTGATTTCCAGCAGGTCCTTGTACCGGGATTCCATGGGGATGATAGAGTCCCCGAGACGGTATCCTGGTGCAATAGAGTCCTTGTCGACCTCTAAGAGGTCTGGGCGGAGCTCGCAGGGTACAGACTCGTCCACGGGCTTGTCTTTAGGATAGTCTTTCTTTTTGATGTAGTACTGGACCGAGGTACTAATGGGCTCGAGGAACCTGCCTGGTTTTGAGGTCGGGATAGGCTGCGGGCCCGGCTGGTCTTTGAAGACGTCTGGTAGCGGGCAGACGGTGTAGCGGGTAGCGGTAGGCGGTTTTGTGGCTTTTGTGAACGGGTAGAGGAAAACAGAGATGCGAAGGTTAGTGAGGTCTTCTGAGTACTCAGGAGGGCCGAGAGTGAGGTCTGCGAGTGCCATACGGCGGGTAGCCTTGCTGCGGATCGATGCGACGTCGAGATAGGCGATTGCGTCATGGATGTTGACGACGTTGGCGGCGGAAAGGCCGGCGAACTGCGGGTACGCGTCTGCGTCTTCGGGCAGGAAGAGTGATAGCTGAATGTCGCTGGTGGCGAGACGCGACGAGAAGAGATCAAAAGCAGATGAAGAGATCGGTCTGTTACCGTCTGTAAATATTTTGATTGATTTCTTGAACTTTAGGTGTTTACAGAAAGTATCTATGGCTGTGATGGCGTAGTCGATTACAGCGTCGAGCGGGTCAGTGCTGCTTTCGCCGACCGCCAGGAAAGAGTCAATTTGCTGTAAATAAGTGGCACTAGATACGTCAATTGGCATAATAACATTGACGTTTGGAGGCGGTGCCGGCATTTCACGCGCTTCTAATTTCAGCTCTGATTGACCCACACTGACTACTGAGACGTAGTCACGCGTTCTGGCGGCGAGTGCTTTTGATGTCAAAACATTATATATATATTTTTTCGCTGAATCAATTAGCGGTATGTCGCCATGAACATCAGCCATTGTCGGTGCTAAATCTACGATGCATACGAGTATTTCTTTGTCGGCCATGTTTGCCAGTAGTCGTCTTCTAAGTTATTTCCCAAGTATTACCGTATTGTAGTAGTACTGTAGTACAGCTGCACAGTTGTACAAGCTATAGCTATAGTTGTAGCCGCTAACCGATATTAATTCAATTTGCTTTTCCGTTTGTTCGTCACCTTGATAGCAATAGGCTGTTCCGTCTCTTCCATAGCAATGTCCTCGTCATGAGCCTGCTCTAGTAGTGCAGCCTGCTTAGCGGCTGCGCGCCGCACCTCCACGTCAAGTTGTCGTAAAATCTCTGGGTGGTTCTCGACCAGTTTCTTGTCTTCAGCAAGATCTTTGCTCTTGTTACCGCGCATACGGTTCTTGTAAAACGCACGCTCGCGTTTCTTTCTGATCTGCTCGATCCGCTCCATGGCGTCGAGAGTAGTCTGTACAAGCTCGCGATTGTACCGCACGGGCTCGTTCCGTCGAGAAGCAAACATCAGTGACGAATCAACAACCATCTCCTTGCCTGCAGCCTTTCTGAAAGCTTTAGTCCAGCGCAGTTTGCGCGGGTTTCGCTTCATCTTGAAGTTCTTGTGGCATTTCGACCTGCAAAACCGAAACTCCTTCGCATCGTTACGCACAAACATAATCCCGTGTCCAGGGTAAACTGGCGACGAGCAAAAATGACATTGATATATTCTCATTTTATATTACTAACAGATCACTCTACTACGCAAATTCTTACCGCGATCTGCCAAAAATAAAAAGAAAAATACTAATTAGTAGTAAAAAGTAGACGAAAAAAAAAGTAAAAATTTAACTCGTTTCTGCGTACCTCATTTCCTAAAATGGAAACTCCCAAATAACTCCTCTCGAAGTCCCCCACTTCCTCTCCTATCCTTAGCACCCTTTCTCTTTCTAAAGACTTGCTCACCCCTGAAAGGGCCTAAGTCGCTCAATTTATCGCTTATATCGCCGTTATCTTACACCTTACATTGATACTGCAGCTTTTTTAATTTTAACCTATCTAGAACCATCTTTTCAGCCACTTCAGCCTTTCGTCTGTGCATGTTCCACTATCTTTTCTACTCCTAGTACACAATGACCAACTCCTCACCCGCCGATCCCAAACGATCAACACCAAAACCACCAAAACCACCAAAACCGCTGCACTTATCGGCACCACCAATACCTTTACCTACACGGTCTGACTCATCTGTTGCTACTGACTCGACCGCTGACCTCGCCGTCCCAGAACCGCGCCCTTGTCCCCCGCGCCCCTTTTCTTCTACCAGTTCTGTGCTTCAGTCCTCTTCTCTGCCCTTCCCATCCTTAGCTAGATCTTCTACATCACCAGCGCCACCGCCATCACGCGGTTCAAGGTCTGTTGGCTCGCGATCCGTCAGCCCCGCCCCCCCACCGCCACCGCGGCCAGGTTCCGTGCCCCGAAGTACATCACCTTTTGACGCCGTCAACCTTGCCGCCGGCGCCCCACCACCGCTACCTTCTAGACCATCCTCAGGAGTCTTTGAATCCAAGAAAGACGCTGCCATACGAAGAGGTCTTGAGCTCAAAAGCGTCGATATCTCGAAGTTCGAGCCTCCACCAAAAATGGCCCTTTCATTCACAAGAAAGCCCACATGTCCTGCGGACAAACCACCACCACTTCAAGTTCAACCTCCATCGCATTCTCATTCACAATCTAAATCAAATTCTCAATCGCATACTCAATCAAAACCCACAGTGGCACCAGCAATCGAGCCAGGCTTATTTCCAACTCCGCCTTCCGGATGTAACGCACTGCCACACGACCCTGATACAGTCCCGAGGACATTTCCTACCGTCAGAAGCACTGGAAAGTCAGTGCCTTACTTCAATTCGCGTGTAAGCAATGTGCACACCAAAGATGCCCGCGTCGTCGCTTGCAACAACCGCCAACTTTACGTCATGGGCAACATGCTCACAGTCACAGACCTTGTCTCCGGACGACATATATACACCTATGGGAATGAAGAAACGAGGTTCACGGCCATTGGCTTCTGCGGCACTGAGACTTGGATCGGTACTAAAGAGGGCTCCCTGAAGGTTATAGATCACCACGGGAATTTAGTTGAAACGAGAAAACGCTGCCACAGTGCTCCCGTGCACGCTATTTATTCTTTAGACAACTCTATGTGGACTCTTGACACGGATGGCAGACTTAAGATATGGTACGCGGACAAGACTAGTGGTTCCTCGTTCCCCACACTGCAACATTCTCCCGGTACGTACAAGGTACTGCCGCATTTTTCAGTTGCGCTGCTTGTTAGCAAAGAGCTCTGGGTAGCCAGAAAGAACATCGTTAGCGTGTACACTCCAATGGCAGATACCTTTCAGAAATGCCAGTTCCATATCCGATCTGACGACAGGATCGGTGCTGTTACGTGTGCTGCTGTTATAGAAGGCAAACCATCTGATGTCTATGTTGGTCACGCGTCTGGTCACGTCTCCGTATTTTGCTCTAAGACATACCAATGCAAGAAGACCGTGTTTGTGTCGATTCACAGGATACTGGCGATGTGCGGCGTGGCGTCGACTATATGGCTTGTTTTGAGTTCAGGCCGCGTCCAGGTGTACGACCCGGAGGGCGAGAACTGGACTATGATGCGCGACTGGAAAGAATTCAGCGGAAATACTACTTACTTGCTGCAAACCAGGATTGCCTCAGACCACTCGCGCATTGAACACTACGAGCTGCCCGTGGTTCTGCTTGGCCCGGACCATCAGGTGCGCATCTGGAACGGATTGCTCAAGGAGGACGCTGTGAACAGATGTGCTATTAGCAAATACGACGAGTACTGTACGTTTGACAGCATCACCGTGTTTGCATGCACGTGGAACGCGGGTGATGCTAATGCTGCCAGCGCTAGTGGATCTGGCCGGCGCGAGTTCGCCGAAATGATTCAGACCGCTAAGGGCTCTGATATACTGTTTTTCGGGTTCCAGGAACTGATTGACCTGAGTAACAAGCAAATGGCTGCGAAGTCTATGTTCAGGTCAAAGCGGTCGCGCAAAGTAGATCAAGGAAATATTGGACTTGCTATTGAATACAAAGAATGGCTGGACACGCTTACGACGATGGTCGACACGGAGCTTGTGGGTGACACGTACACAATGGTCTACAGCGATGGTATGATGGGGTTGTTTTCTGTGGTCTTTGTTAAGAACCAGAGGATGATGAACATCTACTCCATCCGGGCGTCTTTGGTGAAGACCGGCCTTGGCGGACTGCACGGTAACAAGGGTGCGTTGGTAGTCCGGTTCAGGTACGACGACACACCTATATGTTTTGTGAACTGCCATTTAGCCGCGGGTCAAACTAGCGTTATACAGAGGAATGACGACTTTGTGTCTATTCTCGAGAGCAAACTGACGGCCGTTGATTCGGAAGAGGCTAGGTCTACGCAGCTGTTTGCGAACAACGGCAACGGGTCACTGATTCTTGACCACGAAGTGTGTTTTGCGCTTGGCGATATGAACTATCGCATAGGGCTTCCGCGGGGCGACGTTATGCGTCTGCTGTCTGCAGACAACCTGGACCGGCTATTAGAGTCAGACCAGCTGCGTCAGGAACAGAACCGGAACCCCGACATGAAACTGCGACTGTTCAACGAGAAGGAGATTGCGTTTATGCCGACGTACAAGTACGACGTTGGCACGAACAACTACGACTCGTCGTCAAAGATGAGAGTGCCCGCGTGGTGTGATCGGATATTCTACAGAGCTGGAAATGAGAGAACTAGTATAGAGGCGCTGGACTACCGCCGGCACGAGATAACCCTGTCGGACCACAGGCCAGTGACGGGTATCTACAAGGTGCGTGTGAAGGATGTCGACGAGGCTAAGTTTGCGCAGGTGGTCAGGCGATGTCGCGATGAGTGGAAGCTGAGATTCACCACGACGTTCTTGAATACACCATAATGATACAGAGATAAATCAGAGCATTACTATTAATACTAATTATGACTAATAATAACATTAGAGGCTTGTTTGCTATAGAGATGGTCATTACGCGGGACGCGCCTTGTCTATGCGCGAGTGGTATTGGTGGAGTGCATTTATGGCCTCCTTCCGCTTAGCGCGCGCGTCTGCATCGCCTGTCGTGTCTATGCCGTCGAGGGCGACCATTTTCTGGAGCACGAGCTCGCCGAGTTTCCTGTGCTCGAGGTCCTGGTGTTTCTTGTCGGCGGGGGGCTCGGTCTCGAACTTCTCTATCAGCGGTACGATGGCGGTCTCTGTGTCGTGGACAAGCGCGTCAATCTTTTCGCAGCTGGACTGCGGTGGCGGTGGCGGTGGCGTCGGTTCGACTTTTTGCTTTGATTTAGTGTGATTTTTGTGTGTTTTCGGCAGACTGCAGAGGATGCGCGAATCAGGTCTGATACCGTAAGACACGAGGGAAGAACTGTCGTTAGTGAGTTTCTTGCCGGCGTAGATCAAAGTGAAGTCGTTCGTTTTCACAATATCCGCAACAAGCTTGCGAAGATAGCCGACAGTGACTTTGCCGCGGGATACTTCGCCGGGCGTGTCAAACTGGATGCGGTAGTTGTTGACGAACACGGCTTCCATGCCCAGGTTAGAGTTGTCCGCGGACAGCCCGAAGAAGCGGCGCATCATGATCACAGATACAAGCGCAGCTACTAGTCCTGCGCACACCGAGTAGTTCTGGTGAGCTTGCAGATAGGCGATGTAGGGTTGATAGGCTTTGAGTATGGGCTCAAGCGCCGTGGTATATAAATTAACGTCGAGAATGGTTATCGCTGGTGAAGAATCGGCGTGTAAGGCAGATTGGGGTTAGATGGACGGCGGTAGGGTAACTACACTTCAGTTCTGTTTGAGTGCAGATAGTAGTGTGGCGATGTAAGAGTGCAAGTTAAAAAGCGGTGGTGGTTTAAGCAAGTCAAGTAGTTTAGTTATGGACTGTATAATATTCGGGATCTGATGCGGTGTTGTTGAGGTGGCTGCAGTCGGGTCTCGCGGCAGCGATCAGTTCGAAGGTGCGCTTCTGGCGCTGCCGCCGCAGAAAGTCGATGGACAAGGCTAGCATAGTACAATAACTTCAGCGACTTAAAGAATAAGCTAAGCGTATTCGTTCATTGTACTTCGACTGTTACATGAACCGTTTCAAGACTCACACGTACCTTACTAGATTATGTAATTAGGAAAGCGGAATAAGCTTTTTGCGGGGTCATAAATCCTATCTACCGAAAGGACATATAAAACGAACAGGGCGTAAAACTGTTGACCCTGCATTTGGAAATAGCGCGTTTACTTCTGAGAAATTGGCTGAATTCTTGTCGATTGTCGTCTACACTAATAGATTGCACCAGAAATATGTCGACATTGCTGACGCGACGGTTCGGTAACCCCGGCGACTGCTTCTATGCAGGCAACCCGCTAAACAGGGTCTCGTTCAAACGAGAGGACAATGTATTCCTCAGCCAGGCGCTAACACACGAGTCAGCGCTGTTTTTGCCATTGCAGGAGCTCAATCCGGCAGTTAAACAGGATGACCGCTCATCACTGCTAAGTTACGTCCCTTACGACGCAATTAAACCGCTTATTGGCAACCCGTTTGCTGTCTCCGATGAGGAGCGCGAAAAGCAGTTCGACTCGTCCAAGTATCAACCATTGGTTGTTTTTTTGGGCTTGAACGCCAGCGAAGAGGGCCTCACTGCCGGAGACTACAGCGGACGGCCCTACTTTGCTGTCGACCTTACTGTCGGCACGGAGTTTGCAGCCGAGCAGGCACTCGCCCAGAAAGTCGTCGAAGACATCGCCGCCGACGGCGCGTCGTTCCCGGCAGTGCGCTTCGGATTTGCGCTGTCGCCAACAGATGCTGCAGTCTACGCGCAGGCGCGCATGTTTGTAGACTGGAACAACCGCAATCCGTACTGCGGCGGCTGTGGCCAACGCACTTTAACAGTATCCGGCGGCTGTAAGCGCATGTGTCCTAGTACCGACCGGGTCGGCGACCGCAGACCTTGCCCGACGCGTGGAACGCTTACCAACTTATCGTTTCCGCGCACCGACCCGACGGTGATCGCGGCCGTTGTTAACGCAGAAGGCGACAAGATTCTCTTAGGCCGGAATAAGCGGTTCCCTAAACAGTTTTATTCGTGTCTGGCAGGATTTGTTGAACCTGCCGAGTCCATTGAGGAGGCGGTCCGCCGTGAGATCTGGGAAGAAGCCGGCGTCCACTGCGGCCGCGTCGTCGTCTACGTTACGCAGCCCTGGCCGTATCCGGCAAACCTCATGCTTGGCTGCATAGCTGAAGCCAAGGCGGACGGCCATGATGTTTGCCTCAGTCATGACCCGGAACTGCATGACGCCAGATGGTTCGACTTCGACAAGGTCTCGGCCGCACTCGATTTCGCTAAGACTTGTGACACAATGGCAACTCCCCCGCCAGATGAAGAGTTTCTGCTACTTCCGGGGCCTAACGCTGTCGCGCACAATCTCATTGATGCTGTTGTCAAATCGCATATACATCTGCCCCCTCGAATGTAGAGTGGAGCGTAAAGTCACTTTATATGATACATCTGCAGCACCTTGCCAGCAGCTATTTCGCCATTCTTGAACTCTATTTATAGTTCAGCCTTCCGTTTATGGCCATTCCTCCCAAATTGTTTCTCTGGTACTGCTGGCTGTTCGTACCGCATTGCATCCTGCTGCGTTCCTAACCGCTGATAAACTATGTCTCGATATATCAGCTTCTTTGGTCACTTTTCAGTTCTTCAGCAGCTCCTCGATCCCCTAGCGGCGATCCCGTCATTATACACGGGCATGACCTAATATGGCGTCTAAATCCCTTTATGTGAACCTTATCTCTATTAAAGTGCACGACTCCTACTCCCAACTCCCAAACGACGGCCCATACTTATCATTTACCCAGCTAGTGGCGCGTACCTGCCCTCTTACTACATTTTGACGTACATTTTTTGCCACACTCCCTGCTGCGTACTTATCTGTATTTTAGTACTATCTGAACGCGTCTTGGAAGATCTGAACAGATCTAGTGCTTGCTGGCTCAACTCTGCTCAACTCTGCTCTCACATCGCTGCTCCTCCGTGGAAAGCATCCATGTGATTTGTGATAAGCAGCTTCTGACACATACCACTACTTCTGATACTCTGCCACGTCACATTCAGTAACTACAATTACTTCCCTCGATTGCTTACATACCTGGCTCTCTTTCCATATCAGGATTTCTTAATTTAATAAGGCTCTTCCAATCGCTCCCTCATACTACCCGCTAATGTCGCACCAAAACACCTCTCCACTACCGACCACCTCAGAAGCTCTCCGCAATTACAAGATCTTGTCGGAAATCGGAAAGGGCTCTTTTGCCAATGTATATAAGGCAATAGACACTAGAACAAATTCTGTCGTCGCAATAAAAAGCGCCGCTACAGGGAAACTGCTTGAAAAACTCCTCCAGAGTCTTGAAAGCGAAATACAAATCTTGAAGAATGTAACTCATCCGCACATTGTCTCACTGCTCGACTGCCAGCGGTCTACCGGCCACATATATATAGTTACAGAATATTGCTCGCTAGGCGATCTATCGTTCTTTATAAAACACAGAAACGATATCGCCAACATATCTGCCGTCGGCTCCGTCTTTGAACGATACCCTTCTCCGCAAAACAGCGATGGACTGAACGAGACGCTCGTCAAGCATTTCGTTCAGCAGTTGGCCAGTGCTCTCAAGTTTCTTCGCTCAAAGAACCTCATACACAGAGATATCAAACCGCAAAATTTACTTTTATCTCCTGCTAAGCATACCAAATCAGAGTTCGAGTCAATAGGATTTGCCGGTGTATACTCTCTACCGTTATTGCAGCTCGCAGATTTTGGATTCGCCAGAGTGTTACCTTCCACATCCATGGCCGAGACCTTATGCGGATCGCCATTGTATATGGCTCCAGAGATATTGCGGTACGAAAAGTACGACTCGAAAGTCGATTTATGGTCTACTGGAACTGTCATATATGAGATGGCTGTTGGTAAACCTCCTTTTCGCGCTGCTAATCACATTGATTTGCTTCGGAAAATCGATACCAATCATGACAAAATCAAGTTCAGAAATACAGATTTATCTCCAGAGCTTGCTTCACTCATAAAGGGACTTCTTAAACGCAAACCGTCTGATAGAATGTCTTTTAAAGAATTCTTCGAATGCGAAGTAGTCACAACCCCTATTTATGACAGCGTTGATAGCTCAACTTTTTCCATCCTCGACTCGGATACTTTCATAACAGAACAGATCGCTACTTCTCGCATGAAGAAAAGCTCTAATACTACAGCCAACTCTGCTGGATTAGACGCTCAGGATATTGGAAGAAGTCCTTACCCGGTTTTATCAAAAGAATTGATTAGCGCTAATGACAAAGCGGTCAATGTCCCGGTGAACCGCGCTGGTTTTAAGATTACGACCTCTTTGTCCGATGATGCCCGTAATGCTACTGCCCCTACTGAATTTGAAAACAGTAACAGCGGAACTAGTGAATCTTCGTTCAGTGCCACCCCGCCGGGCCGCTTGCGACTTGAACAGCGTCGCCTAACTATGCCTTTAACGGAAGAGAGACCTAAGCTAGTTCACCTTTCCCGGCCCAGCGCCCTCGAGGCTCTCCAGTCCAAAGCATACGTTGGCAAACAAAAGTCTCGATTCAGCTCGTCAGTCACGCTTAACCGGCCTAATTTTGTATCTGTACGCACCAGTCAAAACAATGAAACTTCAGCTCCATATATGGATCGCACAGATTCTGGCGCTAGTTCTAAAAATTGTTCTACAGCATCTACCAGTCTGGTCATTGAGAGGGAGTATGTGGTTGTTGAGAAGAGGGCTGTGGAAGTAAATGCGCTCGCTGACCAAATTGCTAACACTCCTATACATGAAGGAAGACTGTCTCCTGCGGCTAAGCAAACCTCTAGCGACAAACGACGAGATAGCTCGGAAAGTAACAGAAGTGTTTCAATTTATAACGGCAGTCCCAATGATCGAAATGGAAATTGGAAGCTTAGCTATGGGGCAATTTCACCGTCTGCACTTAGCAAGGCAATTACTGTTGTAGGGGCTCGGCTTTTTGGCAAACCTGATCCTGTCGTGAGATATAGAGTGTCTGGAAACTCTGGCAATCCTCATGCGGGTAGCATATCTTCAAGTGTTTCACCTGTTAAGACTGCTTCTATTGCGAATGCAGGTCGCCCTTATCCGTTACAAGCAGAAGATGATCCAGAACTAAGCAGCATGGATCCCAACGATTCCAGGGTTCTCTTATCAATTGAAGACGCTGTTATTAAGGCTGGCGTGACCTACCAGTTTGCTGAAATAAAGTTGCTGCAATTGCTCCCTATGACTCCAGAACAAGTGGAACAAGTTGAACAAGTTGAGAATGGCAGAAATACGAAGCAGGTTGATACCGTCTCCGGGTCAAATCGATTTCCAGATGTCAATGAAGGAAAAGTGCCTGAGGACACACCGCGTCCTCTTATGATACGAGGCCTAGCAGAAGATGCACTTGCATTATATGTGAAGACACTGTCCTTGCTAGCGAAGGCTATGGGAATTGCGACTGAATGGTGGGAACGTACTGGAACAGGTCACGATACTGCTGGTATGTCATCTTCCAATCAGTTTACAAGTTCAGCTCAAAGAATTGTAGCTAGAAGGATGAATGTTAACATCCAATGGATACGAGACCATTTTAATCTAGCTCTGGAGAAGGCCGAAGTTGCGCGAATGAAACTTGCGGAAGCCGAGCTGAAGCTGTCTCCTCGGGATTCTTCTGACATTGTGGCTAATGTATCCGCGGAATCATTGCTCTATGAAAGAGCTCTAGAGATGTCAAGACTTGCGGCAGTGAACGAACTTGTTGGAAAAGATATTTCTGGATGCGAGATTGTTTATGCGAATTCAGTGTGGATGTTAGCTGCGATACTGGATTCAGATAACTGGTCTCAATCTGGAAACGGAGAGGTATTCTTAATGGATGAAGAAGATCAGGTCATGGTCGAGAAGTTCATTGGGTCTATCAAGAAACGACTGAAATCATTACAACGCAAATTGTATCAAGCCAATACAGAACAAGGCTTGAATGTATCACCGACACGATAATTTATACTATAACAGCTGGGATGGAAATATAATGAATAAATGTAACAGGAATAAGATAATTATTATGCAATTGAATAGTTGGTAGTAACTGAAACTAGAAATAGAGTAGCACATCTTTCATTACAGAAAATAGAACATATAAATGTTAAAGATCCCTTGTTGTCATTGATTGTGAATGCTCGGCTTAAGAAAGAGTTTCTGTGTTTTGAGACTCATTTGGTTCACGTAAAGAAGGCTGAAAAGGCGCTGTGGGGATTGGTGCATCAGCCAAATCAGACGGGCTAGAGGGAGCCATGTGAGAAGCATTCAGATTGCTTGTAGAGTTTGATGCAGAATGAGAATGTGTAGACTGGGACTCTTCATAAAGTGGAAGAGTCATATCGTCATGACTATGGTATACAGGTTCGCTTTCAAGTCGTTGAAGATGCAGTCGTTCACGTTCAAGCTTGTCAAGGTGCCGCGGTGAGGGCTCAGGAGGCACGATATGTGAGTGTGCCGCAATCGCGCCAATAGAGGGTGAAGAAGGCAATAGGCGTAGTTCGGCCAGTTGGACTTGCTCCTTCTCAGATAGTGGACGTGTGGAGTGCGAAGTCGGATGAGTTGTGACCGGCATAGTCGTCGAGCTGTAAGAAGTGGGATTGTGTGAGTCATTACGGGGTAATAACTGCGGACTATTGTGCTGAGATACGCCGGATGGGTGCGGTAAATCAGAGGAGCGAGAAGGGATGCGGTTTGAAGCGCTGCTAGCAGAGACAGGCGGCGGGGTGGAGACTGTGCCCACTATAACGTTGTGCCAAACAGATATGACGCCACGCACTCTCTTCAGGGAATCTGTATCAATAAAGGAAGAGTCATTACTGGGTTTGACAAGTTCGCTGTTGTTTAGTACTCCAGTGAGATCAATAATAGTTTCGATTCCGTAGCTGAACGATACCATGTCGGCTACTTTAGTAGTAGGGAACACCGAAAGAGGGACTCTTAGAGTCCCCTGGACATCAATTGACATTGTTGTGTGGTTTACATAGAGAGGTAGAGTGACTTGCGCAAGATCTTTGCGAAATGACCGCTGTTCGTTCTGACCGACAGCGATACGACTGAGTCGGCAGAATGTGAGGATGACGCCCGTCAATGATCTGACTTCATTTATATGGCTGGCCGATATGGAGACTGTGACATCATCGCCTTTGAGGACGCCAGCTGGGATACCGGATATTGTGACATTAATGTCAGGCGCTGAGCCACGCGACTGAGCGCTGGCGGAACGTTGTGTGGTGCGTGCAGACAGGTCTGGGTCGGCTTCTGGCGAGGAGGCGGTTCTGGCAGTTTCAGTAGCGAGTGTGACGGGCGAGACCGCGGAGCCAGTAGAGGTAGAGAAAGTAGAAGAGGACGAAGAAGATGAGGAAGACTTTGAAACACGCGTGGGCGCTGGTGAGTGAAAGGAAGCCGAGGCTGAATGGGTTGGGTAGAGAGCTGAGTGTTTTTTTGATTTGTGGGGCCGTAGAGAGACTTCTATAATTGAAGGGTGGACTTTTGGGAGGCGAGATATGTTGATAGGAGTTTGAATTCGCAGCTTAAGGTGTGCTTTTGTGGCTGAATATGAGGAATGGCGCTTGTGCGTAGCCAGCAGGGTGTAAGAGATTGAGCCTAGGTCGAAGTCGACGCTGTTAGGGAGCGGCGACTTTGGCAGCTGAAAAATGAACTGGAAGAGGTGTTCACCGGGTGGCAGATCCTTTGTGAGAGAAATTTTTTCTGGAGAATCTGCTCCGGTTTCTGGGCGCTGCCAGAGGCGGACATGGTCTTTGAGGATGGTGTGTGTTGTTGCCTTCGATCTGAGTGAGTTGCCGCTCAAAGTGACTTCACCAAAAAGGTCAATATCGACTGTAGTCGTAGGAAGGCTCTTTGCACATTGAAGAACGACATCTCCACGGATCTGGTCGCCAGGTTTGTACACCTTGAGGGGTTCGCTGAGATCGATGTAGAGTTCGATACCGGTGGCTTTAGAAACGGGTAGGTCAGGGCGCAGTTTCGTGAAGGACTGGCGCAGCTTGGAAATCAGCGGCCTTCTGGCCTTCGGCGCGTCCGGTTTCGCGTCAATACTATCAGACATAGGCCGCACAGCTGGGCAAATATGTCCACTTTAGAGCTGCGAGTTAACCCTGGCGACGTCTTGGCGTTGATTGGGGGAAGGAAACGGCGGGCCGCTGCAATATTAACCGTTTCGGTGCGAAATAAGTGTTACCCGGCTTTCTCCCAGATACTGCACGTCAGTGGCCAGCGACCTGCGAACAGTTGATTTTTGCCTGCCACAGGACGCAAAGTATGACATGGCTTTCTATGATCTAGCGCAGGTGCTTGATCTTACGCGGTCACTGACGGTGGCGAAACTGAAAGTCGTCTGCAGAGAATGTGGCCTTCCCGTAGGCGGCCGTAAGGCCGACCTGATCAGACAGGTCGAAGGCGAAGTCATGCTTCGCAACCAATCCTCTGACGCGCACGCTTTCACGTATATAGCCGAGGTCATTGCCCGCATGTACGCGCTCGGCAATCCGAGACTGCAGCGGTCTTCTGCAGCGGCTGCCTCCCCCAACTACCACCGCGACTCTGTCGGACACTATGTGCCGTCGTACTCACTCTACACCGGACCTGATCCGACGGCTACTGCTACCGCTTCCACCACGCCCGTTTCGGCGGCTGCCTCGCCCGTGCCGCTTAAGGACCTTAAATCGGATTCTGTAGCACTTAAACAGGTATCAAAAATTCCTTTCTATAAGTTCAGGTACCGTGTCTCTACCTATTCTAACCTCACTTACTCCAACCAAGCCATCATCTCCTATGACATGCACAAATACAACACAGAGCTGAAACTGAGCGATCCCGTGGCCTGGAAGAAACTCAGGGTACTGCTGTTTTGTACTAGTGAGTACCTCGTGCCAGCAGCCGGCGAGTACCCGAAAGTACTTCAGTTCCCCAAACGCATGCTGCTCAAGTCGGTGCTCAAATCAGCCGCGTTGGTCCCCGGACGGCCAATCAACTCCGACGACCCGCTCTTACCTATAGATATTACAGACTTTATTGTCAACCCGGCTACAGGGCTGCCACTGCTGAAGGGCTCCGTGCGACTCACCTACAACCTAATTACGCCTCTCACTGTGTGGATCGTTATCGCGAACTACATTCCAGCGAGCAGTATAGTCACGCAGATCATATCGGGCCGGCATCTAAGCAGCGATATGGTGAAGAAAGATTTTGTTGCGCGCCAGCAAGACGACGACATCGAAGCCACGTCGATGACACTGTCGCTGCGCTGCCCGCTGACTTACGCCAGAATAGAGGTTCCGATAAGAACCGCGGCATGCACGCATCTACAATGTTTTGATGCCTCAGCGTTTATAATGCTTCAAGAGCAGGGACTACAATGGGTATGCCCTGTCTGCTCCCGTTCTGCAAACCTGACAGAACTCGCAGTAGACGACTTCTGTGCGAACATACTTAAAGCGGTGTCTCCGCACGAAAACTCAGTCAGGATCGACCCAGATGGCACGTGGCACCGCGTAATAAAGTCAGAGAACTCAGAAGATTCTGGCGATGAATCGACAGACGAAGAAACGCATATTCGCCCTGCGAAAAAAGTGTCGCTGACTATTGATTCTGATGACGAACCGCGCCGCAGCTCGAACGGGGCACTGCCGCCACTGTTCTCAGAGCCTATGCGGTCCAATGGGGTAGTGGGCTCATATACTAGTCCGTTTAACAATCCGTCGAATGTCGAGGTCATAGAACTGAGCGACTAGTGAGCCCACCTGTCGACGCTGGCTCAAATGCCAACAGCGTTTTTCAGCCGCACATCTACCCAAATGGAGAGGGTATCCGCGACCAACCAACCACAACCACCACCACCACCACAGCAGAATCCGACAATTGAAATTTCGATATTGCGGCTGGGGGAAAAATGACGATGGAACAGGAAATATTGCTAACATCAGAGCCACATGCAATGTTTGTATCATATAATGCGTTTGATCTAATACTAGGCGAACTTGTGCCACAAATGCAGGAAGTCTCGCAATCTGTTTATGGCCACACCAACCCTGCGCGAATAGAACAGCTAGGATGGCGTGTAGGACTAGCTATTGTTGAACGATTTGGATCGACAAAGGGCGACACATTAGATATAATGAAATTCATATGCAAAGATGTATGGTTAGTACTGTTTCGAAAACAAATCGATAATCTCAAAACCAACCACCGCGGAGTGTATGTTCTGACTGATACGCAATTTCGAATGTTTCAACGCATGAGTCGACCAACACCGAGCGAAACAATTGCGATGGCTACACCGTACCTAGAGTTTCCAGCAGGAATCATTCGCGGGATTCTAGAAGCTTTAGGCGTCAAGACGACCGTCAAGGCCGAAACGCCAGGGTTTCCTACGGCAGTTTTCCACATCACAACTACGCATTAAAAAAAGAAAAGGACGAATTTAAAGACTAAATTGAATGTAATATCACTATACCACTAGCATTTACACTCTAAAGCTTGTGGAAGGCGATACCCTTCTCGATATTGCCTTGAAGACCTTTGATGGCGGTCTCCAAGAGTTCCTTTTCGTAGCTGGAGATCTTGCCTAGTGGCGACACGACTTTTTCGACGCCGTTAGGGCCGAGTTGCACGGGGATAGCAAAAAAGTCAGTGCCGACTTGAGCCTTGACCTCTTCGCCACCGGGGACACCGGGCAAGTAGACAAAAGAGGGCTCCACAGAGGATTTTCCAGCGCACGCGGCCTCTAGAAGCGCGTTGGCGAATCTATAACCGGCGTAAGCCATAGAGAGAGTAGCAGAACCGGCGCCATTCTTGGCCTGAACGACTTCGTCGCCGCCGAACTGGATGCGGTGGGTCAGAGCGTCACGCTGGGCGTCGGTGAGAGTGACGGCAGGCTCGGCGAGACTGAGCAAAGGCACAATGGTGTCACCGGAGTGACCGCCAACAACAGGCACCTTAAAGCTCTCGGGGTTGCCGCCCTGTTGCGCATCGCCATCGACAACAGCGGCAGTGAAGGTCTGGGCGCGGACGACGTCGAGGGTGGTGACACCAAAGAGTTTTCTGGGGTTGAAGACACCGGCCTCGCGCAGGACCTGGGCGGCGATTGGGACGGTAGAGTTGACCGGGTTAGAAATGACGAGGACAAAAGCGTCTGGACAGTAAGAGGCGACACCTTTAATCAAATCGCGGACGATTCCGGCGTTGATTTTGAACAGATCGTCTCTAGTCATGCCGGGTTTGCGGGGAATGCCTGCGGGGATGACTACGATACCAGCGCCAGTGAAAGCCTTCTTCATTCCGTTGTCGTCAGGAAGGTATCCATTGACGGCGCCGGTGGTGCAGATATGAGATAAATCCGTGGCGACTCCGGGGGAGTTAACGACGTCGTAGAGGGCAAGTTCAGTGACGTGAGGGCAAAGTTTCAACAGCAAAGAGAGGGGCTGGCCAATTCCACCAGCAGCGCCTGCAACAACAGCTTTAACCATGATTTATAGGGAGTAGAATAAAGACCGGGAACACTTGAATTGCAATCGAAAAGAAAAGTACAGTTTTTTCCTCAGTACCGAAGATAATACGAAAGTAGAGTTTAAAATGAGGAACCGTGAAAGTGGTTTGTTCGATAGGCGGGGTCGGCCATGGAAGCTTTTGACCAATCAGAGCGTTAGTGTCTGGCGTAGGACCGGTAATGATCGACCAGGAATGTTGTCGGCAACCAGAGACAACTATGATCGAAATGGCGATCGCAGTACACGCATTAGCGTTAAAAAAGTTTACTGAAATTAATAGTATATCTGCTGTATGCACAGCAGCAGATTGGCAAACCAGGGTCCCTGTAGAGGGCTAGTTTGTGCCTTTTTATTGGCAAAGCTCGTGTTCCGAGGTTGTTCAATTGGGAGATACGTCAATCATTGAGCCCCTCTCGCAGAGTGTTTGCATATGTTCATGTGCTAGCTGCAAAGAAACAATAAGAGAACCTAACACTGTCTAAAGGAGTTCGAGTCGATTCGAAATTCTAGCAGCTTAGTGTTGCATAGCTTGCCCGTTGACAGTGCTCGACGACAAAGATCGCCCGTGCTTCCGCGAGATTAAACGCAATGCTAATTGTGTACCATAGTAATCGGTAGAAAGCGCACAATATTCACGGCAATACGGCCAGCTGAGACGGGCCCTTAAATAGAAATAAAACTCAGCTATAGCACATAAATGAAATAAAACTGCTTACAATTGAGCAATCGGGCCCAGATACAGTGCTACTTGCGGATCGGCTCGGATAAACTTAGAGCCAATCATGTGAAAAGTGTTTCGATGTGACCTGGACTACGGTGTGCGTGATTGGTGGGAGAAATGCCCCCCGCTTTTTCTCACATCAGAAGAACGGTTGTTCCCCCACCCTTTTTGTAATCCTCTAGCCTGAATCCGCTGTCGGCTAAATATTTTGGTGAAATGGAATTTCTAGTCGCTGTGTAATCAATAGGGAATATTGTGACGCATAAAGATACATGTGCAAAGAGTCACGCGGCAGGCGGGAGCAGCCAAAAAGAATAATGTTCAGTTATCGGCCCACATTATATGGGCCAGAACCTTATTTCTGCGAAATCAATAGCATCTATACTTTTTCCCCTCATTTTAGTACCTCATTCAAACGGTTCCTGTCCATATATATATACGAGGAAGGTTTTCATCGAGTCTCTCTTACTCTTCTAGAACTGCTGCCGTAATCATGCCGCAACAAGTTATCGTAGTAGGCGGAGGCCTCTCTGGCCTATCAGCCGCACACCAATTGCTCATCCACGGCGCCAATGTGCACGTTTTCGACAAACAGGGATTCTTTGGCGGCAATTCCACCAAGGCTACTTCTGGCATCAATGGCGCATTGACCAGGACGCAGATTGATCTCGAAATTAGAGACTCTGTCCAGCAGTTCTATGATGACACACTCAAATCGGCAAAAGACCGTGCCCGCCCTGATCTCATCAGAGTGCTCACATATAACTCCGCAGCTGCTGTTGAATGGCTCCAGGACATATTTAAGCTCGACCTCACCCTTGTGTCTCGTCTTGGCGGCCACAGTCAGCCCCGCACCCACCGCGGCCACGACGCAAAGTTTCCCGGCATGGCGATCACCTATGCGCTTATGGAGAAGATCGAGGAGATCGCAGAGCAGACACCGGACCGCGCGAAGATCTTCATGAAGTGCCGCGTCACGTCTATTTTGAAAGAAGGCAACACCATCATCGGCGTCGAGTACGAAGACGCTAACGGCGAGAAGAAGCGTGACTACGGCCCCGTTGTCCTTGCTACCGGAGGCTATGCCGCCGATTTCACCGAAACTTCATTCATCAAGAAGTACCGTCCCGAAATTTTTGATCTGCCCTCGACAAACGGCACGCACGCCACTGGCGACGGCCAGAAGATGGTGCTCGCCATTGGCGGTAATGGTGTCGATCTCGAGAAGATCCAGGTTCACCCTACCGGACTTGTCGACCCGCGCGATCCCGACAATAAATGGAAGTTTTTAGCCGCTGAGGCTCTACGTGGCGAGGGCGGTCTGCTTCTGAACGGCAACGGAGAGCGCTTCTGTGACGAACTCGGTCGCCGCGACTACGTTTCCGGTGAAATGTTCAAAAACAAGTTCCCTATTCGACTCGTCCTCAACGGCAAGGCGTCTAACGTGCTCGACTTCCACACCAAGCACTATGCTGGCCGTGGTCTTATGAAGAAGATGACAGGGGAAGAGCTAGCTAAGGATATCGGTATCCCTGCATCCAAACTCCAGAAGGTCTTTGAGGAGTACAACGAGATTGCTGACGGCAAAAAGAAGGATCCCTTCGGCAAGAAGTTCTTCGCAAATGGTCCTGTTACTATTGACGACGACAACTTCTATGTCGCTCTAGTTACGCCTGTGCTGCATTTCACGATGGGCGGTGTTGAAATTAACGACAAGGCAGAGGTCCTGAACCACGACAAGGAGCCATTTGAAGGTCTGTTTGCCTGTGGTGAACTTGCAGGTGGCGTACACGGAGCTAACCGTCTTGGTGGATCGTCACTGTTAGGCTGTGTTGTCTACGGACGTGTTGCAGCTGACTCTGCCAGCAAGTACCTCTTCCAGAAAGTGCTCAAGGAAGACAGCGGTGCTTCTGGAGCTGCTAGCCGTCTAGGACAAATCAGCCTGCACATCGACCCGTCGCAGCCTGGTCGCATTATAGTCGACTGGGGCAAAAAAGGCGGCAACGACGACGACAACAATGGCGGAAATGTGCCACCTGCTGCCAGCGGTCAAGGTGCATCGGTCGCAGCACCCTCGTCTTCTGCGTCCTCGTCCTCGTCCTCTTCGGCGGCTCCTGCCGCGGCCAAACCCAAAGCATTCAGTATCCCCGAGAAGGAGTACTCAATGGAAGACGTAGCAAAACATAACAAGAAAGATGACTGCTGGGTTGTGGTCAAGGGTGTGGTTATGGACGTGACGAAGTTCCTTCCCGACCATCCTGGCGGTGAGAATGCTATTGTGAATTTTGCTGGTCGCGACGCTACCGAGGAGTTCGAGATGCTACACGAAGACCGTGTTATCCCGAAATATGCAGGTTACGCCGTCATCGGCAAGCTTGCTGGCTGCGAGCCTTCACTTGAACTGTAAAACACAAGACAATGCGGTTCAGAATTTTAGTTTGCAGTATATTCCTATATGTACGGCTATTATGGTTATCCTCTAAGTTACCCGGCTAATTAGAAAAACCTTCTGCTCCCAACTTTAAAATGAAGAAAAAAAAAATTTTGAGTTTCTAATCCACCGACAACTTCTTCCTCATTTTTTCCTGCAAGAACAGTCGCCCTTCTTACCCTTTCTTTTCTTGTCTTGTACTCCGTAAAATACAATTGTCATAATGTCTGAAGCTTACGACGGTGCTATTGGTATCGATTTGGGTACCACCTACTCCTGCGTAGCTGTCTACGAGTCCGCTGTAGAGATCATTGCTAACGAGCAAGGTAACCGTGTTACTCCTTCGTTCGTCTCCTTCACTGCTGAAGAGCGTCTTATTGGCGATGCTGCCAAGAACCAGGCTGCCATGAATCCGGCTAACACTGTTTTCGATGCTAAGCGTCTCATTGGTCGCCGTTTCGACGACCCCACGGTCAAGAAAGACGCCGAGACCTGGCCTTTTAAGGTCGTTGACGGAGGTAACAACACTCCTCTGATTGAGGTCGAGTACCTCGGCGAAACCAAGCGTTTCAGCCCTCAGGAGATCTCTGCTATGGTTTTAAGCAAGATGCGCGAAATCGCCGAGACTAAACTCGGAAAGTCCGTCGCTAAGGCCGTCATCACCGTCCCTGCCTACTTCAACGATGCTCAGCGCCAGGCCACCAAGGACGCTGGTCAGATCGCTGGTCTTGATGTTCTCCGTATTATCAATGAGCCTACTGCTGCCGCTATTGCCTACGGTCTCGGTGCTGGTAAATCTAAAGAGGAGAAGCACGTCCTCATCTTCGATCTCGGTGGTGGTACGTTCGATGTCTCTCTCCTTTCTATTCAGGGTGGTATCTTCACCGTCAAGGCCACCAACGGTGACACCCATCTGGGCGGACAGGACTTCGACACCAACCTTCTCAACCAGCTCAAGGCTGACTTCAAGAAGAAGACCGGAGTCGACATCTCCGATGACGCCCGTGCTCTCCGTCGCCTCCGCACTGCTTGCGAGCGCGCTAAGCGTACTCTCTCCTCTGCTACCTCTGCTCTCATCGAGATTGACTCTCTTGCCGGTGGTGAGGATTTCTCCTCTACCGTCTCGCGTGCCCGTTTTGAGGACCTGAACTCGACTGTGTTCAAGAACACCCTCGAGCCTGTCGCCAAGGTGCTTAAGGATGCCGATATCGACAAGTCTAAGGTCGACGAGGTTGTCCTTGTCGGTGGATCTACCCGTATCCCCAAGGTCCAGAAACTCCTCTCTGACTTCTTCGACGGCAAGCAGCTCGAGAAGAGCATCAACCCTGACGAAGCTGTTGCCTACGGTGCCGCTGTACAGGGTGCTGTCCTTACCAACAAGGCCACCGGCGAGGCCACTGAGGATCTCTTGCTCCTTGATGTCGTTCCTCTTTCTCTCGGTGTCGCCATGGAGGGAAACATCTTTGCTCCTGTCATCCCGCGCAACACCACTGTGCCCACCATAAAAAAGCGCACTTTCACCACTGTGGGCGACTACCAGACCACTGTCCAGTTCCCCGTCTACCAGGGCGAGCGTGTTAACTGCAGCGAGAATACCCTTCTCGGCGAGTTCGACCTCACCGGTATCCCACCCATGCGCGCCGGCGAGCCCGTTCTCGAGGCCACCTTCGAGGTCGACGCTAACGGCATTCTGAAGGTCACTGCTACCGAAAAGAGCTCTGGCCGCAGCTCCAACATCACCATCTCCAACTCTGTCGGCCGTCTGTCGAGCGCCGAGATCGAAAAGATGATCTCCGATGCCGAGAAGTTCAAGACCCAGGACGCCGCCTTCTCCAAGAAGCATGAGGCCAAGCAGCAACTTGAGGCCTACATCTCCCAGGTCGAAGGACTCACCACCGACCCCGGTGTAGCCATGAAGATGAAGACTGCTGCCCGCAACCGCATTGAAGAGTCGCTGTCTGACGCTATGGCCGCCCTCGAGGTCGAAGACTCATCTGCTGACGACTACTTCAAGGCTCAGGTCGCGCTTAAGCGTGTTGTCACCAAGGCCATGAACACTCGCTAAAGCGATCGGTAATGGCCACTTTCTTGCTACGGGATATACCAGAAGGGGAAATGATTTTGATTTGTTATTGAAGGATACAAGATAAAAAAAAAATGAACGAGAGTGTTTTCGTTTTTGCGGAAACGCATGAATATATCATTACTGCTTTTACGATATACGCCTAGAAGTAATATGGCATAATATTATATATTAGATCAAAGAGAACACCGAATAGACTTTTATATATGTACATACGTAAAGACAACCCGTTAGTACAGCATTCCGGAAAGCGTGCGAATCGGCCTGGAGCGCACAGCTTGCTTAGAGTATTGTCCAGGCGGCCAAGCTGATGAGCAGCGACAGCAGACACGCTTTAGGGGTCAATTGCGCGCCGGCTGATATCGCGGTGGTAGCGATCGGAGGGGCAGTGGTAGTGACGGCGGCCGGCGTGGTAGTAGCGATCGTCGCGAGAGAAGATATATGTACCGCAGAAGAAGCGCAGTAGACGGGGGTGCAGGACTCGACATACGCGGTGGTCGGAGCTGGCTGGGTAGCAATAGGTTCGACGGGGCAGCATGGCAGCGGGTAGTTGGGCTGCGGGCAGACGGAGTCCGGGCCGATAACTTCGTCGCGTTTTTCGGGGGATTTAAGGAAAGATACAGGTGATCCAGGCTGCTGCGCCCTAGGGCCGATATTGTTGCAGTTGAACTCGGTGTAGCAGTAGTTGAGACAGGCGGCGTCGTCCTTGGAACAGGTGGTGACACAGTGGTCCTGGTTTATACTGCAGATCTGGAAGGGGATAGTCTGAGTATAAAGAGAGAGGTTAGGAGTGGCGCCATCAGAACATTTGCAGTTGTACTGGAGGTTGTGCGGAGTGCAGAAGTTTGTGGTAACGTCGAGACCTAGATCGAGGCAGAATGCCTTGCAGGTGAGTGACTGTGTGGAGCACCATTGAACGCGTTCACTGAGATCAGATACCTGTAAGACAAGCTGCACGTGTGAGTCGTCATGAATAAACGGCTTGAGTTCAGGAGCCTTGACTACCATTGCTTTAAGTAGCGCACATGTGTCTGGCCTGTGCACGTTATATAGAAGCAAGACCCTGGATGGTGTTCAAGTAGACAGGGTGGAGGGCCGGCATTGACTATGCGGCCGGTTGCCAATAGGCACAGATCAATTCATCAATATTATTGCCGATCGCATCGCAGTTCGACAAAGTGTCTGGGTGAGCGCATCGTATGGCGCAGCGGTAGCGGTTGAGGTAGCGGTTGAGGTAGAGGTAGAGGTGTGTGGACGCACAAAGGAACCTTTCGACAGCGGTTCGGCATTGTGCAGACACCGTGTACCGCATTTACCGGCGAAACAGCGCCCTGCGTTAGCCACGAAACTCTGCAATGTCTGGAATCTTGCAGGTTTTGTCGCGACTGGCGCGAGCGTCTTCTAAGGAGGAGCCACGCGAACCGGCTTCGACCAGGGACGAGTCGACAGATTCCGACACGGAGGAGTCCGCCACGCCCGTACGGCCACTTGAATTTGACGAAAAACTGCAGATAGTTGAGCGGCGGTCGTATGAAGTCAGTAAAACGATACTCAAGCGACCACAGTTCCTACCGGCTTCGCCGCCAAATACAGTAGTCGCCGCGTTCGAACAGGGACTCGCCACTACAGCGCCCGACCCGCTAACTGATGAGCTCTACGCATCTCGCCACTGGATCATCTCACGTTCAGAGAAACATTTACTTAATATTGAACGCGAACGCATCGCCTTCGACATCCAGAAACTGCGCACACAGCTCGAGGGCCTCACTAGTGACGACTGGCGAAGGTTCGTCAACTCTATGCAGCCTGCAACACACCCTGACGACTACGAGCAGGTCCAAAAGGCGCTTATCCGCGATACTGCCGCCTCTATTGCCCACTACGATACATACAAGCGCAAGGAGCAGCAGCTCAAAGAGCATTTGAGGCAGCAGACAGAGCAGCGCCAGCAGGCCGCCCAAGACACTAAACGGCGCCGCATAGGACAATCAAAAAGCAAACGCTTAATGGCAAACAGACAGTTTGTATCGTTTTACAAGAACAAGTCTCTATTTGTGCCGCTGAACGAGCGAAAACGCCGTCGCGGAAGACATCAGTACGCTTTTGGCCATCCTGTCGCTGTGCCCGAGCACTTCACGGAGTTCTCGCTGCCTGACAGCCTACGCGAACAACAGAGCCGCTAGAGTGTGATATATCGACTAGCGCTTACTATAGTGCATATCTGTTTTTTTATTTTACAGCTAAATGCACTACTGCGATAATGCACGGTATTTGGACTGCACTGGCGATTTCAACCACAGGCCTCCCAATCACCACAACACCTCTTACCTAACCTTACCACCCACTTCGACAATAACTTTCACGGCGATGAGCCGGTTCATTGACGGATTTTCCGTCGCTAACCAGACGGTATTCGTGGACTTCGACTTTCAGAACTGTTCGCTCACCGGATGGACAGAAATATCCGTGGTGCCGTCAACACACACCCTCGACACTATCGCCCTCGACTGTCGCCAGACGAATATCCATTCCGTCTCAATTAACGGCCAGGACGCTCACTTCACCTACAATAATCCCTGTAGATCTTTACATCTAAGCAAACATGCCACTGTCTTTCAGCATCATTTCCTCAGGAACGCCCTAGCCTCCGTATGTGGCGACGACCCGGGCAAAGAGCTCTCCATAAAGATGCCCAGGGGCCTCATAACAGCCCGCTCTTCGTCAGCAACGCCTCGCACTCTCGATGCACGATCCTCGCGCCACTCGCCTGACCCTGATGCTGGTACCACACATTTCGAACCGCTCCTTATCCGTATAGAGTACTCCCTCGTCAATCCGCTCGACGGCATCTCCTTCGCCCAATGCACTGGCACTTCCCCCAGCGCATATCCTCATGTATATACCACTAACGATCCCATCGCTTGCTCTACGTCATTATGGACGCCATGTATAGACGGAATATGGGAACGCTGCACCTGGGAGCTCAAGTTCTCTATACCCAGAACGGTGTCGGATATATTCAAGCCAGCCACATCCTCTTCGGCACCTTCCTCTCCTGGCTCGCCTAGCTCTCTTCACTCAGCTATGCACATAAGCACAGACTATGAACCGGTAATCGACAAGCAAGACGCGGCGTCGATCCGGCCTACAAACACACAACACCTGAAAAAAGGTAAGGGACCCGACTCTACCGATTCCGAAAGCCTCGAAATGAGTATCATATGTTCTGGCGACATTGTTGAAGAATATGCCCATCCAACTGACTATAGGAAGAAAATTGTCTCCTGTATAGTTGGCTCGGCAGTAGGCGCGCAACATATTGCTTTTGCCATTGGCCCGTTTCAAAAATTTGATCTTTCGCAGCTGGAAGACAAGGAGGACGTGGGCGAGAACTCCGAAGAGACCGACATCAATGCATACTTTCTCCCTGGGAACGAAAATATAGTGAAGAACACTTGCCTTTTCTTACCAGAAGCTATGCGCTTTATTAGTGACAATTACGGTTCGTACCCTTTCACGGATTTTAAACTGTGTTTTATTCGCGATGCCGTTAATGACTGCGTTGCTGCTACTGGTCTCGCTCTTTGCAGTGAAAGAATCCTGTTTCCGCAAGATGTGATCGACCCTATATACCACAGAACTAAGCAAATAACAACTGCTGTTGCCAGTCAATGGTGTGGCATCAACATCATTCCTAAAAACTGGGGCGACTACTGGATTACAATTGGAATTAGTTCATTTATCGCCTGCGCTTTCATGAGACAGCTGACCGGTAAGAACGAGCACCGGTTCCGCTTGCGCAAGGAGTCAGACAAAATGCTAGAACTTGACATAGGCAAACCTCCGCTAGCTTACCCTAATTTCAATCGTCCTTTGTTAGCAAAGTCGCTCGAGTTCATGCAGCTCAAAGCGCCAGCGGTACTGCACATCCTGGACCGAAGAATGACGAAGATAAGTGGCTCTTATAACTTGTCTCGAGTTATACCGAAACTGTTTCTGCAAGGAATGTCCGGTGAATTGTTCAACGGTATGCTGAGCACGGGCCATTTTGCGCGTACCTGCGAGCGGGTGGGCCATATGAAGCTCGATGCATTCTTCAAGAGCTGGGTTTATAATTCAGGATACCCTATTTTCCGCGTCACTCAGAGATTCAACAAGAAAAAGATGTTTGTTGAGATGGGTATACGCCAGGTGCAGCTCTCGGAAGTGCCTCCTCCGACCATTGACGAAGAAGAATTTGTCGAGGACTCTCGTAACCACTTGAAAGGATTTTCGGGGGTTCCAATTCAGCCCGTATTTCCAGGATCAATGACTATACGTATCCACGAAGCTGATGGCACGCCTTACGAGCATATTGTTGATATCAGGGAAGGGTTTACGAAACTTGATATTCAGTACAATACAAAATACAAGCGCCTGAAACGTGTTAAAAAGCAGCGTGATAAACTGGTGCAAGCCAATATCGAGAACTCAGATGAAGTACAAGTTGCAACTGAAGTTCTGTTGCACTCTCTAGGCGATGTGCTACAGACGGACGAAGATATAGAGGAGTGGAAGCTTCATGACTGGACAAAAGAAGACGAAGACCGGATGAACAGTGAAGCTTTCGAATGGATCCGTTTAGACGCCGACTTTGAATGGATTGGAAGAATTTATATAAGCCAACCTGATTACATGTTTCTATCGCAATTGCAACAGGACCGTGATGTTATAGCTCACTACGAAGCAGTTCAATATTTTGCTAATCGAGCTAGCCAAAATTCTGGAGAAAGTGGTCGCATATATTCTTCCATTCTCGTGAGGACATTGATGGATGTGCGTTACTATTACGGTGTGCGCATGGAAGCAGCTTCTGCATTAGCGAAATACGCAACGTCCAATTTGGATTATATTGGATCATTCCATTTAATGAAAGCTTACCAAACTCTTTATTGTTTTGATAACTCGACTATTCCACGCGAGAATGATTTTTCTAATTTCGCGTCATATTTCGTGCAGAAAGCTATTATTCAAGCACTGTCTACAGTTCGCGACGAGAATGGCGACACTCCCCTTAATATCAAGAAATTCTTGCTGGATCTCTTGAAGTTCAACGAGAATTCTAACAACGCGTATTCTGACTGTTATTTTATTGGAGAACTGATTTTGAGTATTTGCAATGCTGCGAAATCTCCTAATAGTTCTAACTCATTGCTGTCGAAGTCGACAGATAAAAGCAAAGAGTCTATCAAAAGTAATGGTACTAATGATATGACCAATGGCAACGATATAGCCATGGACGATTTCGCTATGGATTTCGAGTTTGATTTTCCAGATAGTAACGAACACCAAGACTTTCTTGAGAATTTTGTTCAGCTTATTGAGAAGAACTTGCGAATGGATCGATGGTCGCCATCTTATGGGAATATAGTGACCATACTGGGATTGCAAGCCAAAGAATCTTTAGAGATGAACGGTATGATTGCAACTGATCTGAAAGAGCTTCTAGACTACTGTCGTCCAGACGTAGAATCCGTTGTGCGTCGACAAGCCTTGAGAAGCTTGCTCACTTTAGGAGGGGTAAAAATGCCTGGTGTAATACGTTACGTGTTCGCGACCATGGCGTTAGACAACTCTGGGTTTGTTCGACAGTCGGCAATGGATGCTCTGCATAGAGCGACTGGACATGTTGCGCTGAAGGGTAGTATAGATGCACAGAAAGCTGTTGATCGAGATCTTGTTATGATTATTGAGGAGCGAGCTGATATAGCTATTGGCACGCGTCGAGAGAACCTAGCACGTGCCGGTATAGCTGGAGCATTGGCTATGGTGCGGCGAGAGCTTGGTGAGTTAAAATTTCTGCAAGAACAAGTGTGGGATATGTTGCAAAGCGGACTCTTAGGGCTGAAGCTTGAATGCCAGTTGCTGGATCTAAGTGCAGCACTGTACCCTGCGAATGACTCCCTTATGGTGAAACTGCGTGTTCCTAGTGAGCTGCGTCTTGTTGCGACGAGGCGCGAAGGGGGACTGGTTGTTATTTCGCGAGAGTCTCGACTGAAAACGATAAGCGAGAAACAAGAGTCGATTGAGCTCGTGGAGACGGCGAAGAAGGCGAAGAAATCGAAAATCAAGCTGAGCGTGGGGAAGAAAAGTTCGCCGAAGAAGGCGGGCGGAGCTAGGGTGGTGAATGGCAGTCTATCGAAACTGGTAAAACTGAAAATTCCGAAACATTTCCTGCTAGAAGAGGAAGACGGATCTGCCGGTCTGTTTGATGCTGACGGTGAAGGCGATTTAGAGCTAAGCGATGTTCCTGAGAGTCCTGGGGATGTTAGAGCCGAGCCTGCGTCTTCTACGGCAACTACGGGGCCCGAGCCAAGTGTTGTTACGTCTGCACCGAAGATCAAGATCAAACTAAAAGGGCTTTAGTGGATATTAGCAGACTAATAGTAATAATAACGATGTCCATGTTTAGATTTGACGAGATGACTGGGATATGCCAATACGGTCAGACTTTGAGCGAGTGTCCCTTGCGGATCGGTTAAGGTCGTGATCGTGAGTAGGTGTAACCACAGCGAGTGGTTTTGCATCCTGTGGGATATTTGCGCAAGCCTTATTGTCATCGTAGGCGAGTACATCGGCAGTAGTGAGCTGGATGGCGGTGGGGTCGCGTCTAAGCATGATGTGTGTAGGGTGTAAGGTAGGTTTGACGGACTGGGACTGGTGTAGTAAGTTACTTAGCGAGAACCAACTACAATGGAAGGGCTGATGCTGGACCAGGCGATGATAGAGGAGGTGGCAAAATACTGTCCTGACCAGTTTCTGAATTTGCATAAATGTATTGGTGATGGTAAAGCGTCCGGGAAACCCGTGAACTGTTGGAACCAGCAATCACAATTATCATCTTGCGTTAAGAGCAAAGTACCGAGTTTCAAAAAAATCAAAACTGATTGCGACAAACAGTTTGAGGCTTATAAGAATTGTATAAAGAAAGATCCAGAATTTAAAACGACATGTTTTGATCAGCTACAGGATTTGCGTGAATGTTCAGCTAAAAGTCTTGGTCTTTCAGACTGGCACCAGGCACGGCATGTTAAATAGATAATGTGTAATAAAATCTGATTAAAATATTTTATATATATAAGTAACTCGTAATTTAAAGTAGCATAGTTTTATACATTCAGGCGTTCAAACTCAGCAATCATTTGACGCAAGTTCTCGATCTCAGCATCAAACTGCTCAATCTTCTTCAGATTGCTTTTTTGCACTTCTTTCTTCACTTTCGTCTCGTAGTCTTTAACACTGATCGCTTTAACAAGATTCGCTTTACCTTGTTTTGCCTTCTCAACCTTGTTTTCGGCTTTCTTGATCTCTGCCTCAAAATCAACTTTGCCTTTCACCTCAACGAGAACATTGCAGTCTGCATTCACAGTGTACACGGCACATCCTTCCGGCTGCGCATCGCTTCCACTTAAAACAGTAACAGACTCGCACCATTTCACTAGACTCTGAATGCTAGCAGTTTGCTGCTTAATAATATCAGCAAGTTTAGCGTCCGTACACTGTACAAATATCCGCACATTGCTTAAAATACCAAACTGCGAGATAAGTGATCGGCCGCCTTTAACTACGGACAAAACAAACTCGTAAGCTGTCTCAGACTCAGGATCAAACAACGCTTCATCGTACTCGGGGTAATCGCTCACAACAATAGAAGGCGTGTTGTCATCTGGACGGCGCGGTAATCGCTGCCACAACTCTTCCGTAATGTACGGCATAAACGGATGAATCATCTTAAGACCAGCATCTAAGGCATTGTATAACGTATTTTGGGCAGATTTTTTCTGTTCCTCTGTGCCGTCAAGTATTAGGAATTTGCTGTTTTCAATATACACATCACACAACTCGTACAGCCAGTAATTGTAGATTGCAGTAGTGCTCTCCAGGAAATCGCGTCCATCGAGTGCAGTAGATATGGTTCTAGCGCAAACAGTAAGCTTATGTAACATCCATTTCTCAACAAGACTCTCCTGTCCAGTCAGTCTAATAGCGCCAGAAGGAGGAACATACCCTTCTCCAAGACGCATAAGTGCAAATTTAGAAGCCTGGTAGATCTTGTTGCAGAACTTGCGATAGCCTTCCACACGCAAAATATCAAGATTGATGTCACGACCGCCAGTAGTGTATGCACAAAGAGCAAATCTCATCGCATCAGTACCGCACTCAGGAATACCTTTGGGAAAGCTCAGTTTTTGACCTTCTTTTGCCTTGGCAATTTCTCGTGCATCAAGGTTACCTTTTGTGAGCTGCTCTCCAAGTGCTTCTAGTGAAATTCCTTTAATAACATCAAGAGGATCAATTACGTTACCCAAAGACTTGGACATCTTGCGACCTTGAGCATCGCGAACAAGTGAATGGCAGAATACTTCGGTGAAAGGAACCTGACCAGTCATTTTAATCCCAAGCATAACCATTCTGGCAACCCAGAAGAAGAGAATATCCCAGCCAGTCTCTAAAACGTTCATAGGATAATAATCTTTCATATCTGATGTCTCAGAAGGCCAGCCGAGAGTGGAAAATGGCCATAGACCAGAAGAAAACCATGTATCAAGCACATCTTCATCTTGTGTTAATGTATATTTATAGGATTTAGCCTCTGCAAAATCCTTCTGCACAATCTCATCCGCTTCTTCAATTGAGAACGCAGAAACCCACCATTTGCCGTCATTGGGGTCCTGGTCAACGCCCTCGAAGTCGACAAAGTAAACAGGACATCGATGTCCCCACCATAGTTGGCGAGAAATGCACCAGTCCTGAATATTCGAAAGCCAGTGGTAAAATTCTTGCTCCGAAGCAGAAGGAGTGATCGTTATCTTGCCAGAACGAACAGCTTCAACTGCAGCATCTGCCATATCCCGTTGGCGAACCCACCATTGTGGTTTCATAATGGGCTCAATGACATCGCCAGACTTGGCACACAAGGGAATACTCATAGCGTTGTCTTTCTGCTCAATAAAGAGACCCTTTTGTTTAAGTTGCTCAATAACGGCAACACGAGCATCAAAGCGCTTCATACCATTCCATTCCGGACCACATGCGCCGTTAAGAGTACCATCATCATTCAGGATGTTGATGAATTCCAAATTATGTCGCTTTCCCGTGGCATAATCGTTAGGGTCATGCGCGGGCGTGATCTTTACAGCACCAGTACCAAATTCCATATCTACAGCTTCAGAATCAGTGACGATAGGCAGTTTGCGGTCAACAAATGGATGCACAACGTACTTACCGTGTAGATGCTTGTATCGTGGATCATCAGGATGGACAGCCACAGCAGTATCGCCAAAAAGCGTTTCAGGACGAGTAGTAGCAACAATAACTTTTTCGTCTGAGCCTTCGACAGGATAGGCAAAGGACGTAATCACACCAAACTCCACTTTATCAGTGTATCCCGGTACAGAGATCGCAGTGCGGCCAGGGATCTCCTTATTGTCAACTTCCAGGTTAGAGAGGGCCGTGTTCAAGTGAACGCACCAATTAACTAGGCGATTGGCACGGTATATGATGCCTTCACGGTGAAGAGCGACGAAACATTCACGGACAGCTTTTGAGCGTATCTCGTCGAGAGTAAATGCTTCACGGGACCAGTCGTAGGAGGCTCCAAGACGTTTGAGCTGGTTTTTTATGCGGTCATGGTACTCGTTCTTCCATTCCCACACGAGATTAGTAAACGCTTCACGTCCAAGGTCGTGGCGAGTCTTCTGTTCTTTCTTCCAGAGCATCTTTTCGACCACGGATTGCGTAGAAATACCGGCATGATCAAATCCAGGAATGAAGAGGGTGGTTTTGCCCTTCATTCTGTTGAATCGAATCAATGTATCCTGAATAGCGACTGTGAGAGCGTGACCAATATGAAGGGCACCAGTGACATTAGGTGGCGGCGCAGGAATGACAAAGGTGCCTTTAGGTGAAGCAGACCCGTCAGGCTGTCTCTTCGGCTCGAAGAAGCCTTGAGACTCCCACCAGGCATACCACGAAGACTCTACAATTTGCGGGTTGTAGGCCTTGAGCGCAGGATGATCTAAACTAGGCAGCTCTTTCTTTTCGCCAGGTATGGTGGGGTCTACGTACTCTGGAACGGGTTCCTGAACCTTCTTGGCTTTCTTGCCGGGCTTGTCGCCTGCGTCCTGGCGGGTCTTCTCGGCGGCAGCCTTTTTGGCCTGTTTGGCCTCGTATGCAGCGAGCTTCGCGGCCTTCTTGCGCTCCTTTTCGAGCTCTTTCTCGGTCTTTTGGCGGGGGTTTTCGGTAGATGCCATTGAGCGCGTTAAAGGACAGAGAGGTCTAAAAAGAACCGTGGGACGGAGGAAGTAGCGGATCGGTGTCGTTTTGAAAAGAGTGCTACAACTATTGCGGTAGAAAAAATTGATCTATTTAGACGCCTTCAAATAGAGCTAAACAGATACCGAGGCGAATTATTACTGGCCTATACTAGCAGACAGTTGTAAGTAAGGAGTAGGATGAGTGTGTAGGTGAGGGAAAAAAGCTAAATGAAAAATGAGTTCCTTGTTGCAAGTGAGTCAAAGCGGATTTGGCAGGGTAAATAGCGGCCGGATCAGCAAACAGACAGATAGGTGAAGAAACAGAAGAGGCCTCCTAAAAAAAAGATATTAAAAGATAATCTTAGTATAGTAGGTGTCTACTCAGCAGACGCAGAGACAGAAGCAGCCTGCTCCTGTTCGACGACGGGGGTAAAGTAAGGGTGAGCCATGCTTTCTTTCGCTGTCAGCCTTTCCTGGTGGTCGTAGCGAAGCAGGTGGTCTAGGAAGTCTATAGCTTCAGGCGAGATGTAGCGCTCGTTATCGGCATTGACAAACTTTGACCAGGGCTTGCGCGGTGCGTTGCCGACGATCTCGTGAGATTCGCGCTCGAGTTCGATGTCGTACTTCTTGAGGTACTGGACGAGCCCGTCGGTGCCCAACACACGGGCAATCTTGACGAGCTGATCTGTATTAGAAGAGCCGTGGAAAAAAGGGTCTTTTCGGAAGATCATGGAGGCAAACATAGCGCCGAGCGACCACATGTCAATAGAGTAATCGTATTCCTGGAAATCGACGAGTAGTTCGGGCCCCTTGAAGTAGCGTGAGGCGACGCGGACGTTGTACTCGGTGCCCGGATGGTAGAATTCCGCTAGACCCCAATCGATTAGTCGGAGTTTCCTGTTTTTGTGATCGATCATTACGTTGTGAGGCTTGACGTCTCTGTGCATGATTCCGCGGGAGTGGCAGAAGTCCAACGCCTTCAGGAGTTCAAAGATGTAGAACCGAACCTCGTAGTCGGAGAGAGTAGGATACAGAACACGGAAGTCGGCATTATCGACGTACTCAAATATCAAGCTGGGTGTCTTAGAGACGTTATCACGCACCACATCTAGGAGACCAATAATATTAGGCCCGCCGGACAGGTTCTGAAGAATTTTGATCTCACGCTTGATTTTTTTCTTCTTTACAGGTTTAAGCACTTTGACGACACATCGACTGCGGTTCAAGATGTTAACTCCTTCAAACACTTCTGAGTATTTGCCTCTTCCGATCCGTTTAACGACCTCGTAGTTGTCTACCGAGCCCCAGGACACCGTAAATCCATCATAATCCCAGTACGATCGCGGCATCTTGGAGTTCACGTCCGCGTAAACCCGCGCAATTGACCCTTTCATTTTCCAGCTGCAATTTCCCTCAAAAGAAACTAAATCAGAAAAAAGAAATAAGTCCCCGGCTTTTCTCGCGCACTCAGCTGCTAAAACTGAGCTCCGTTTAGTCTTGCAAGTGTGGAAGTAGCGTCCAAGTGTGGCTTTTGGGCCACTCCCTTCTCCAGCACTCATTCAATGGCACCCGCATAGCAACCATCCTTTCCTTCCTTCGTAACCAAATAACAATGGCCGCTTTCTGCGACCTCTGCGTCCCCTGGACAGATAGGGCACGCACTCTTAAGGTCGTCAGAATGCTAGCAGACCTAGGCTACACCATAATCGCCCTCAACTACACCCTCACGGACAACTCCATCCCTGCAGTCTGCCCTATCCCCGAGTCTCCGTTTCCTGAGTTCAAACACATCACGTTTCTTCGAAGGCTTACCATCAATATCGACACTCCATCAATAACCAACAACGTCATGCAGTTCATGAAGCTCTTTGACATAGTCGCTGTGCGACCAATGTCTGAGAAGTCCTTCCAGAATGCCTGCATGGCGCTCGACATTGATATCATATCTTTCGATCCATCCACCAGATTGCCCTTGATCCCCAAACATGCGACAGTCGCAGCCGCTATAAATAGAGGCGTTTACTTCGAGATATGCTACGGCGCCGGCGTCGGCAATAGCCGCTCCCGCACCCAAACTATAACTAACGCAACTACAATTATACGTATTGCACGGTCCAGGGGTCTTATAGTTTCAAGTGATGCCGACACCGCGGTAGCCTGCCGATCGCCGCACGACGTGATAAACCTGCTCTGCGTATGGGGGTTGGATCACATGCGTGCAAGAGAAGCCATCCAAAGGAACCCTTGTCTAGCGGCCAAATCAGGCATGCTCAGACACACTTCCCATAAACAAGCCGTGCAGCTAGTCGTCCCTTCAAAGAGACAGCTAAACAGCAAACAAGAGGAAGACACAATACACACTCCAGGTTCAGCAAAGCGAAAGAAAACTAGTTAGTTTTCTTCGCCGAGTCGACCTTCTTTGGCACGGAAAATGGCGAGATTCCCAGCTTTTGGCTGAACATCTTAATGACAGTTTTTGTAAAATGGTAATATGAATATCCGCTATACAGTAGAAGCGAATGTATATATGCGGGCTGAATCTCACGGCTTATGTGTGACAACTGGGGCATCTGCCCGCCCATATAGAACAAAATAGCACCAATTAATAGCGGAAAATGAATCGTCAGTCTCGGAAACGGCTGCTTTAGCAAATGCGCTACCGTGATTCTCGTACAAACGCGACCACATATAAGTGTAATAATAATAGTGAACACAAAAAACCTCTTCGCAATAAGAGAATCATTACTGTTGACCCACACGTACACTGCAAGTGCACTAGTGAATGCTGGCATTAAATTGACCAGTGCCGGCATCATGGGCTTTTGCGCCGCTTTGCGAGCTTTCCAAACATTGTACGTAGACTGAGGTATGTGAAAGAAAATCAGTCCAAAGATAGTTATAGACATCCATGCCCAGTTGAGCGGGACGTCCTTCAAACAAAGCGGTAGATCGTAAGTAGTCAGTTGAGACAATGTCATTTTCCAAACTTCAGGACCATAATAACCGCACGCAGCCATAGTCAAACTCACAAATATGAGCCCCTCAGTGGGAGCATTGATAAAACCGAGAAACAAGACGTTTGTATAGTATGTTTCCCACGTAGAGATATACATGCCTAGGCATGTAATAGTGACAGTGAGTATACCAAACTTGGTGTTAGCCATTCCCATGCAGTATGCCTGACAAAATCCGAGCAGAGAGCAGTTGAGAGCATCGATCCCATGATCAAAAAGCTCACCCAGTGCTGAAGAAGAATTTGTGCGTCTGGCCTGTTTGCCATCTATATTGTCCATAGTAGAGTATATCCACGTGCCTAAAGCGCACGAGTAGCATATGGACGGGTCGGGCGGGCTCGTAAGGTCCTGGTCTGCAAGCATGATCAGTACAATGTTGAACAACACAGCAGAGAAACCGATCAGCGTGACCAGGTTCGGAGCCATAGATAGCGGAAGAAGCTGCACTACGGCATTCCAATAATGCGAGAGAATATACTTTGAGGTCCAAGACCTGTCAACGGAATTGTACTTGTACTCATCGAGAGCGTTTATATTGAACAGGTCCTCTTCGTACATTTTGTCCTGCTTGTTCTGTCGAAAGCGAAGCGTGTGCGACACTGGGAGATTGGACCAATCACGAATGTTGAAGCTACCCATATGGCGGTTGACGCATGGGACAGGCGCCGAAAGGCATAATTATGGACTCACCAGCCATTTTGCAAGAGAGATTTGTACACGGGATGTCCATTGGCATGCATGTGAATGGCGCAGAGTCGGTGTCGGCGGCAGCGATCGAGACATGGAACTGGGTGTGATCGGGCGGGAATGCCTGTGTGATACCGTGACGGTGTAGCGCCACCAAAAGGTTCTGCAGCAGCACAGTATTGCGGCGATCTACCGGCAGACAACAGAAGTACTTTTTCTGGGACTCGTTAGGCAGCCATTGTGTGGTGGTTGCGGTCTGGACGGCGAACGGATCAATACCGACAAGAGCGGCCTTAATAGAGGCTGTAAATTCGTCCTTGGATGTGCTGGGGATGAAGAATGTCAGCGACAGGCTGATATGCAGGGGCAAATAGACGCTGAGTTCATTTGACACTAGAGATACTGGCGGGGCGACGGATCGCAGGTAAGCGTACTGTGTTCTGGTGGGGATCCACTGAATGGAGAGGTGTACGGGAAGCAAACCCTGTTGGTGGGGGTGAACGCGATCGGCTGGTACAAATGATTTCTTGTTATAAAGTAATTGAAGGCTTTGCGGTATAGATACTACGGGGTCATCATTATCGTCTGAATCGTAGTGGACCAAGGGCATTTAGGCCGGTGGACGGAGTGTTGAGCGCCGGGGGTAGTACACGAGCGAAGAGTGGTTGGGAAACGTCAAAGTAGCGAGCGTTGCAAGGCCGTTTTATAAGTCAGTGCAGACAGCGCCATCGTAAGCGGGCTTCAGGACTTCATATCTGCATTGGATGTTGTGTTCGCTGAATCTGCGGAGAATCTCAGTAGCAATATGATCGAAGTTCTTGGTGGCGAGAGCAAGAATTGTCGGGCCGGCGCCAGAGAGGCATATACCTAAAAGACCCGGGTGGGTAACCGGAGTGACAGACTGCAGGATCTGTTCGAGACCTGGAATGAGCTTTGCACGATAAGGCTGATGCACACGGTCCTGCATTGCGCTGTATATGAGTTCAGGTACGGGTGGTGAGCGGGTCAGTGCAGTAGTTAGGACGGCGAGCCGCTGTAAATTGAAGATCATGTCTTTCTTGGAGTAGGCGACAGGCAGGACGCTGCGTGCAGTGGCAGTAGACACCTCGAAGTCTGGAATGATAGCAATAGCGTATATTTCGGGCGCCCATCCGAATTTTATGTGGCTCCCGATACCGACGGGCGGCATTGGTGGGTTTAGGCCAGTGTCGACACCTCCAGCGGGTTCTGGCAGTACCTCGCTGAGTGGAATCTCTACACGTTCCAAGTCTTTCGCGTCCAGGTCGCGCAGATAGGATCCAACAAATCCCCCCATCATTGCAGCAGTCACGTTATCAGGGTGGCGTTCGATCATGAGCGTGTAGTCCATCATACGCTCTTTAGAGAGCTCTAGCTCGCCCAGCCAGTTGCCCAGCATGACTCCCGCAACTACAGCCGCACCAGATGATCCTAGACCTCGTCCAAGCGGGATCGGGTTTTTGACGTGCAGTCGTGTGCCTACAGGGAACTCTTTCTCATGACACAACAACACGTAGTGCGCTGTGCGCGTCATCAGATTCAACGAGGCGTCTAATGGCACTTCGTCCGCACCTTCACCTTCGTAGCTCAGACGGCATTCAAGCGGTTGGCCTTCAGACACGCCTGACACGCTCACTTGCAGCTCTAAATACATGTCCAGGGCCAGTCCAACAACATCAAATCCAGGCCCAATGTTCGCCGACGAGCACGGTACCCTAATTATACACTTGCGCATCCTCTATTGGTATTGAAAGCAAATAGTCAGTCATCCTTCGATAAGCAGTCGCGAAAAAAAAAAATTAAAATTAGGGTAAGGGCTACTATCTGAATAAGGTAACTCTCCGCACTGCCGTTAAAACTGCACTGCTACTTTACGTTACTACCTCACCGCGCGCCTTGACAGCTAAACATTTTCCCTAATTAAGAGGAAAAAAACCTTAAAATTTTCTCGCAAGTGTTATAGAGACGGCACTAGTGTGCTACTCACAATACCTCGACTCTTCTTCACTGTTTCTGCTATTGTGCTGCTGCAATGAATGTGCTTGTAATTGGAAACGGCGGCCGCGAGCACGCCATCTGCTGGAAACTGAGCCAGTCGGCTTCGGTCGATAAGATCTTCGCTGCACCAGGCAACGGCGGCACTGCTTTGACCGATAAAACTGTCAATATTAATATTTCTTCCTCTGATTTTCCTGCACTGGTGGAATTTGCCACCAAGAATGATGTCGGCTTGGTTGTACCTGGTCCTGAACAGCCCCTCGTCGACGGCGTTGAATCCTACTTCCGCAAAGTAGGAATCCCCGTATTTGGACCATCTGCCACCGCTGCTCAGATGGAAGGCTCAAAGACGTTTTCGAAAGACTTCATGGCGCGGCACAATATCCCTACGGCCGCGTATGCAAACTTTTCTGATTTTGATGCCGCTGTCGCCTACCTCAACTCCGTCGACCACCGTGTAGTCATTAAAGCCTCTGGGCTTGCAGCGGGCAAAGGTGTATTGATCCCCGAATCAAAACAGCAAGCCATCGAAGCGCTGCAGCTTATAATGGTACAGAAGGAGTTTGGGTCTGCAGGATCAGAAGTCGTCATCGAAGAATACCTTGAAGGCGATGAATTGAGTGTGCTGGCGTTCTCTGACGGCTACACTGTCCTTGACCTACCTCCCGCGCAGGATCACAAGCGCGCTCTCGACGGCGACAAGGGTCTCAACACCGGCGGAATGGGCTCGTATGCTCCTGCTCCAATTGGAACGCCAGAACTCATTCAGCAGATCAGACAGAATATACTGAAACCCACTGTCGACGGCATGCGTCACGACGGTTTCCCTATGGTGGGCATGCTATTTGTTGGCATCATGCTTACCACTTCTGGACCTAAGGTCCTCGAATACAATGTGCGATTTGGCGACCCAGAAACCCAGACACTTCTTCCTCTTTTGGAATCGGATCTGAGCCAGATTATGCTTGCCTGCGCCACCCACACTCTGGACGCCGTAAAGTTTTCTATCCGTTCCGGGTTTGCAGCCACAGTGGTCATGGCCGCCGGTGGATATCCGGGACCTTACGAAAAAGGAGACATCATTTCCATTGCTGATACCTCCACTCTTGCCAACGGCACGTACATATTCCATGCAGGAACCTCTATTAACAGCAACAACGAACTGGTCACCAACGGAGGGCGTGTGATTGCCGTCTCAGCTGTATCAGACACCTTAGAAGATGCAGTTATTGCTGCATACAAGGGTGTGAATGCTGTCTCATTTAAGGGGAAATACAACAGAACCGATATCGCGCACCGTGCATTTCGCGATGCTAACAAAGCGCCGGAAGGACTCACCTACGCTGCAGCCGGTGTGTCTGTAGCTAGAGGCAACGAGCTGGTTCAAGAAATCAAAGCCATTGTGAAATCCACAAAAAGACCTGGTACAGACTCGGATATCGGAGGGTTTGGCGGTCTTTTTGATCTTAAAGCCGCAGGGTATGTAGATCCGCTTTTAGTCGCCGCAACTGACGGTGTGGGGTCTAAGCTCATGCTTGCTACAGCACTGAACAAACACAGCACTGTTGGAATTGATCTTGTGGCTATGAATGTCAATGATCTTGTTGTGCAGGGAGCTGAGCCTTTGATGTTTCTGGATTATTTTGCTTGCTCTAAGCTCGACATTCAAATAGCTCGTGACTTTGTTTTTGGAGTCGCTGAGGGCTGCAAAATGGCTGGATGCGCTTTAGTAGGCGGCGAAACATCAGAAATGCCCGGATTATATCATGGAAATGAGTATGACACTAATGGCACTGCTGTTGGAGCTGTAGCGAAAGACACGATTTTGCCGCGAAAGGACGCTATGAAAGCCGGTGACGTCTTATTAGGTCTTGGATCGGATGGCATACATTCTAATGGATTCTCATTAGTGCGAAAGATTGTCGAAAGATCAGGACTCTCTTACACATCGCCGGCTCCGTTTGACCCTACAAAGCTGCTTGGAGACGTACTGCTTGCACCTACTCGCATATATGTCAAGCCAGTGCTCAAAGCTGTCAAGACAGGTAAAGTTTTGGGACTTTCACACATTACAGGAGGCGGTCTTTTGGAAAACATTCCAAGAGCCTTGCCTAGTCATCTAGCCGCGGAATTAGATGCCACAAGCTGGCCACGTCTGCCTGTGTTCGACTGGCTACAAAAGACCGGTAACGTGCCTGTGGATGACATGTGCCTGACGTTTAATAACGGTATAGGTATGGTGTGCATCGTGCCAGCAGAAGCAGCGGATGAAATAAAAGCAACTTTCCAATCAGAAGGCGAGAAAGTGTATACTATTGGAACATTGATTAACAAGTCCAAGGAAGCTGTGATTGTCAAAAACAAGTCTACCTGGGCTTAGCAATCAGTAATTTGCAAGCACATCCAGTACGGTAATACGTAATAATAATTGCTATGTATGTAAAAACAAAATAGACATATCAGTCACTAAACATTTTTTGGTACCGGTTCAACTTCACCAGATCCCTGAACACTGATGTCGGTAGAAAAGGTCAGAGAAGTCTCACTCCAAATTTCAATGATAATATTATCAGTCAAATGCTCCGCTAACACATGACGCAAAGGATACCATACATCAACATCCAAATCTGTATCAAATGAATCAGTCCATCGACTGTCCATATATGGTGGATCAAGCAAGTGACTATATCTGGCGGTCCAGTTTGTACCACCTTCTCCTATTTCGCTCATATCCTTGCAAGACATAGCTGAACCTCCAAGGTATAGATAACTGCCCACGTATAATGATCCACCTCCATTCAGCTCTGCCAAAACTGTACTAGTCAGCTCGATAATCGGGCTTTTGGCAGCAAATTTGACATAGACCAAAGTTTCATATATTACATCATTAAAGAATATAGGTTCGCTGGTATAGCGCAGCCGATTGGTCTCAACGTTAACAGTCTCCGAAGAAAGTCGCAGCTCCCTGTATTCTCCGTTTGCAAAATATGTATCGTCCCATTCCGAGTATACTGCGGAATATGACGCTAAGTAAGCTATGCTTTCAGTGTAGCTTAATGAGTTGCACGTCGGTCCGGAAACATGAGAAGAAAATAGAGAAGAAGACGGGCTGTAAACACTAGAGCTCGAAGCTGTAAAAGAAGAACTAATGTTACTCACATCAAGAGCACTTGATGAAGAAACGGCGATCAAGCTGGAATTTGATCGGACAGAAGAGCTAGGTCCAGTAGAAGAGCCAAGCTCGATAGACGAACTAGATTCAACCGATGAGCTGGGCTCAGGTGAGGAGTACGATTCCAAAATCGATACCGTGCTACAGCTAGTAGAGATACTAGAAGTGGAGAAAGAACTGTTCGAGTAATTGGAAACGGATGAAGTTAATACCGAGGATAAACTGTCGTCATTAAATATCTGAGTGAGCGGCATTACTGATGCTGTATTCGACCTCTTTGAAGATGAATGAAGGAAAACTGACGAAGGAGCAGACAAAGACGACTGGAATATAGGAGCAATAGTGCCCGTCGTTACAGATGTGGGCTGATCAGACGAAAGGAAAGTAGATCGATAAATTGGAGCAACATTATCGGTAGTGGAAGCAGCAGGTACAGTAGTAGGAATAGTAACGACGATCGGCACTTGGACACTGACAGTTGCATCTATAGAAATGGAAACATCAACTTGTTCGTAATAGCCCCAAATATATGTGTGGTCATTGCTAACAAGTGGAGGTTTCGGTACAAAAGTGACAACCACAGGATGGCACTCATAACAACACCAGCCATCAACGTGAGTGATGGCACTTGCGCAGTCATCACCATAGACCGTAGCTAGTCCCTTAGTGGAGGAGTAAGAACGAGCATATACTGTGGTAGTCTCTACCGGAGGCTCACACAAGTAAGTCTCGATTTCCGTGATCGTTTTCATCTCTGGGGAAGAAAAGAGGATCTAGAAAGTGCGAAAAGCTCCTGCTAATTAGCCAACAGTTTAGTTCGATAAATGAATTAAAGTTGCACGAATGTAGATTAAACCTAACTTACGGTTATACCGTTAGACGACGGATATTTGATCGAACGGTGCGAACGTCTTTAGGGTTATTAGTGTCAAGTTCGCCACTTTTGTGTACGCCAACCTTTAAAAAAAAACCACCCATATATCTCAGTATAGAACATGCAAGAATTTATCATATTGCTCTGTATATTAAATGATCAAAATAAGATATAAGTGACCGATAATTTAACAATAATTACAAATAGCTTACTTGCTAGAAGTTCTTTCTATTAGAGTTAGAGTTTGCGCGGAGTTGGTGGTCTATGAGTTACACTTAATGCTTATGAATATGTCTACTGAACATACCTATCTTTTGAGGTTGATGTGAGGTGCCTTTATATAGATGATTTCTGCTTATGCCCTTATAGTTTTATCTATTATACGATCCTAGCGATCTAATCCTTAGTAAGGTAAACAGGCTGAATTGCCTTGCTATAAACAAGTCTGCTTGAGTTTAACAATCAGAATTTGCAAGTACATGTAATATAGTAACACTTAATAATATTTGCTATGAATTTGAGAATAATATGTAAACGAAGCCACATTTTTCAGCAGTAAGTTCAAAAGACAATAGACATTTCAGTTACTAAACGTTTTTTGGTACTGGTATAATATCAGAAGACCCTCGAACAATAATACTGGTATCAAAGTACAGCATAGTTCTGGACTCAGTTAAATAAGTCATAGGAGCGGTCGTATAGTGCACTGACACATAACGAAAAGGATAGTAATCGTTAGGTTTCAGGTTAATATCAAGTTTTGTAGTCCCGCTACCACCATATGAGCGACGCTGCGGAAAACTAGTATTGGCCTTCGTATTTATACCACCTTCCCCTATTTCGCTCATATTCTTACAGGACATAGCTGAACCTCCTATGTATAGATAACTGTCTATGTGAAAGGTTGCATTCATCATAGGCAGCCAACGTTCGTAGACTGTATTATCCACCGTAATAGCTAGGGTTTCCGCAAGAGTTCGTAAATAGAACAAACTCTCACATATTATGGTTTCATTTGTTGACAGTGGAAATAAATATGACAACTGCATGATGGCAACATAAAGCCTCGTATGAGTAGCACCAAGTTCCCTGTATTCCCCGTTAGCAAAATACGCATCGTCCCATTCCAAGTTGGTTGCGGTATAAAACGCTACAAAACCTGCGCCTTCAGGGTAGTCTGGTAAGCTGCACGTCGGTTCGGGAACAAGAGAAGAAAATAGAGAAGAAGACTGGATATAGACACTAGAGCTCGAAGCTGTAAAAGAAGAACTAATGTTACTCGCACCAACAACACTTGATGAAGGAAGGGCGATCAAGCTGGAAATTGATCGGACAGATGAGCTAGGTCCAGTAGAAGAGCTAGGCTCGATAGACGAACTAGATTCAACCGATGAGCTGGGCTCAGGTGAGGAGTACGATTCCAAAATCGATACCATGCTAGAGCTAATAGAGATACTAGAAGTGGAGAAAGAGCTGTTGGAGTATTGAAAAGTAGATGAAGATAATAACGAAAATGAACCATCGGCACTAGATATCTGAGTGAATCTAGGGGCTACAGTACCTGTGGCTAAAGATTCAGGCTGATTAGAGGAAAGCAACGTAGATCGATAAATTGGAGCGACATTGTCTGTAGTGGAAGCAGCAGGAACAGTAGTAGGAATAGTAATGACGATCGGCACTTGGACACTGACAGTTGCATCTATAGAGATGGAAACATCAATTTGTTCGTAATGGCCCCAAACATATGTATGGTCATTGCTAACAAGTGGAGGTTTTGGCACATAAGTGACAACCACAGGATGGCACTCATAACAATACCATCCATCAACGTGAGTGATGGCACTTGCGCATTGATCACCATAGACCGTAGCTAGTCCCTTAGTGGAGGAGAAAGAACGAGCATATACTGTGGTAGTGTCTACCGGAGGCTCACACAAGTAAGTCTCGATTTCCGTGATCGTTTTCATCTCTGGAGAAGAAAAGAGGATTTAGAAAGTGCGAAAAGCTCCTGCTAATTAGCCAACAGTTTAGTTCGATAAATGAATTAAAGTTGCACGAATGTATACTAAAACTAACTTACGGTTATAACGTTAGATATCGGATAGCTGATCGAACGGTGCGAACGTCTTAAGGTAAGTAGTGGTGACTTCGCCACCTCAGGACGTGCTAACACTAGAAAATTACCAGATATCACCCTATAGAACATACAATCTTTTATCATATTGATCTGTGTATTAGATAACAAAAATTAACATTCAAGTGACAGACATGCGAATAATAGAAATAGCTTATTTAAATGATTTTCCAATACTTTAGAGTTAGAGTTTATGCAGTCTGGCTGGTCTATGAGTTACACACGATGCTTATGAATATGATTACTGTACATACCTATCTTTCAAGGTCGATGTGAGATAGATATAGATGATTTTTGCTCATGCCTTTATAGTTTTATTTATTATTAGATCCTAGCAGTCTAATTTTCGAACAAATTATCGGAATAAATTGCATTATTATAAACAAGTCTTGTTGAGCTTAATAATCAGAAATTTGCAAATACATGCAATATGGTAACACTTAATAATATTGGCTATGTATTTGAGAACAAAATAGACATATCAATCACTACACATTTTTTGGTACCGGTATAATATCAGAAGATCCCCGAATGGCAATATCGGTATCAAAGTTCAGAGAAATTTCAGTAATGAATATTAAACCAGAAAGACCACCAGCAGTTGCCAAACGCTCAACTGACACATGACGCAAAGGATACCATACATCTGCTTCCAAATTAATAGCATGTTCTGCCGACCCGTTAGCTCGAATCTGACTTAACAGAACAACAGGTGCACTTAATGATAGATCTTCCCTCGTATTTGTACCACCTTCTCCTATTTCGCTCATATTCTTACAGGACATAGCTGAACCTCCTAGGTATAGATAGCTGTTTAGGTTATATGTTGGCGCGATAAACATTATAAATCCTGTAATTTCAATATCAAGCGTAATAGCTGGGATTTCCGTATCACTTTTGACATAGACTAGAGTTTCAGATATTTTAGTTGCAAAGGCTGATATTTCACCGGAATATGACAGCGCAGTGGAGGATACATCAAGTTCCGCCTGAGTGCCACCTAACTTCCTGTATTCCCCATTAGCAAAATACGCATCGTTCCATTCCAAGTCAGTTGTGGAATAAATTGCTAAGAAACCTGTGCTTTCAGTGTAGTCTAGTGAGCTGCACGTGGTCTCAGGAACAGGAGAATATAACGGAGAAGAAGACGGGCTATAGACACTAGAGCTCAAAGCTGCAAAAAAAGAACTAACGTGACTCGCACTAACAGTACTTGATGAAGCAAAGGCGGTCGAGCTGGAATTGAATTGCGGAGAAGAGCTCGCTTCAAGTGAGGAACTAAGTTCAATAGATGAGCCACTGTCGACAGATGAACTAACGCCGATAGAGGAACTAATGTGCAGTAATGAACTAGGCTCAATAGTAGAACTAGGCTCAATAGAGGAACTAATGTCCAGTAATGAACTAGGCTCAATAGTAGAACTAGGCTCGAAGAAAAAATTAGGCTCAGCGGAGGAGCTGGGATCAGTAGAAGAAGTAGATTCGACAGAGAAGCTAATTTCTATAGATGAGGTAATATCGATAGACGAACTAGACTCACTATAGCGGCTAGATTCATTATAGTAACTAGGCTCAATAGACAAACCAGATTCCACAGAGGAGCTAGGCTCAGGTGAGGAGCTTGGTTCCAGAATTGATACAGCGCTAGAGCTAACACTAGCAGAAATACTAGAAGTGGAGAAAGAACTGTTCGAGTAATGGAAAACGGATGAAGTTAATACCGAGGATAAACCGTCGTCATTAGATATCTGAGTGAGCGGCATTGCTGATGCTGTATTCGAACTCTTTGAAGATGAATCAAGGAAAACTGACGAAGGAGCAGACGAATACGACTGGAATATAGGAGCAATAGTGCCCGTCGCTACAGATGTGGGCTGATCAGACGAAAGCAAAGTAGATCGATAAATTGGAGCGACATTATCTGTAGTGGAAGCAGCAGGAACAGTAGTAGGAATAGTAATGACGATCGGCACTTGGACACTGACAGTTGCGTCAATGGAAATGGAAACATCAACTTGCTCATAATAGCCCCAAACATATGTATGGTCATTGCTAACAAGTGGAGGTTTTGGCACATAAGTGACAACCACAGGATGGCATTCATAACAATACCAGCCATCAACGTGAGTGATGGCACTTGCGCATTCATCACCATAGACCGTAGCTAGTCCCTTAGTGGAGGAGAAAGAACGAGCATATACTGTGGTGGTGTCTACAGGAGGCTCACACAAGTAAGTCTCGATTTCCGTGATCATTTTCATCTCTGGAGAAGAAAAGAGGATCTAGAAAGTGCGAAAAGCTCCTGCTAATTAGCCAACAGTTTAGTTCAGTAAATGAATTAAAGTTGCACGAATGTATACTAAAACTAACTTACGGTTATAACGTTAGATATCGGATAGCTGATCGAACGGTGCGAACGTCTTGAGGGTTATTAGTGTCAAGTTCGCCACTTTTGTGTACGTCAACCTATAAAAAAAGAAACCACCCATATATCACAGTATAGAACATGCAAGAATCTATCATATTGATCTGTGTATTAGATAACAAAAATTAACATTCAAGTGATAGACATGCGAATAATAGAAATAGCTTATTTAAATGATTTTCTAATACTTTAGAGTTAGAGTTTATGCAGTCTGGCTGGTCTATGAGTTACACACGATGCTTCTGAATATGATTACTGTACATACCTATCTTTCAAGGTCGATGTGAGATGGATATAGATGATTTTGGCTTATGCCTTTATAGTTTTATCTATTATGCGACCCTAGCAGTCTATTCCTCGGTCAAGTTATCGGGCTGAATTGGCTTGACAGAAACAAATCTATTTGGGTTGAAGAATCGGATATTAGCAAGTACATGCAGTATAGTGAATTTAATAATATTTGTTATGTACTTGAGAAAAAAATATAAACAAAGTCACATTATTTAATAGCAAGTTCATAGAGAAACAGACATATCAGTCACTAAACATTTTTTGGAACCGGTATAACATCAGAAGACCCCTGAACAATAAACCTGGTATCAAAGTTCAGTAGAGTTGTACATGTAGCAAAAAGACTGTCAAGACTACTCGTATGCTGCACTGACACATAACGCAAAGGATACCATGCATCAGCTTCCAGATCGATAGATAGTGTTGTAGACCCGATTCCACCTGTTTCCGATTTAGCTTGGTAACTCATACTTACTGTCGTATTTCTACCACCTTCTCCTATTTCGTTCATATTCTCGCACAACATAGCTGAACCTCCTAAGTATAGGTAATTGTCCACGTATACTGTCAGAGCAGTTGAAACATCTTTTGTAGAGCTATGCACCCGAAGAGTGTGGCGTTCCGCACCAATTTTAATAAAGACCAGAGCTTCATAAATGGTAGCTTCATTGACTGCAAATATACCGGAATATCCCAGCGCAGTGGGATAAAGGCTAAGAGCCCAAACCCGAATAGGACCTAACTCCCTGTATTCTCCGTTAGCAAAATATGTATCGTTCCATTCCGTGTATGTTGCGCCGGAATAAGTCGCCAAGAAACCCACGCTTTCAGTGTAGTCCACCGACCTGCATATGCTCTCGGTAACATGAGAATAAAATATAGAGGAAACCGGGCTGTAAACGCTATAGCTTGAAGCTGTAAAAGAAGTACTAGCATCACTCGCACTAACAGTACCTGATGAAGAAAGGGAGATCGAGCTGGAACTTGATTGGGCAGAAGAGCTAGGCGCGATAGATGAGCTAGGCGCGATAGATGAGCTAGGGTCGATAAATGAGCTAGGCGCGATAGATGAGCTAGGTGCGATAGATGAGCTAGGCGTTATAACTGAGCTAGGTGCGATACAAGAGCTAGGCGTTATAACTGAGCTAGGCTCGATAGACGAACTTGCTTCAATTGATGAGCTAGGCTCGATAGAAGAGCTAGGCTGAATAGAAGAACTTGGTTCGATAGAAGAACTTGGTTCGATAGATGAGCTAGGCTCTGTGGTTGAACTAGGCTTGATAGATAGACTAGGCTCGATAGATAAACTAGGCTCGATAGATGAACTAGGCTCGATAGATAGACTAGGCTCGATAGATGAACTAGGCTCGATTAGACTAGGCTCGGTAGATGAGCTGGCCTCGATAGACGAACTAAGCTCGATAGAGGAGCTAGGCTGGATAGATGAACTTGATTCAGGCGAGGTTCTTGATTTCAAAATTGATACAGTGCTAGAGCTAACACTTGCCAAAATATTAGACGTGAAAAAAGAGCTGTTGGAGTAATGAAAAGTGGATGAAGATAATACCGAAGATAAACTATAGTAACTTGATACCTGAGTGAATGGCATTACTGATGCTGCATTCGAGTTTTTTGAAGATGAATCATGAGAAAGAGACCAAGAAGTAGAAGAAGAAGAAGAAGAAGAAGAAGAAGAAGAAGAAGAAGAAGAAGAAGAAGAAGAAGAAGAAGAAGAAGAAGAAGAAGAAGAAGAAGAAGAAGAAGAAGAAGATAACTGGAATATAGGAGCAATGCTGCCCGTTGCTAAAGATGTAGGCTGATCAGACAAAAGGAAAGTAGATCGATAAATTGGAGCAACATTATCAGTAGTGGAAGCAGCAGGATCGGTAGTAGGAATAGTAACGACGATCGGCACTTGGACACTGACAGTTGCGTCCATGGAAATGGAAACATCAACTTGTTCGTAATAGCCCCAAATATATGTGTGGTCATTGCTAACAAGTGGAGGTTTCGGTACAAAAGTGACAACCACAGGATGGCACTCATAACAATACCAGCCATCAACGTGAGTGATGGCACTTGCGCAGTCATTATCATAGACCGTAGCTAGTCCCTTAGTGGAGGAGAAAGAACGAGCATATACTGTGGTGGTGTCTACCGGAGGCTCACACAAGTAAGTCTCGATTTCCGTGATCGTTTTCATCTCTGGAGTGGAAAAACGTTATAGAAAGCGTGAAAAGGGCTCCTGCGATATGTATCTAGCATGTTTAAGTTGGCCGTAAATCTAGACTGAAGAAATGAATTACCGTTGCACGAATGTTAACTAAAAGTTAACATTCGTGTATAACGTTCTATAACGGATAGCTGATGAAAACAGGCGCGAACGTCTTGAGGTTAATAGTGTCGAGTTCGCCACTTTCTCACGCGTCAACATTGAAAACACATATCATACATTTCGTGCTATTTCGACAGTATACACACAGCTAACATAGTTCACAGCATGCCGAAAGAATGCAGCATCCTGGCCTAGATCGCATGACTAAAATTACCTTCTAGTGTCAAACTACACAAATTGTGCAAATAGCTTACTTGCACAGATTGATATGTAACATAATGCGGCTAGCGGTAATTGAAAGTAAAGATGTCTGATCGTAGCTGAGACCCTACCAGATATAGTAGCATTGCTTGTCATGGCAACTAGAGATAAACGACTTTATTGTACGAAGTGGCCATTGAGAACATGAGGTACGACTAGCAGGTTCTTGAGATAGCCGGCAATGCTAGAAAACGAAATGTGTGCAGTCATAGTAATATGATTGTTCGCAGTGGCGTCTTAATTAACTTATTGCATATACTATGTGTATCAGAATGTAAGACGTAAGCTTCACGATTCAGAGGAATCGATAACGTTCTAGGAATTATGCCGTTGACATAACAACCGGTACTACCATAGTTCAAAACAGTATATTGCACGTTGGTGTTGCAGGAAGAAAGACAACGCTTAAGCCTGCTGTCTACAACGAGACCACGGAGAACGGCGTCTATCATTGTCTGCTATAGCTTGTTCAGTAGCAGTAGCTTGATTAATTTATCTGGGCACCAAACGGCCCCTTTTAGCTGTGCATACTATAAGACCTCGCGTTTGTTCCAGCAGGAACTTGATCAGCATCGCCCCTACACTGATCAGCGATGTCACCATACAGCACGCAGCTACTAGCGGCTGTGTGCGTATTTCTTGCGTTTGGACTGATACTTTGCGTGCATCGACCCAGATGGGAGCCGCGCCTGAAGGACAGGCATCCGGGACTTTACCGCTCTGTGCAGCCTGCGCTTGATGCCACGCGGTGCCTTGTACCGCGCCATTGGTATAACCAAGACGATTTGGAGCTTGGAATTGACATCGATGACGTTAATTTTGACTCAGATTCCGATTCAGACGATGCAGAAGAGGCGCCAAATTATCACCAAGGGTTTCAGGAAAACTCCGCGGCTGGTATGACTTCGGCTTCTTTTGATCTGAACGCTAATATCGATGCCAACGACTCAAGGAACGGTCTCGACACTAAAACCGCTCGCATCATAAAACGCATAATGAAGAAAAAGAATGTGGATTTTGACATAGCGCGCCTCCTCTACGTGCGGAAGAGAATGGAACTTTCGGGGATCGGACCAGATGGCATGCCACTGGACCCCCGTATGGCTACACTGGGCTAGACAAAATAATAATATTCGTAATAAAAAATGCATTGATTAATTTAAAAACTCCTGTTCTTCGCATATAACGTGACTAAGAATGCGCTGCAGGCGTTTGTACGCAGCCTCCCATTTCTCTTTCATGATTATATAAGACTGTGCAGCGGTATTAGCATCGTTCATGCTCATCCTTGCGTCAGATTGCGACAATCTCAACTTTGAATGCTGCGTCACATTAGGCAAAGACACGCGTGTATTGTGCGGCTCCTGGCCTGAAGCGCTTCTGTCTGCTGCTGCGAGCAGAGGTCGCAACTGCAGCTCTTTGTCCTTGAAAGGGAACCACACATAGGTGCACGGCGATCGCTGTTTTTCTAGGCTATTCAAAATAGTTTCGAATCCATGCAGGCCAATATTATTCTCGTCAATCATGAGTTGGCGCAATGTGTCGTTTTTGGCCAGAACGTTCCCCATAGTGTAAGCCCCCTGAGCTCCAAGATGGTTACCATCAATATGTAACACTTGTAGAGATGTATTGAAAGCCAAATTAGGCAATGCAACGTTCAAATGGGTCCCTATACGCGAAGTTTGCAGCTTCGTGTGCTCTCCCTTTAGGTATAAATCACAAAGGGTGCTGTTATGCTTGAATAACTCTCCAATTAGCAAACATGTTTCCTCCGCAGCGTCCGACGGAAGCATCAGGTAAGACAAGTTGAGCCTTTTTATAGTCTTATTTTTGCATAAGCTCCTCAGAAACGTGCAAAAAACATCCTCACTTACAAAATCCGTTCGTGCAAGCGAAAGACTGCGCAGATACTTCAAGTTAGCAAAAATATCGGTGAACACAAGCCCTTCGTTGAACTGATTCGAAGCGTCAAATAACCTGTTATCGCCAAGAAGCAAATCAAGTTCTTCCTCTAACTTCGGTGTAACCGAGTCTACTGCAGATATAACCATTGCCAATTCCTGAGCGTGCAGCTGGCAGCCCTGCAAGGATAATGTTTTCAGATTAGGAAGAAAGCAAAGTGCATCGCACAGTTCTTCAATGTCCCTGCGAGATAAGTAGGTACCATCCAAACTAAGTGTTTCCAGACTGTCACAACGCGCAAGCACGCTCGAGACGAGAATCGGGTCGCCACTAATATTGAACCATTTTAGAGACTCCAGCCGCAGATGAACAATATTCTTCATGCTGGCAATCGCTACCGCAAGCGTGTCGGTGTTCATTCGTCCAGGGTTACTGGAGAGATCAAGCGAAAGCAATGCGGACCGTTCTAGCGAGATCTGCTCTAATATCATAGCGATTTCTCGCTCGTTCAAGCTACAGTCAGACACATCAAGGTTCATTAGGGGATGGTTCGATTGTCGTGGTCCCCCGCGGTTGTATGTTGAAGACCTTTTAGCAAACGAGCTTTGGCGCAGTATTTCCAATAAATACTCAAAACTTTCGGAATCAATGACGAGTCCCGAAAATTTCAGGTCTTCAATGCGAGACACAGGATGTTCAAGTACCTGACATACAGCGCTCAGTAGTTCTGACACCATCATAGGATAGTCTTTTTTCGAGTGGGTGGGTATATGTGCTGCAATGCAACCTGAAAAGTCGAAAGATCGAATTTGCGGTGCAGTAGAGACTAATCCGAGCAATTCTACCGTCAATACAGTAGAATGGACGGATTCATTAGCATTCGGAGAGCTTTGCAGTTCTGCGGGTACACAGAGCATATCATTCAAAGGCACTCCCTTGAATGAGACACGGGTAATATCCTTTATAAACCTCAATGACCGAAACAAAGCTAGCAAATGGAGGCAGGAGTAAAGTTCCTGCTGATAGCAGGGGCGGAGAGTGAACGTGTACCCACTGTCGGGAGCCATTGAGTCAGACAAATTTGAGGTTATTTCATACGAAAATACTGAAACGTCAGCTTCGTTTGCAGCGCAATTAGCGGCCAAAGTTCTTGAAAATTTGTCAGACAATTGCTCGCCAGATGATGAGCCTGCAAGGGGCTCGGTTGGTGGTAAACACTGTTCAAGTTGAGCAGGGGACAACGGCGAAATAACATCTGCGAGCGACGGTTCGTATTCCAACTCGAATTGCGGCACTTCAAGGAACAGAGGAGAATATGCCCAGTGAGGACGCAGGTACTTGTCGACGGCGCGCACTGCGCGGACGACGTCACATGCACAAAGGGAGGCCAGGTTGAGCACCTTAGGAGACTGAAAAGGTGGGTGAAAAGCAAGAGAAAAGAATGTCATAGAGGACGATAGGTATATATCGGTGAGAGCGAGGATTCCAAAGGCCGCGATAACGTTAAAACAGAGTTCTGTTGCCGGCAAATAGCGCAATTCCGACGATATGGATTGTGAAGTTGCAGAGAAAGATAAAACGGACGGCAAAGACGACGAGGAATCGCTTGAAGATTTGAGGCTGAGAAGATAGATTTTGTACCTGCCTATAACCAAGATGTAATGCTGAGCTGGGGCGTAGGCAGACAGGTCGTCTGAGCCTTTTGGTTTGCAGCCCTGGAATCGAACTGTTCTTATCATGGAGAAGGTGTGTGGGTCAAAGTCATTTTCTCTTTGCAGCAATGCATAGGCAGATTCCACTTCCTGTGGCGTGCACTTGAAGCAGCCGGTGGTCCCGTGGGTGACTTCTATGAGCACCTGGAGCCAGGCGTTGGCGTCATTCTCTGAAGGTAGCAACACCAGCAGGGAGCGGCAAATATAGTCGTCATCGAGATACTCGATTTGGACGGCGATAGGTGACGGTTTGTAGAGAGATATTACGTTATCTGTCTTGCAGACGATCGCGCCCTGCGCGGCCGGTGCGATTGAGGAAGGACGCGGGGAATGGAGAGAGTAGTAGTCGTTAGCGCGTGAGAAGGACTTGTAGCGTTCTAGCGCGGTCGGGGTCAGGACCATGTAGGAGACTCTTTTGCTTCTGAGCAGTTTGCCGGTATATTCGGAGACTTCAGAGTGGTATAGGACGTCCGGAAGCTGTGGGTTTGAAGCGTCAGAGACGGTAGAAGTGTAGTCATTGCTAGAGCCGCTGCGGTTAGTGTTTCGCGACTCTGTACCAGACTCAGAAGTCTGGGGGTAGGTGGCTGACCATAGTTCAAAGGTGTTTACATCCGGCGAAAGCGGCTGGTGATCGATCGCAGGAGACTTGGCCGAGATGACGGTGGCTTCTTCCAAGGCAACAGGTGCCGTGTCTGTGTCGGTGATCGAGAGGGTCGATAAAGACGATCTGGACCTTTTTTTCCAGAAACTGAGCTTCTTTGACATGTTGGGGGCCGGCGGTGGGTTGTAGAACTGGCCAACCGTGCGGAGGCAGCGTTACAGATACTGTTGTGAGTGACGGCCAACTAAACACTTGGAGAGACAAAAACCCAATGTAATAATAAAAGACTGCAACAAGAGGGCAGACAGACAATTATATATAACCAAAACGGGCGTACAAATAGAGGTTCGCAATTAAGCACGGTGTTTACCGTATCTATAATAAGGGCGAAGAAAGGAATTGCAGGGCAGCCTCTTGATTGGAGCAAAAAGTTAAAAATAAGGTTTTCGAAAAAACCGATTAGATCAGCACCAGAGCAGGAAGGCCCACGATACACAGGAGCAATTTCGGCTGTGACGGGCAGCCAAAATAAAATTATTGACTGCGAGGTTTTTAGTGTGAATTGTTGCGCCACAGTAGGTCAAACGACCCTATTGGAGATGTACCGTCGGACAAGTAGTAAACTGGGGCGTGGTAGAAGGACTACAATGAGGCTCGATCGGCTTACAAGATTAAAGAATTTTAAAAAAGCTATGAAGCGGTGGGAATATCGTCTTAGCGAAAGCGAAACGGGTAATATTTTGATATTTTTATCAACAGTTTAGTCTCATTTGATTTCTCCTTTAAGACCAGAAAAAATCGGCTTTAGCAAATGTCTAGTGAACATATCCGAAACACTGTAAGAGTATGGCGCAGCAGCTTCGTAAATTTCCGTTCAGCATTCTTTATGCTGTGTCAGATAATGCGCTTAACTCACAGTATGAAATAAACATCAGGCAGTTTCCTCTTCGCTAAACATAGAGATTCCTATAAATTAAATATGTGAAGGAACAAAAAGCCAGATTCGGAATAAACTCTAATCAAATAAAATACTCTGATAATTCGTGCAGTCACTCTTCCTTTCTACAAATCGTACGGCTTATACAGTTCGCAAAAAATAAAGATACCAGCCTAGATAAATCTCTATTTGCTCTGATCAGAAACTTGAATTATCGGTCGATCTTACATCGATCACCTTAAATCACCTATCACTCGCCCTATCGACAGACACAGCGTGCCAAAAATCGTAACACTCTATTTTGATACATCCAGTACCGTGCGTACCGCCAAGCCAGAATGCATATCGTGGAACGCCTGATTGATGTCAGAAAGCCCCCGGCGATCCGTAATGAACTCATCCACCTTCAGCACACCATCAAGATAGTCCTGGACGAGACCAGGCAACTGGCTGCGTCCTTTGACACCACCAAATGCACATCCCCTCCATACACGACCAGTCACAAGCTGGAATGGTCGAGTCGATATCTCCTTACCGGCAGCAGCAACGCCAATGATAATACTCTCACCCCAACCCTTGTGGCAGCATTCCAGTGCAGCCCGCATCACCTCAACGTTACCTGTACAATCAAAAGTCCACTCTAATCCGCCATCTGTGACATCAACCAGATAGTCTTGGATGCGCTTGCCGTCGATTTTAGTGGGGTTGACAAAATCGGTAGCGCCAAACTTAGTCGCCCATGATTTTTTGTCGTCGTTGATATCGATAACGAAAATGCGTCCTTTACCCTTAAGCTTAGCCGCAGCTCCTTGAACAACAGATAGACCCACACAGCCAGCACCGAATACTGCAACATTGTCGCCCGGCTGGATGTTAGCGGTGATGGTCGCAGCTCCGTAGCCGGTAGTGATACCACAGCCGAGCAGACACGTGCGGTCCATGGGTGCTTCCGGCTGAACAGCGACAACTGAAATGTCTGCGACAACCGTGTACTCTGAAAAAGTAGAGCAGCCCATAAAGTGAAGTAAAGATTCACCCGTTCGGACACACTTGAAGCGCGACGTTCCATCGGGCATCACACCTCGGCCTTGGGTCGCGCGAATTTTACCACATAAATTTGTCTTGCCTGAAACACAAAACTTGCACTCACCGCACTCAGGAGTGTAAAGCGCAATGACATGGTCCCCAACTTTTACGTTCGTAACACCTTCGCCAATGGACTCCACAATACCGGCGCCCTCGTGACCCAGTACTACAGGGAATGCACCTTCAGGATCAGCTCCTGACAGTGTGTATGCGTCTGTGTGGCAGACACCGGTATATGCAAGCTTGATACGCACTTCGTGCGCCTTGGGTGCACCTACTTCCACGTCTTCCACTACAAGAGGCTTTCCGGCCTCCCAGGCAATCGCCGCCTTGCAGATAACTGGTTTTCCGACTGTAGACATATTTTCTCTGAGTTTCGCGATAGTAACAGCGATTCAAAGTTCTCGGTTCTCGACGAATGTGACTAACTTGGTCGAACACTCGCAGAATAGATCGATGGTAGATTTTCCAGACGTTGGTCTTTATATACTTGTTACAAGCGGAGTTCTGGCACTAGACGTCAGTGGGCAGCGAATTTGCCCACTGTGTTCCACCAATGAGATCGATTCTGAGGTTATCATTGCCAGATTGGGTAATCAGGCAAAGTCGGTCAGTCGAGATTCCGATTTTTCCGCCTAGCTGCACAATCATCGTGCTCAGCTAGTCTTGCGGATATACAAGCACACAGCGAAACATTGCATCTTATTTATGTTCGTATGCTAACTCGGATTTATTAGGCTTGTGGTGGGGTGCCACCAGGGTAGTCTTGCCGCCGTTTACCTCTGTTGCATTCAGCCGGGTTAAACCTTGTTCATCACGTGTACCTTCTACGGAGTTCTTGCGGGTTCCAGCTGAAAGTTGCACTCTCGCGCCGCGATACAACCGGCTGTAAATCACAGGTACTGACTGCGCGGTGTCAGTTGTTGAGTGCCGAATGATAGGGCCTAAGCATATGAGAGGGTCCCTGGTTTGTCGGAAAATATAGGGACGAGTGGAGAACGGAGCGGTCATTGCAGGAACAAGAAACACGGTCTTTGATTGGTCAAGATATATGAAATGGTACGGCTGAGAAACTCCCAACTCGGAGCAGAAGCATGTACTTAACATATTAATAGCCTCTTTGAACGTTGCTAACCTCACTCTACTCTTTTTACTACACTTTAGTTTAAATCAAATACCGTGGCAAATGCAAATATTCGTCAAAACACTCACAGGGAAGAGTAAGTATGCATAAAAATCACATCAGAAATGGTCCTGCACAAGCTAGCAGAGATCCATTTTGCAGGTAGTTCTCCTTTTATCCATCACAAGGCCACACACTAACATGTGTAATAGCTATCACCCTAGAGGTAGAGTCGTCAGACACAATTGATAACGTCAAATCAAAGATCCAGGAGAAAGAGGGTATCCCACCAGACCAGCAGAGACTCATTTTTGCTGGTAAGCAACTAGAAGATGGCAGAACGCTGTCTGATTATAATATTCAGAAAGAGTCCACTTTGCATCTTGTCCTTCGGCTGAGAGGCGGTGCCAAATCCCGCTGTTCTATGTCCAAATGCACTTCAGCACCCTTGCGATTAGTCGGGGACTGCCAGTTTTGCGACGGCCATTTCTGCGCAAAGCATAGACTTCTCGAACACCACGACTGTAAAGGTTTGAAGAATTGCAAGCAGGAACTCCACGAAAGGAATGCTCACAAATTAGAGCAAGAGCAAACCGTGGCTTCAAAGGTATGATGATGACTCCCATCCGGCGATATCGCGAGATGACTAACCACAAACCTTAACAGTCTTCATGCTTTCTCGCCCAATATAAAGGAACACGCATACCGAGCGGACATCCCTGCACTCAGCTAGCAACGCTAATTTCGCTGTTATTTGCATCGCTGATTCCCTTTCACCCAATTTCTCTGCACGCTCTTATTTAAAGATTATTACCTAATATATTAATTTATCCAGATCGATCCCGCCAGGCGTCGTAGAAGCGCTATTTGTTTGCGCGCATAACGTAGTTGCAAGTCGGTTATGGTCATGATGCATGAGCGTGCGGCGTTGAAGCATCCTGCTGGAGAAAATCAGGACTCGACACTGCCTTATAGCTTTCAATAGCTTGCACTAGCACTTCTCGGGCATCCTTGAATTCCGCATCTTTGTCTTCGCCTTGAAACATGGGCTGCTTGTAGTAATTTTCTGCAAAAGCCCGACGTTTGATAAGTCGATCGAACTGATCCAGTATGCGTGTGAAAACTTGGCCTACTGACGAGTTATTTGCCAGCATAACGCCAGACACGCGGTTCTGTTGCTGGCCTAGTGCGGGGCTTCTCCGACAAAGAGCAACCTGGATCGAGGAAGGCCCCCACGGTATAAAGGAGGCTAACCGTCGTTCGCGAATACGGATGAGAGACCGGTGTACCTCCTTGACGTCTATATCATTGCCCTGAATTATGTCGAGAATAGAAAGGTATTTTGGGTCCCATGAAGCGCCTGCTTGTGCTGTAGCTGCTGGTACTGCCACCATTCTATTTTTTGGCTGCAAAAGGCGTCTCATAACATCTAAAACAGTTGTGCGTCGCATGGCTTTGGCGTTTGAGACGACATCAGCAGTGAATGGAGTGTAGGCTGCGGTAAGAAAATGGCATTCAGGGGTAGGAATCAGTGCCGCAAGAATAGATGACAGATCGCTGTGCATGTATCCGGGGAATCGCAAAGTGGCCGTGCTTGCAGCGAGCACTGTAGAAACCAGCTGATTGGTTTGGTCGAAGCTAGGTTCTTGGACGTGCAGTCGGTCTGCAGCAATTCTGCTCAAAGCGGTGTTGTCTAGAACAACCACAGAATCTGCATACCGTATGAGCCGTTTGAGTGCAAGTACAGCATTGTACGGCTGCACTACGACATCGGAAACCTGTGTAGACGCAGGGAATACTGAGTAAGTGTGTATGATCTTCTTGGAGTAGCGGTCAGACAGCTGCTCGAGCATGTAAGAACCGAGCCCAGATCCAGTTCCGCCAGCAATAGAATGCATCATCATAAACCCTTCCAGCGAGTCTGAACCCTCTGCTTCGCGATCGATCATATCGAAAAGCTCGTCCTGGATCTTTTCAGCGGCGTGGTAGCCCATAGCCCAGTTGTTTCCTGCTCCGCTGCCATCGGCCGACATGTACACATTTTCTGGATTGAACAACTGTCCAAAGGGCGAAGAGAGCGTATTATTGACTACACGCGGCTCAAGATCAACCAGAATGGCTCTAGGGACATACCGCGTATCGTCGCTCTGGTAAAAGAAGACATCTTTTTGGTCACCAAGATCATCCATTCTGACTGTCCCGTCCGCCAACAGCCCGTGCTCCGCGCACAGTTGCTCCCAGAACTTCAGCCCAACTTGGTTGCCGCATTGGCCAGCATGGAGCGTAATTATTTCGCGTGGCATTAAGTGCAAAGTCGTTGTGCTGGTGTACGTGACGTGAGATGCGTTCGTACTAACGACGCGTTTTTAGGGTAAAGGGTTCGCTGTTCAACTTGAACTTCGATTTGACAAGGTCAAATGTCAATGTCAGATGTCGAACAGATAATGAGCTACGCTGAGTTTGTGCTTTATACAGACCCCGCGGATCTCGCAAGTAATGTCAATGATACAGAAGTTTTGTGTGCGTCGGCGGTGTTAACCGACCTCGAGTGGGCCATCGAGCAAGAGATAATGCGGTACCAGCGACAGCTGGAGGACAACCCAGACATACCAGGGGCACTCTCACTGACCAGCGGCCGAAGGGATAAGACAACTGCTGCTACGGAAACTAGACTACTACGATTGCGAGAGCTTATTGCGCGTGCCTATATGCAGTCAAAGATGCTGACATAGCGATAAGGTAGCGATAAGCAGGATCTTATCACTGCACTTAATTGTAACTGGCACCGCGATCTCAGCGGCTCGCAGCGCATCATTCTGGATAGGGAATGCAATTGCAACTTCTGCACCTAACCTGTTATGAACTCGCAGAGGGCCATCATGCTTGATCGTCCACAGGTACCCCGCCGAGTCCATGTACGCCATGCTTCTCGACATAAACTTTCGCCTTAACTGGGCAAACACATTGCTGTGTTTTGCGGTATGCGAAACTTTATGCGAAACTGCAATATGCTTTTTTGAACCTATACTGTCAAAATCTGTATCTGCCTGAAATGACGGTCTTGTCGCCATCACGACTTCCTTGTGGTTTAACGCCTTGCTCCCGTCCCGATAGAATGTTCCGACGCTATTTCCACTTTCACGCACCACCAAATGATCTTTCGGCGTGATTCTGAAGGTCGGGTCTCTATTGCGCTTACAGGTCACCTTGCTTACTGTATACTTACCTATACTACCTGTCACTTGGCCTGTTATAGGCTGCATACCAAACGTCACGTACATGTTCTCCGTCTCAGTGTCTTCTGCCCTTGCATTGTTGTATACGCTTATCACCAAGTCATCCGCGTTTCTGAATACTGTAAATACGGTCCAATATGCTTCAGAGTACGGCTGTTTATTGAGCACAATCGAATACTGTTGCTTGGGATCTACGTAGAATAAACGTCCTTCGTTTATATCATTTGGTTCCCAAGATCTCTCCGCTACTTTGACTTCTGGTCCCTTTGCTGCTGTGCTTGTGTCCCCATTCCAGCCTAGAATGCCTGCTCTGCTCCATTTTAACAAATGCTCCTCATAGTCAGACCAGTGTTCTATATCCAGATATAGCGATTTCACCGCAATGACCCTATTTCTATATGCCTCTGGATAGCGACGGCTATCATATTTCAGAGAATTCTGTTTGGTGGGTCTAATCATGGTATTATTTTAGGCAACATGTGCACCACCCTGCAAATGCTATTTCTGAAATATATGCGCATACATTGTGCTCGATATTCACTTCCGGTATTAGCAACAAATAAGGTTAATATATGCCTACCATTACAGCTTTTCTCGCGGTACCGACAGTGCTCTGCTGCACCAAAGCCATAATAACTGTATCATTTGGTATTAAATAATCTCAGGAAACGCTCAGAATATACACTTACAGGTACTCTAACTACTGCATTCTATTGTTAATGCGTATATTCAACTTGCTGTTTTTCGGTATTTCGATGGCGCTGAAATATCCCTCCAGATATCTATTTATAGACTTCAAAGTTCTATCTTGGGCCCATATTTGTTGGGCCTAACGCCTGGAATGATGTTATTAATAGGACTAAAAAAATGACGAGTCTTCGGAAACCGCAAATATATATATATATAGCAATGTTGCTTATTATGTTAGCCCCTGCACTTATTTCTTTCAATGTACAGTATGCACACTGTAACCGAGACCAAGACATTTCTCTGCGAACCTCCGGCTGAAACAACTACCGTTTACGGTCGCGTTTATTCAAGCACTTCAGGTGTCGTAACTGCTTACGATGCCGGCTGTGAGAAAAATGTCGTATCAACTGACGGATGGTACTGTTGTCAATGTATACCCACTATTATCAGCTATGTCCCCTGCCCTGACGACAAAAGCCCTTATGTATGGGGATTTTACGAGGAGATCGACGTATCTGTGAGCGTGAATGTCGATATCAAAGTAGAAATACCCATAGTGGTGACTGTTATTCCCACTACCGGTGGTCAAACTGCCACGGATGTGCCGAATAACAGTGCTACTGCGACTGGAACTTCGACCGTCGCATCTGAAACTGCATCGACTGACGAGGAACTATGCACTTCATCTCCACCGTATACTTCTGGCGTGGTATATGCAGTTGGATACGATACCATCGCTGAAGACTTCCAATATGTTGCCAGTGGTAAATACCGATCCGCAGTATCAACCCCTCTTGATGCATCACTTGAAAGTTCGGGCATTATTGTCCAAGGAACGACTTATCAGCCTTTGGTCGAACTGATGTTCTATGCGAGCGGTACGTTTGAAATTTCACAGCTTGTTTCTAATATTGAACTAGCGTATGGATATATCTTTACTGGTCAGTCTGCAATGTCATGTAATGACATCAAACACATTGGCTCCGGAGGACAGGTGTACAATGGATCCTTGTACGGTGGTTGGAATGTTAATGTGGAATTCAGCGGTCAGTGGTATCCGATTAGAATTGTTGTTTCACAAACGATTGATTTTGGTAGAAAACGGCAAGTTGGACAACTAGTTGTGGACATCACTGGACAGTATAATGTTGTCGGCGAGTTGGCGCAGAGTTCTACAAGCTCAGTTAGCTCAGTGAACCCTGCGAGTTCACTCGTCTCCTCTAGTCATGCTAGCCCTTCTACGCAATTGAGTTCAGCTGACTCGTCTATCTATATAGAGTCGACTAAATCTGGCAGCTTGGTTAACCCTACTGCTTCGCTTAGCTCTGCTGCTTCAACGTATTCGGTTAGTGCTGACAGCTCACTTAGTCTTGCAAGTTCCGTTTCGTCTGAGGTATTCAGCTCTGTTGATTCTGAAAGTTCTGTTATCTCTAGTGCTAGTAGCTCTGATGTATCCAGTTTGTCTAGCTCTGTTACGTCGAGCCTTGTTAGCTCTGAGAGTTCTGTTGTCTCTAGTTCTGACAGCTCTTCAAGCACGTCTAGCTCTGAAAGTTCTTCTCTCTCTAGTTTTGAAAGCTCTTCAAGCACGTCTAGCTCTGAAAGTTCTTCCAGCTCTTCTAGTCCTTCCAGCTCGTCCAGCTCGTCCAGCTCTTCTAGTCCTTCCAGCTCGTCCAGCTCGTCCAGCTCGTCCAGCTCGTCCAGCTCGTCCAGCTCGTCCAGCTCGTCCAGCTCGTCCAGCTCGTCCAGCTCGTCCAGCTCGTCCAGCTCTTCTAGTCCTTCCAGCTCGTCCAGCTCGTCCAGCTCTTCTAGTCCTTCCAGCTCGTCCAGCTCGTCCAGCTCTTCTAGTCCTTCCAGCTCGTCCAGCTCGTCTAGCTCGTCTAGCTCGTCTAGCTCGTCTAGCTCGTCTAGCTCGTCTAGCTCGTCTAGCTCGTCTAGCTCGTCTAGCTCGTCTAGCTCGTCTAGCTCGTCTAGCTCTGTCGCTGATTATTGCACTGCGCAACCAGCAGGAACTTCTGGGTATTATCGTCTTGCAGTATACAGCAATATTGATATCACCGCATATACACCAGAAGACGTTGCAAACGGAAAGTACAGAGAAGTCACCCCTACTACTGAGCTCGTTGTTATTGATGATGGCGATTATGCCGTATCTCCATCTACGGATACCGTATCGGGTGTGATGGAAGTGACATTCTACGTGAAAGGCGGGAACACGTTGTTAAATATTGTTCAAAAGGGCGAAATGCTGCCACAATCGTACTACGCCTTTGTCGGAACTAATGCCATGGATTGTACGGACATCAATAAAATAGGCACCGGAGGGTACAGTGATTATATCATCACTGTTCACAGAGTTGTGTGGTATATTGACTACGAACTTAGTCAAGACGACATGTGGTATCCGATACGTGTTGTAGCCTCTCCGCCGGTTGATAACGATCATATGGTTTTCTACATCAACTTCGATTCGCCGATCACTGCGATAGCTAGTGACTAAGATCGTGGGATTTAAGCTGTTGGTGGATTAGTATGTCGGAATGTCTTTCCCATAGTCGTTAAGCAGTATAGTATAGTTGAATATAGTGATTTTGGTTTAGTAGCGCGGGACTTTTCCTTAACCGATTCAGCCGTACCTTACGGACATTCATAAATATTTTAGTGTATATGTTTGTACATACTAAAAATCTAACACGATAGTCTGGGAACTGCAATGCTATCATTGTTCTTCTCTGTAGTTTTGGAATGCACAATATGTACATTTTGATTGAAACGAGAACGTATATCTGCTAGTCGGCGGTAGAAACAATGATTGCTTAGTGTCGTGGTTATTTGAGCAATTCGGGCGTCGTGACCACCTACAGCGTATATTGAGAGCAGAAACGTCTCAATGGACACCTGGTAGTGTTGTCAATGTATTCCAACTGTCATCAGTAATTCTCCTCGTCCTTACGAATGTATTCCGTACATATGGGGATTGTATAATAAAATTGATATTTCTGTGATTGTCACTGTCAATATCGTAGTAGAAATACCGATGGTGGTGACCCTTGTAAGCATTGCTGGTAGTACACAGAAGTCTTGCAATCAAGTGCAGTAGCTTATATTGTGACATTTAAAAAGGCCAGTGATATAGTATTGTGCAATATAAGTCCACCATTTAAATAATATTAAAAAAACTGGCACTGGATGATACAATTAGTAAATGCTTGCCAGATAATATCCATGGAGAATCAAATTTATGATCTTCCAGAACTAGATAAATGACATTCTGTAGGTGTGTTATGGCGTAACCGCGGACCGCGACTAATTCGAGTATTTGTACGGCAATTCTTTTCAAATTCCAGTCAGATCCATTAACAATAGTTTCACTTCGGTAAAAGCATTAAAGATGTATAATCAATAAAGATAGTACGTATATGACTATAAATAGCAAATTGGTAGCACTTGTATTTAGTGCCTTAGTAATGGCTCTTTACTACTTGGGAACCTTCTTGTGAATACCAAATGGAAGCACAAAAAGACGAACTTTTACGCTCTGTCGAGGACCCCGAGAAGAAAATATTATTACACCAGAGCCTTCAGGATGAATTGTCTGAAGAATTATTGAAAACAGGCGTCGCATTGAAAGAGAGCGCGTTGGCTTTCGGCAGTCAACTCGAGATCGACAGAGAAGTCTCGGAAAAGGCTCATGAGAGTATAGAAAACAACGCAAATCAGATTAGTTCGGCGGCAAAAAAGCTTGAAGATTATCGCAAACGACAAGCATTAGGTGTGTTTTATATCTATGGCGCATACTTAGCTCTGATTGGCCTGTTCGTTCTGGGATTGCTTGTCATCCTACAATTCTCGAAATCGCCTCAGACGCAGAAAGTGTATACAACGGTAACTCAGGCGCAGACTGTATATGCGACTAGGTTTGAGTCGGAGATAATAATGTCGGATAATCTAGAAACTGAAACTACAGGAACTGATACTATCAATCTCAATACTACTGAAATTGGCTCAGTTGAAACCAATATTGAGACACAAATTGACTCCATAGAACCTCTTGAAGCTTTAGAACCCCTACATGATGAACTATAACCTTCATACTATTGCATTCAAATTCTCCGCTACCCTATTCAACACAATCAAACGGATATACCATCGGAAGATTCTTCAACGACCCCGGTGGTAAATCGACTGCTCTTTCAAGTACCTTCCGAATCCCGTCATACCCGCCGCATTCCATCACTATCTTATGAATCTCACCTTTCTTCTGCTGAATCATATCAAAAAACCGTTCCCATTCTGCTGTTTTGATTTGCGTCGCGTCGATCACCCTCTCGAGATGCGATTTCCTCTGCCTAGAAGATTCGCCAGGCACTACTTCCGCAAACGCCGCTAGCACAAGTGTCGGCCACCCAAACGCGTTCTGCAGCTTCCATACGCGACGACATTGCCTTAAGCGCGCATGCACTACTGAATCTGTCACGCCGTACTTGCTCTGCCATGACAGCGACAAGTTGGTCTTCCGGCCCCAAGCGTTCCTGTCGTCGAGATCCATGCGTCGAGCTGCAACATCCGTCCACCACCACTTTAGCCACTGGTTCAGACGCTTCAACGGCGATGACTCTTTTCCCGACAGCTCTGCTCTCTGCCGTACAACATCTTGTATCCATTCCTGGCAATCAAGTTCCCTCGATAGAGTGCTTTTTGCCCATTTTTCTACCTCGTTGAGCGGCTGACTGCATCCGTATGCTGCTTCTGCAAAACTTATCGTGCCTGTGCCACCATTGTGTATGTTTCCACCGTACCCGGTTGATGGATTTAGCGCGAATTTCTCTTCGGTGTTTAGCTCACAGACCACTTTCTTCAGATTCTCAGCCGCCGACGCCGAGAATTCTGCAAACGCTTCCTCTGCAGTAAACTTGTGGTTGAATTTTGCCTTCGTTTTCTTCGACTCATAATTACGTGCATCGTAAACCGGTTTGGCGTACTTTGATACGCGTGCATGTGCCGTCTTGCCGTAGTGGCTGCTCGCGTCTGCCCCGCTGTGCTGATTTTCGGCTACAACATTCGCACTCGTGTTACCTACTCCGACGTACATCGGCGTGTACGCCGGAGTGGTGAACCCGGGACTGTTGCTGTGCATGTAGCAATGGTTTGCAGGAATAGGCATAGCGGAACCCGGGTGCCAGTAGGGCGACGCGTTATATTGCGGGTACTGCGCGGTATGCAAAGGACCAGTACTAGCCAGGTTGTGAGGCGGCTGCGGCTGCCCATTGGCGTGTGCCGTATAGCTTTGATAGTATATGGGCCAAGCAGCTTTAGCATGCAGCTCTGATGCGATATGCATATTCGCCGTATACGCTTGCGGCATATACATCATTGGTGCATACCTGTTAGGGAGGAAGTTGGCGTGGTGGAGTGCAGATTGCTGGCCTGTACAATTCTGACTGCTATGTTCTGGGCTGTGCGATGAAATAGTACGTGAGCTTGGAAATAGTTCTGGCGATGCATCAGACGAGTATGAATGTTGTCCGCCTTTGAGTTCCTTGTTGTTCGTGTCATCGTTTGATGGGTTGAGTGTCTGCTGGCTTTCTGGAGATCCGGCCTGTCTACCGTACCGATCCCAGCAGGGCGGATGTGCCTGCTGCGTGGACTGGTCGTGACTGTGCTCTTTGTAGCTGCTATATCGGTGCATATCGTGACCTTCGGTGTGGTTTCCTGTAGATATTGCGAGGTTAGATAGCATGATTAGGCTTTCGTTGCCCTTCTGGTTAGCCGAGCCGCTGATCTGGTTTTGGGACGGTATAGCTGTTTCTGCGCTATGTTCGGACATTTTCGAGAAGTGGCGAGAAACTGCGGATATTGTCAGTGGTGAAATGTATTATATAGTAAGTGGAAATGGTCCCTTTCATTACAGATTCTGATAATTCTGTGCCAGGAGCTAGCCGCTATTTCAGGGTGCGTTCAGCCCTTTAGGATACTCGACGATATAGGGGGCCAGGGTGCACAATTATTTCATTGACTTTGCAATAGAACATGCGCTACAGGTACTTGCATATACGTGCATATGAGTTCACACACCTCATACCAGTGTCTGTACTTGCACTAGTACATGCACTTGTGCGTACAGGTACAGATACATGTATGCCTTTGCATATACTCTAAAACGCATATATGGTCTACGCGAGATTTACTATTCCGATCAATCATTTAGGGGATCTTGGTCGGTCAGCGAGATCCTTAAGGGCAGATGATTTTAATAAGGTTCACCAGCGGACGCCTCTGATTGATCAATCCGCCTGCCACAAGTTGGGGTCCAACTGCCACTGAACTTGTTGTCTTTTACTATTGTTTTGGGCAAGTCTTTTACCGTTAATTAGAAGCTAAACAAAAGAAAAGACACTAAAAATAAGCTAAAATATTTAACATTGTTGATTAGGGACAAATTGCTAAGAACTATTGTCCTCACGGGACCAGAAAACAGCAATGGCGGACTTCCTATCGCGTAAGTACACACATATAGCACCAGAGTGAGTGCCCTAAGCTAACATTTAGTAGAGATATTCAAACCCGGACTGGACTACAATCATGCCGATGATACTAAGTACAAGGAGTTGCGAGACGCTGCGAATGCGGAGTACGAACAGAAGAAGTATTTCTCAGAGAAATCACAAGCTGCATATCATGCAGACGACCATGCCGCCGCGAAGGAGTACAGCCAGAAAGCCTCCGAACATGAGCAGAAAATGGAAGAGTATAACCGTGAAGCGGCCGAATTCGTCTTTCGCGCAAACAATGCTGATTCAGATCCAGACGAGATCGATCTTCATGGGCTCTACGTGAAGGAAGCCGAAGAGTACCTAACAGTTCGAATCCGTGCAGCCAAGGCGCGCGGTGACGACCATCTCGAGGCGATCGTCGGAAAAGGAATACATTCCGAGAACCATGTGCAAAAACTCAAACCTGCCGTTGAAAACCTCTGTAAGGAACTAGGGTTCCGCTACTCTATGGACGAAGACAACGCCGGTGTTATTGTGATTGACTTAAAGTCTTCAGGCGGTCAGGTGCCGTTCGACCAGCTGCCAGGCAAGGGCAAGACAGGAAAATACCAGGCATACCACCAAGGCTACGAAGGCAATCAAGGCTATGGTCAGCCCTCTCAACCTGGCCAAAGCTACGGTCAAGCTTCACATCCCGCCCAAGGCTATAGTCAAGCCTCTCCAAACCAAAACAAGCCCAATGGCAGTGGGTTCAATATGCAAGCACATGTCGAAAAATACGCCAAGAGAGTCATCAAACGGAAGATCAACCAGTTCTGCAGACGGTTGTTCGGCGTGGGCTGCCTTTAGGGTATTATATGTATTATTACAGACTGTTATTCAAGTATTCTCCGAACACAGGCACTATTCTATCGATATCTAATGTCCTTGTCTTGTAGAGCCCTGTAAATGATCTCCGCAGCCTGTGTAGCGTGCCTATAGAGATCTGGTTTGCCGGCAGCTCAATCTCGAGGTCGTACCCAGGTAACTGGAACGACGCAGCGCCGTTCTTGCTAGCTTCTCCGAGAAGTTTGACTATTTCTGTAGTTCTAGCCTCCAATTCCGTCAAATATGATGATTCTGCAGCAGGTTTCAGGATAGTAGCCTGGTTTGGCGCCGGTGGTTTCTTGAAGATCAATTGGTCCCATATCTCATCAATCGGCAAATCTTTATCGAAGTATGGCACAATAAAACAAGGCGAGTCCCATCGGTTCCGGCCATCTGGCTCCTCGTACCTCATAATCATCGCGTCTAAGAGATCCTGTGGCCATTTGGTGTTCCATTCACGACACTTGTCGGGCGGAGCGCCGACATGTACCACGCAATACGTCGTGGACAAAGCCTTTGCCTCGCAGAACAACTGGTACCTGAATCCCTTTATATAATTTGGTGCATCTAGAATCACAATATCACTCCTACTCAGTAGCTTCTTCACGGCGCTCATCTCTGCTCCACGAATCATCTTCTCATCTTTGCTCTCCCGGTACTGATCTCGGCTATATCCTAGAATCTCGTCGTTTACCATATGCACCTTATATTTTTTTACCGGCAAATCCGCCTTTGCTATTTCTTCCTGCAACAGCATCCGTAGCTGTTCAGACCTCCTAGTTTTGCCGCTGCAAGGGTACCCTGTCACTACAATAAGTGGCATGTCGGTGAGTAGGTGAGCTGCTGCTGACTATTAAGCATTAAACACTAAACACTACACTCTACGGACCGTGGTACCGTCGTATCGTACATGGTCATATTATACCTTAGACCATCCAATCACCCTCTGAGAATGAACAGAACCGACTATGGCTCGCAGGCCGTTCTATGTCCTCATGCAGCTCCTCCGAGAGCACGCGCCGAGTCATCGCGCTCCCGCCGCCGCCCGCAGGCTTCACATCCGAAGCGAACTTGAACGCAGATCTATGATCGTCCATCAGCGACATAAGACTCTCAAGGTACCGGTCTGCGGGCAGGCCATCATGCTGCGTACTGTTGTTCTCGTCGTCCTGTACCGCAGCAGGCTCGTTCAATTTCGGCGGCGGCACCCTGTTAGCCCAATTCACAATACTCCGCTCAGATTCTACAGCTGCGCTGCTCCCACTAGCACACCGGCCGCTCATATCTAACGCGTCAAGCAGATTTCGGCTACCCTTGGGCTCATTGATCCCCATACTCGACTGCAGGTCGAAGTCATCAAACTTGTGGCCGGCCAGTTCAAGCGACTTCTCCAGCGATGTCATGTTCTCCGGACCCATGTCAAACCGCGCAGCAGGTACTTCGCCAGCAGACGACGACGGCGGAGTCGGGAACACGTTCCGCTGATGGTAGCTCGCCAGTGAACAATTGTTCTGTCGATTCAAGTCTCCACATGGCAGCATTTGGTTCAATATCAGAGGCGAGTCGTCCTGCGAACCGTCTTCCATACCTAGCACACTGTCGCAAAGTTTCTCCAGATACTGGTACTCGTTCGCCGTTAGTCCAGGGTTATCCAGAATACACGAAAGGCACGTGTACACTTGTTTCCGAGCCTCTTTAATCAAAGTGCCACCTTTCGGGTAGTCAATTGCTCCGTAGAGAATAGTCAAGCAGCACGTACTAGCAACACGCGCCAGCGATGTCGGGAACGCCCACCTGAACTCAGACCCGGATTTCTCGAGGTCTCTGATAAACGCAAGCAGCTGTGCAATGCTCTTGGCCGATTTCAAAAGCATCGTCAGCGACGAAGACCTAATGTCAGGCAGTTCTGTACATAGCAGCGGTCGGTGTAGCAGTAATTTCGTGTACTGGTATGATACGCATAGCATTGCTGCACTGTTCCTGATGTTAGGATCGGCCTTGACACTATCGTCGAGAAACTCGAGCTTCATGTCTGACGGCAGCGACGCACGCCAGGCGTGCAGATCGTCTTCTATCTGGTGGATGTTCTGAATATACTGTGTGCGGTTCACAGGCAGGTAAAAGTCATCGAGTATACGTGCTTGGATTCTGGCTAGTTCAATCAGCTTCAAAAAGGAGAAAATACGCGTGTGCGTGCCATTGGTAGGGTTCCCACTAGATCCGGTGAGATCGTCGGCAATGAACAGGTCATCGACGTCGGAAGGAGTGGCGCATTCCAGGCTGTCATCATGCAAAGATCTTGGCGTACCCATTGCTGCACTAGAAACGCAGTCCAAAATGTAGGTGCACCAAAACACCCTTCGTCGCAGTTCCTTCTCAAGGATAGGGAACTCGAAAGCCTTTTGGCATTGGTTAAGGCCCAAACGGGAAACTAGCCCGACAGCTATCATTTTGTAGTGGTGCATGTCAGAAGTAGCTCCCACTAAAGCGAGATCGATTTGCGCCAGAATCGCTATTTGGAGCGAAAGAAGTGTCGGTGTCTTGAGGACCTGGTCAATGTCCTGCTGCCAAGCTTGTTCAAAGGGGTTTGAGGCCTTACATGATCGTGAAGATATCGACAAGACAAGATTCAGCAGGACTCTGAAAGCCGGGTCGACGTTTGTGGGGTCTGAATAAGCGGAATTTAGAGCCGTGTAGAATGAGGGTTCGTGTAAAGCCGGAAAAAGTTCCCAGGACTGAAAATAGCTGTGAACTAGCGGGTCAACCACTGCTCTAACAGGAAGAGGAGTAAGGCTGCCTCTGGGATCTGAGAACTTGAAATTATTAAAGTGACTGACAGATTGCGGCTGCTCGAATAGTCGTCCTGCGAGAACGTATAGCCGGGAGTACTTTTCGCCGATCTTCTTGGTGAATAATTCGCCAAAAGTGCGACCTGAACTTGCGCCTTCGAAAGTTCCGTCGGATGCAAGTGATGATGTTTCACGCATAATAAGCGGGACAGCAGGTTGAGCAACATCTGATCCGGTACAATCGGATGCTGTTTTGCGCTTTTTGCCGGCGGCGCATTTCATAGGGGGGGCTGAGTCTAGCATGCTTGCGCGATCGAGACGATCTTCCTTCTCGTCAAGAAGCTCCTTGAGTTGACGGTTATTATCTTCGAGCTCCTTGACTAGCTTTTCAAGGGATTCAGTATACCCGCGTGGGTATGCTCTGCGTGAGAGCTTGTCTGAGACTTTGCAGTCGAAACCGACAGCGGCGCAATGGCCGCATGCGGGCCGTTTACCGTCGCATTTGACCTTTTTTGACCTGCAGCGGTCGCACGCCTGAGCTATGCGCTCGGTCATGGCGCCTGGGGGTTTAATCATTTTCCTGGAAAACAAGTTAGTAACATGCGGTGGTGGTAGGGGTGGAGATGAGTGGAGAGGAAAAAGGCGCAAGCTCTGGGACTTGGTGAGATTGACCGGGGGTCACGCGAGAGATACTTACCAGGACTGTGCACCGTCAGGCATTGTTGATTGTGCAATAAGAACAAGGTATAATTGTACAGTATTACTGTCGTGTGGCGTGAAAAATATGCGATCCCGGGGAATGCGGGTGGTTGTTGTGGCTGCACAGGGAAAGGGTGTTTGTGGTGTCAGTACACAGAAGCTAGTAGCAGAAACTAGAGATGCAAGTTCAAGCAGTAATACGTAGCCTAGTATCGTGCAATACGATACAAGTGTACAGGTGCCGTATATATAAAGTAAGGGGACTGTAGGGGTTTATATTGGCCGCTATGAAAATAGCCCCTCTTCACGAATGCGGTTCTGAGAGTCTGTTACAGTGCTGTTAAGATAATCCGAGCCACATCATAACCCCATAACAAGATGCAACCTAGCAACCTTAAAATCTGGGGTAAATACCCTCACCCTAAATGCGTTATTTATTATTGGGTCTCGACCCCTTTTAACCTTTATAAAACTATTTCTTTCAACTTTCGTACTCTTTTAGTTCTTTCCCGATTTGGATACCGGCTCTCCAGTTGCCGTCGTGCAACTGCCAGAATCACTGTCTCATTACGATGCAGCCTTACGGAGTTTTGGACGCATCTCATCCGGACTCTGCCAGGCATGTTCGTTCAGATGCATATCAGTTGCGATTAGATGGTCTATTGGGCGCAACTGACTTTGTTGTCGTTGGTGTAGGTTCGCGCCGGTTCGCACATGCTCGCGGGCAGTGCAACATGTTTTGAACCACTTGTTCGATCGGCGGCGCTCACAGAACCGCCTTAGTCTGCCGATCGCTTAGTACGCTCGCAGCGCTGCGAGCAGCGGGAGCACTCCAGACGTCGCATCGCACTGGCGGGCTTTCTACACAAACAATACTTTCCTGCGCGAAAGCTCACATAGCTATACCGGGTAGGTGGGGTCGTAAACTTTGCGTGGTTTCGTTTTTAGAGTTCATGGAAGAAAGGAGAAATTAGGAAAGAAAAACTCGATAACCTCTGATGGGCCCATATTAGTCTTGAACGACTTTCCTCGTCTCTTGCGCAAACGGCCGTCGCCTAGCTGTAATTGATATTTATATTCGGGTAATCTAATACAAAGATGCATATTACTGTCAATCTGACTATGTCTTACCAGAAAGTTGTTGTGTAATGAGCCCGCATGGTAATGCTGTGAACAGCACGCGACTTTTATTGCGGAGATCGTTTGAAGTGTGTGATCTTTTAAAAACTCAGTTTTGTGATTGGTCATGATACTTTTGTCCGAGCACTCCTCCGTCCGAACACTATCCTCCCACATTACCCCAGAAACTTTAATAACGACGATCCTCACAGTAATTGGCCCCGGGTATTGGACTCATCGACTAAGTAGATCATTAAAATACACAAGCAATCCGTTACTCACTTCCACCCCGCATCGCAGAGCGGTTCAGCTGCCCAGACTGCACTGGCGCATAGAGGAGTCACTACCAGAATGTGTAACGTTGTGCCAATTGCCTTGCAAATCACACGCTATCGCCGTCAAGGTACACTTCAAGGTGCATTCCAGAAAACCTATGGTCCCTTCGATTCCGGTCGCGCGGGACTCTTTGCTTTTAAGTGTACTGACCGCTCCGGACAATCGCACCTCACTTTAAAATTTAATTAACAGGATGCGATTTAGCTTCAGCAATTGTGTCCTCGGGCGAGTACGCGTATTTCGAGTAAGAACGAATCTTAGCACCATAGATATAGAAAGTGAACGGAATCACACAACATGCAAGCGCAATAAAAGCAAGCAGTGATGATGCCCAACGCGGATTCAGCTTGTGGTACATCTGGATCGTGAACAATGTAACGCCAGCTCCCCAGAAGGATCGCAAGAATGTCTTCGCCGCCAGTGCACTCGCCGCGTAGTGCTGGTACGAATCAACAATGTAATTGTTGGCAGAATTGTATAGTATAGTGAACCCAATACCACATGGGAACGCTCCCAGAACCGGTGCGATCCACGGAAGATGCGGATATGACGTCCATGCAAATATAAATAAACCTATTGGCAAAGTCCAGCAACCAAACATCATAGGAATAAGACGCAATTCGGCGGGCGGGTACCTGCCCTGGTCAAGGTACACTTTGGCTCGCTTGTTGTAGTCTTTATTCACAAACGGTGAAAGGAAAGCAGCTATAATCGTGCCAACTGCGATGCCAAGGAAAGCGCAACCCGTCAAACCGGCATTCCAGCCTCTGTCTTCTTGGAAAACAATAGGAAACGCAAGAAAAAACATGTAGATGAGGCCATAGATTACTGACATGTAAATAGTCAGCAAAAACACAATCAGCTCTCCGAAAAGCAGTACAAATGGTCTAGTAAATGATATCTTCATGAGCTGCTTAATAGATAACGGTGCAATCTCCTTGTCGGTCTTGTATGAATCATCGTTGTTCGCCTTGCGCAGTTGTTTAGCCCTTCGCTTTAAGATTGTGGGCGCATGGGTTTCTGGAATCATCGTCACCAGCACTGCAGTAACCGCAGAGAATATAAAGAAAACCCAGTAAATCCATCTCCAGCCTTTCTTCATGCCAATGAAACCACCAATAAGTGGACCCATTACAGGACCCAAGAAAGGTGCACAGGAGAAGATAGCCATTGCGACACCACGGTCTTTCTCGCTCCACATGTCGGCGAGCGTACCTCCGACAAGCGTCATAGGCGCCGAAAATGCGATACCGTCAATTAGCCGACATACTATAAGTGTCGCAATATTAGGAGCCACGGCACATGGGATAACAAATATAGCTGCGACAGAGAATGTAGAAGCATATACTATGCGACGGCCTACCAATTCAGACATAGGCGCAAAAACCATTGGTCCTACACCGAATCCCACCACGAAAAGGCACATTTGTAATATAGAGACCTCCATGGATACATTGAAAGTTTCCACTGGTCCTTCTAAATCACCAGTGACAATAGCAGAACCAAGAGCGACGATGAAGCAAGTGAATCCAACGCCGACAGTAATGAGCCATTTTTTCGTTTTGGACCATTGTCGCGGATCGCCTTTGTCGTGAGTCTTAAAGGTGACAAGTTTGACGCCATCTGGCCGCTCAATGTAGCCCAACTCTGTTTCGAGGACGTACTCGGCCACATCGACATCAGGATTGTCGATGTCGATGTCCAGCGGGAAGTTCATAGCATCCACGGGCTCAACATGCGACGAAGCGATATGAAGCGCTGGCTGATTAGCCGTGGAAACAACTGAGAGAGAGGGTTCTACTGCCAGACGCTTTTCAGTGTCATTTTGCCCACCTTGGAGCTGTTGCACTTCTTCGTCGTTCGCGGACATAATTCAGATCAGGTTGCGCCGTGAGAGCAATGTTTGGTGAACTGAGCTGAGAATAAAAGCCGACAGCAGGTAGCAGCCCGGAGAGTATGGTAACAAAATTTAGAATGCCACTAAATCATTTCAGTGGTGCTTTATATAACTGTGATGCTTGCTAACCTGGTGTCCGCCATTGATGCCGGCTAACCGATTGCTGCGTTTTTATTGGCTCCGCCAAGGAGTCAGAAAGTACATCAGCAGTTTCTATTGGTCCACATCTTTATTAAAGTTATGAGAAGATCTCTTGGATAAGATCGCGTTCGGCATCAGTTAGGACAGAATGACTGCCATTATTGGCCGAATTTAAGTATATTTCGGCTACAGCTTTTGCTATTGGTGTAGCGCGAACTCTGAATGACGCGAAGTTAGGGTCGGTGAGATCAACCTTGCGACCTTGCAACAGCAATTGCAGATGTTCTGCCTCGGGATCGGGATCATCAGCCTGGGCAGCAGCGTCCTCGACTATGTCTAAACCGTCGGATTCACCGACTGCAAGCAGAAGCACGAAATCAGAGTGCCATCCAGAGGCATCGTACGTCACTTTAGGAGTGCCGTGTTTGGCGGTGTAATATGCAAACTTTAACCGGAGCCCGGCAGGTTCGTCTTGGAGCAGGTCCAGCGGATAATAGTGCAAATCGTCTAGTAGCACCGAGATTTGGCGTTTGTGTTTCGGGATAAACCCGTAGTTGAACAGGTACTCGTTCATGTCGCGATCGCCGTATGAAATACAGATCTCTGTGTTGGTAGGGATGTCAGTAGTGGATACCAGCTGCACGGACTCACCGTTCGCGGAAAGCGCGTAGCGCGCGTTTGGCGAGTCGCTGTGGTTGGCCATGTCGATACCGGGCACGATCGCTCGTTGCGGTATGGATGTAGGCAGTTCGAGCGCACGAGACATGACCCATTGTGCAGGGAGGACGAGGTCCTGCGGTATGGCGGCGCGGATACCCTCGACGGCGCGCGCGACGGAGGAGCCGGCAAGTTCCTGTTGGATTTTGTCGGCATTCCAGCCGAGCGGATTAATTGGTTCTGTGGGGAGCAACGCTATGTACTGCGACCATTTAGTGTCGGTGGCGAGGTCCTGGAGCGTGTGCGCGAGGTCAACTATCTCCTGGACGGAGCTGCCCGTAGACGGAGTGGCGATCAGCGACGACAGCGGGGTCTCAATAAGGATTGTATTTTCTGCGACATTCTCGTTGGCAAACAATCCGTTCCCACTGTTTTGATCGGCTGCGATGCGCGTTTGGTGAAGTTTCACGTCAAGTTGGTCGAGCCAGGACATGTCGACAGGTAGGGTTAGGTAGTGGGTGAACAGCGAGGTTTTCCACATGCTGCTGCTAGTACATGAAAACAATGTAGGGCTCGTTAGTTCATTGATTCTATTTAGATATCTCATAGCCATAAACCATACTTCGTATTTGGGCCGTATTCGGGTCCTCTTTCTCGGTGAACATTGGCGACCATTTCTCTTCAGCGACCTGCGTGACGGTGAATCCGCAGGCCCTGGCTTTGTCGAAAAACGCAAGATCTGCGTGCAGCAAGTGCGGTCTATGTGGCGTGAAAAACACTATTGCTACGCCCGTATCCGATATCGTGCGCTCAATCGTCTTAAGCAACTTCTCGTGCTCGGTGTGGTTAAATATCAGGTCTGCCAGGATGATCAGGTCGAACCTGTGGCCGCTGTTTGCGGCAATAATCTCGTCGACGTCATTGCCCCATATCAGTCCGCACACTTTCAGCCGCTTTTGAATATCTGCGGTCATGAATGCCACATTTTCATTCAGGTTCGTGATCAGGTCTGGATCAGGGTAGTCCGTGAGCACTACATTTGACGCCGCGATGGCGCTCACCAGTCCCGGTACACCAGCACCCGCACCGAGTTCAAGTACGCTCTTCCCTGCACACAAACGATCGCTGTGCTGGTCTATGTACCGTGCACACGATTTGCCCGCGTTCCACAGCAAATGGCCCCACAGCGGACTCTTACCAACAAGCCGCACTTTCACCGACTTTACAGGTGAATCCTTCGCTACCGCGGTATCGCGCTCAAACAGGTCAAACTTCGGCGGTGGAGGTTTCGCATAAAATCCTTCCGGCTCTGCAAACAGTTCTCCAAGTCCTTCTGAGTCATCAGACATGTCGGATTTGTCGCTTACCTATAGATATCACCGAAGAGGGTGTGCATCTCGGTAATGTGTCTCCTTGGCAACCATTCCTAGCTTGACTGATATGACCAACCATCACGTCAACAACAAGTCAAAATTCACAAGATGATGATTACCTACCTAAATACTACCATAGTTCATTGAAGATTCTACAAATGGTCCCATCACTGTTTAGGTGTAAGATTGGTATCATAGTTGGATGTATTAACCTACTGCTTTGATGTTCGATGCATAGGTCCGTGTAAAATCCTTGTTGCCATCAAGACCAATAGCAGGATTTGCCACAACACGTATGGGATACCACATATGTGCTTCACTTAGGTCATAATATATTATCCAGTTACTGCTTCCTCCAGGATTGGATGCCTTATACCCCCGTGTTCCCATAGAAAACAAATCTGAACAATTCATAGCAAGACTCCCAATGAAAAGATAATATTTGAATTTGCAACCATTTCATCGGTAGGTTGTGAGATACTAATCAAAGTGTCTGTGCCTTCCACATAAAGCAACAATTCGATTATTTGAGCCTCCTCCATCTGATATTTCTAACGAATTGCTCTGCTTGGTATCCACAATCTTCCCGACAACAGCCGCTGATCGATACAGTCCAATCGCAATTTCTCTTCTGCATATTAAACATCTCTGCCGCGTAAGTTCCAACGACGCAACCAGATGAGTAGGGAGGCTGCTTTGTGCAAAAAAGCATCGTTTCCCCCGCCGAGCTAACTAAACTAACCACGCTATTTGAGATAACTGAGCTTTCAGAGCTAGCTAAACTAACCGCACTCTCTGAGATAGTTGAGCTTTCAGCACTAATAAATCTGGTTGCACCGTAAGAACTATCTGAACTAGCAGATCTCAATGACTTAGTGGTATTTATGGAAACAACAGGATTCACTGAACTTGTTGACAGACCTGCAGATGGCGTAGTACTGGTATAGTATGCAGAAGATACTAACGCAGTAGTTGCACTTGCCGAGCCGTGTGCTGATTCACCAACGACATTGTACTGGCCAGTCATCTCAACAACTAGTTGTCCAACCTGCCGTTTTGTACCAAAATCAATCGTTTCTGAAACAACAATTCTAATCGGATACCACTGACCACTGAATTCCGCGTTGACATTCCAGCTGCCGTCCAAGGATCCATTGTACACCTGTCCTCCGGAGCCAGTATCTTTAATGTCATTGCATGACATTGCAGATTGGCCAACAAAGATAAATCCATACGCTAGTTCAATGTTAGAAACAAGCTGTGAAATCTGAAACGTACCGCTCGCATAGAACATCAGTTCGACTAAAGGCTGATAAGTCGTTTCTTGGACTATTACTCCAGAGCTATCAAGTGACGCATTAAGGGCGGTAGATACTGCAGATCTGTATCCACCACTAGCAACAAATTCGAAGTCTTCAGCGATGGTATCGTATCCAACTGCATATACCACGCCTGGAGTATACGGTGGAATAGAATTGCATATTTCCGCATCTGTTGATGCAGTTTCAGATGCGACGGTCGAAGTTCCCAGATGCGAAAATGTTTGAGGTTCCGGTGGCAGAAGCACTGGTAGCCGGCACATCCGTGTCTGTTTTACCACCGGTAGTGGGGATAACAGTCACTACCACGGGGATTTCTACTTTGATATCGACATTCACGCTCACAGAAACGTCGATCTCCTCGTAGAATCCCCATACATATGGGCTTTTGTCGTCAGGGCAAGGGACATAGCTGATAACAGTGGGTACACATTGACAACAGTACCAGCCGTCAGTTGAAACGACTTTCTTCTCACAGCCAGCATCGTAAGCAGTTACGACACCCGAACTGCTTGAATAAACACGACCGTAAACGGTAGTTGTTTCCACTGGAGGCTCGCAGAGATATGTCTTGGTCTCAGTTACAGTATGCATACTGTATATTTATAGACTTAAGTGCAGGGGCTAAGATAGTGAGCAACACTGCTATATATTAGCAGTACAGGAATCATACTTTCTAAATTTCTATACCCTCGCTAGGCGTAAGCATTTTGGCAGTCTAATATCTGCGAACTAAACTTTCTTTAGGATTTAGTACGCTTTTCTAGCCGAACTAGCCTAACGCCATCAAGGTCTTAGTAGAGCAAGAATATAAAGAAAAGAAGAAGCAGCTAACACAAGCATTAAATATGTTAAGTGAGGCTGCAGGATCTGTGAAGATACTGCTGGCCAATGACATGAATTAGCATTTTAGTCGAACTGATCTGACAGGAAACGGTTGCTACGGGCGGCACCTTGGAGCGTTTGTAATGTAATCAAAGTTCTCGTAAACCAAATCTGATTGCGATATCAAAGGCCGCAAAATACCCGTAAACACAGGCTAAATGCGATATTAAATGCCGCAAAATATCGGCAAACAGCCGTCATATGCCTTATACAGAACTAAACTTATAGTGGCATGGTTTTGCGGCTTTTTTGCTACTGTGTGTTATCTGTTTATCAGTTCTTAAAGTTAACACGCGAAAGGAAGCAAATTAGTCAGGGTAACTAAATTGTAATCGGGCAGTTGGTACTAGTCAGTACAGTCTGACAGAGATCAGCCAGAAAGACAGTTAACAATGGAGCCGCGATTGCGTACCACCGGAGGCGCTATTATGCCCACAGTGGATACAGCGTATGATGGCGGCGACAGTGACAGCAATCGGGTGCAAGTCACATGGAAAAACATGGGGTCGCTAATGCTTGCGAACACAAGTAGCACAGCGCGAGATCATCTGGCTAACGAGCGAACGTTTCTTGCATGGCTGCGGACGTCTATGGCGTTTGCATCGATTGGAGTTGCTGTTGTACAGTTGTTCTTAATTGTTGGCGAGGACAGACCGCTGATCGCCAAGTCTGGGGCGCCATTAGGCGGCTGTCTTGTCGCACTCGGTACTCTGGTATTACTCATGGGCTCGTACAGGTATTTTGAATGCCAGAATCGACTTCTGGACGGCGTGTTTCCTGCAGCTCGCGGTCCGGTACTGTTTGTCACGTTGGCCAGCCTCAGTGCGATTGTCGCCGCTCTGATATTGACCCTGCTAGGCACGCACTAACTGCCACTCACTGCTGGCCGTTTCTGTGCTTTATCCAATCAAAATTCCAATTAGAATTGATCAAAATATGCATCAAATTTGCCCCAAAACCGCATTTCAGTCATACGGTAGTGATTTCCCACCCCTTTGTTTTTCCTAAGGCCACCATTCTTCACCATCTGCCGATGGGTTTCCGGCACCCACCATCCCCAACTGCACCAAAAATGGTACGTATACAGCCAATTTGCTTTGTAACAGCACTAACAACAGTCGCGTATAGAAATATTTAACAGCGAAGGGTTTCGGCACGGTAAGTATATTGTTCATATTGTAAGAATGAGCCGCTAACTCTCGTAGATGGGCGCAGGTTTGACGAACTAAGAAATTTCACATGCACTATAGGAGATCATCCGAACCTTGATGGGTCTTCTTCCGTCAAGCTAGGCGCCACAAAAGTCAGCTGTATGGTTGTCGGACCCTATAACGGCTCGCCCCGGCTAAACTTCTCGATCGATGTGACACCCTTCAGCACATTTGAGCGACAGGCACGGAAAAACGAAAAACGACTGCAGGAACTGCAATCTCTATTAGTCACATCGTTTACTTCTGCTTGCGCCACCGCAGAACTACCCGGCACTATTGACGTGCGAATACAGGTTCTTGCTCAAGATGGTGGACTCGTGTCCGCGTGTACCAACGCCGCCACCCTCGCCCTCATCGACGCTGGAATACCCATGAAGGACTACATATGTGCCTGCAGTGCAGGCATTTATGACACGACGCCGTTCCTTGATCTCAGTAATGCAGAAGAAACAGATCTGAGTTTCCTGACAATCGGCGCTCTCGGTAACGACTCAGATGTACTCATGCTGCTATTAGAAAACAAAATTCCCGCAGATCACCTCCCTGTGGTCATGGACATGGCGCTTTCGGGCACTCAGCTTGTACGACAGATCATGGATGACGCCGTCAGACACTACACACAACAGCGGCTCGCCAAACGCAAGCTTACAGGTCTATAACCTCTTCACGTCAAATAATACACTATAATACACGATCAGCCAGTGCACACTTGCGCGAACGCATTCGCGTTCGCTCGCTCGCAAAAGTGCCGGCTCACCATCATCAAGCCCCTATTCATAAATTAGCTTTTCCAGCTCCCTAATCAGTCATTTCACCAGCCCGCGCCGCGTCTTTCTGTTCCTGCGACGTGCGGTACTCGCGCTCATGTGCGGCCTCCTTCTCTTCCTGTAGCCGCTTCTCCTCTTCCTCGAGGAACCCGGCAATATCAGGCGGCATTATTTGCATCTGCACGCTCGGCGCATGGTTCAGATACCGCAGCTCTTCTAGGATCCGCGCCCGGACCATCTCGAGGTACTTCCGCGAATTCTTGTTCTCGACTCGCCCGCTGAGTGTCGGGTGCAGCGAGTAGTCTGGCTCGAAGTACTTCATGAACGGGATATTGCTCGGTAATTTGGGGTCTAAATCAACACCTAAACACACTGAAGTCTCGTAGCACCACAGTCTGGACACGTTCCTGGGCGTGTACCCGCCGCCACCCAGTACAATCAAAGGGAATCCGAGTTCGCGCACAAAATTGACGCAGCGCCCGTGCGCGCGGATATTCAAATTAAACACACCGAGCCGGTCGCCGCCCAGTGAGTCGGCGCCGCACTGCAAAACAACAACGGACGGCTGGTACGACAACAGTACCGGCTCGACAATAGCGCGGAACAGGCGGATATAAGACTCGTCATCGATCCCGTCTCGTATCGGCACGTTCAGGGCGTGGTGCACGCCCATACCCACGCCTACTTCGTCAAAGTTGCCCGTTGCAGGAAAGTACTCGCCGTCATATTTGTGGAATGAAAGCGTCATGACCCTATCGGTCGCGTAGAACGCTTCTTGCACGCCGTCGCCATGGTGCACGTCGATGTCGATGTACAGCACGCGCGGATGCACGCGTAGAAGGTTCAGGATCGCAAGAACTATGTCGTTTATGTAACAGAAGCCTGACGGCTCGAACTTCTTTGCATGATGCAGGCCGCCAGACCAGTTGATAGCGATATCGGAGACGCCAGATATGAGTTTCCGAGAAGCATCAATAGAGGCGCCTGCGGTGAGCCGTGCGTAGTCGTACATACCGTCGAAAATCGGGCAGTCGCCGCCGATATTGAACTTTTCGAACAGGTCTTTGAACTTGTCTGCATTGTGCGGCGTGACGTTCTTCAAGAAGTCGACATACTCAGAGGCATGAAACTCTAATACCTCTTCTTCTGTGGCCCTTCGCGGACGGTACCAGTCGAGTTTTTCGTGCATTTTGTATCCGAGCACTAGATGATCTGTCAGCATTAAGCGGAACGGTTTCATCGGGTGCATTGTGCCGAAATGGTAGTGCGAGGCCAAATCATTGAAGTGGTATGAGACTTTGCGTTGTTGGACATTTTTCAGCTCAAAGAGCGCAGCGTACTGTTCTGTTTTTGCATCGCGAGCAAAAGTTTGGTCGTCTGACCACGAAACAACGACCATTCGAGGGACCAAAAACTGATCGATTGGCTGATTGTTTTGATGGTGTTTTGTTGTAGTCGAAATCTGCGCCCGGGTAGCGACCTGTAAAGTCCTCTTCCCACACCACCGCGCCCACCGACAGTATATCCATAAAAACAGCACAGGCCCAATAATGGCTACAAAAGAAGACACAAAACCGGCAGCATGGAAAAGTCTTATTGCCGGAGGTATAGCCGGGTCATTTGAGGCCGGTGCGACTTATCCGTTCGAGTTCGCGAAGACGCGGCTTCAACTCGTCGACAAGTCCAAATCTGGCACAACGAACCCTATAAAACTCATTGCACAGGTCGCTCGCCAGGAAGGTGTGTCAGCTATATACGCAGGATGTTCAACACTTGTCATAGGCTGTGGGTTCAAGGCCGCTGTGCGATTTTTGGGCTTTGACACCATCAAAAAGGCACTAGCCGATGAGAACGGGAAACTGTCCGGCGGCAGAGGCGTCCTTGCCGGTCTAGGTGCCGGTGTTCTCGAGTCCGTGTTCGCCGTCACGCCCTTTGAAACGATCAAAACTGCACTCATAGATGACGCACAGTCGCCAAATCCACGGTACAAGGGCTTCCTTCATGGCTCGCGGCAGCTCATCAAGGACAAGGGCTTTGCAGGAGTGTACAGAGGCCTGTTGCCCGTGACGCTGCGACAGGCAGGCAACTCCGCTGTTCGCATGGGCTCATATAACCAGATAAAAGTAATGCTCCAGCAGCGGTCTGCAGACCCCCAGGCCCCCCTTTCCAGCGGCACTACATTCCTCGCCGGCGCTATTGCTGGTATCATAACCGTGTATACCACAATGCCTCTCGACACTGTCAAGACAAGAATGCAGAGTCTGGACGCCAAAAATGAGTACAGAAACACTCTACACTGTGCATCGCGCATATTCAAAGAAGAAGGCATATTGACCTTCTGGAAAGGCACCACCCCGCGTCTAGGCAGGCTAATTCTCTCTGGCGGAATCATTTTCACAATATACGAAAAAGTCGTGCAAATATTGCCCTAGAAGCTTGACTCTCACCATATTCGTTTGGCTACCATTTTGTACCTGTGCACTGTATCGAGATCGACTACTCGTTTAGACCGTTTCTCTGGTTTTGGCACGAGATCGTTTTCGTCGTACAGTCTAGACCGCATTTCGTCGGTCAGCGCGTCCAATGAGTCGTTGCCTACTGCAGAATCGATTACCATTTCCTCTTGTTTGATGATAGGACTGCGGCCGGCGTTTATTGATGCCCTTCTGTGCATCTGTATTATCTCGTACCGGGTGCGCGAAAAGCTCTGCAACATAGTACTCAAAATCAGTTTAGCAAGCAATGTAACAAAAAAACTCAAAGCCAAGATCACTATCAATCCTAGTGTAGACCATCTGAACCATGAGTAGAAGTATGAGCCCATTAGAGTGTCGTTCACGGTTGCTTCGTCATTGAACGCCGCCAAGATAATGCTCCTGTAGACCGGTATTGCTGTGCGGATGAGCACGCACATGAGCGGCATTACAGAGAGTCCTAGGCGGTTGCTGACGAGTTTGTTGGAAAACGATTGGCGGATATAGTCCATGCAGAGAACGTCGAGGAAGCGGTGGTAGACATAGGGCCTGAAATCGTTGAATTTGGCTATATATGTGTGTTTTAGCCAATCCACAAAGACCTCAGACATGATAACGATAAATCCAGGGCCAGCAACAGACAAGAGCCAGGCGGCAGTAGTCGTAAACAAGCTGAGTATGCCCATAGAGCTTGCGTCTGCTGCAAGGAGGACGAAATCTGCGCTGTTGCGTATGACGACTGTGAAGAGAAGGATATACATTTGAAAGCGTTCAGTAATATCGGCACAAGTTAGCTGGAAAAGGTTTTCACGATCGAAACGTTTGAACACTGATCCCTTGATTTCGTTGAACTGGTTTGAGAGTAGGAGGGTTAAGAGAGCGTTATCGTAGGAGTTAGCGGCGACATTGAGGGTTAGCATCATGTAGAAAAGCAAAACAGAATGGAGAGCGTTGTATAGGACGCCAGAAGCAATGAATAATGCGCGTTTGGCGGGTGAGAGCGCGAGAAGGTTCGAGCTAACAAGGATAAATGCAAATATATCCTGGCCCAGTGCGGACAGAAGCCTGTCTGCGACCTCGAACATGTTGAATATGACGTACAGTTTGACAAGAGATTGTCGGCGAATGGAATGATAGATCCAGGACGCGTCGAGTGTGTAGAGGACGGCGAGTGATGTAGCCATGAGCAGCAGCCGGATCAGTTCGACGAGGGGCAGAGGCAAAGGCACGGTAGCAGCTCTAGCTGCCGCTCGACGGGTGCGTGACCATACAGCTGCAAGTATCCGTAGTGGCATGATTGTGCAGATGTACAGACATGCATCCAGTGAACAGAGCGAGCCGTATGTGAGCACGCTCTCGAGGGCCACCGGGATGAGCACAAAGTTGTGCAATAAGTCTGATCTGCCGGGAAAGACAGGTTCAAACGTGTCAGCATATATTTCCCGTTTAAGAATATCCCAAAGACCCGTGCTGGACGGCACAGAGACGCTGTGGCGCCGAATTGGCGTAGATTGCGATGTCTGGTCGTCCATAGTATGTGTAGTCAAGTGCTGGATAGCTAAGTTCACACTTTTCAACATCTACTACCAATGTGGCGCGCACTAAAAGGCCGCAGTTATAAAAGAAACGCTTCAAAAATATTAAAACATGTAGTTATATCTATTGGTGCAATTACTGCTACAGGCGTATGCTGGTACGCCGCGCTCGATATGTACCTTGAGAAGAAGATCCAGACTCCACCAGAGTTTCCTTCAACTGCGAGGACAATGATCCGGACAGCGCGGCTCGCGGATTACTGGGAAGGTAACGACCGACGAGCTGCCAGTGCTTTACGTGGTGCTGTCTCTTTGGTACGTGGCGATGACCCTAAAGACGTCAAACAAGGCAATGCTACTGCTGTACTTATTGCTAAAGGCCAACTTGACAGGTACAATGACCTGCCTGTAGGTTTCGACGAGTCGCTCAAACCCAAACTCGCAGAATTACATGCACAGCTTGGCGGATATGAGTACGTGAATGCAGAATTCGATCAAGCAAAACTCGATTTCGAACAGGCGCTCAGTCTCGGTCTGCAATCTCCAACTCTGAAAAGTCTTGCCCTCCAAAGATCAGCCGACATAGAATACCAACAGCTGAAGTCACATTCGAAATCTCTCTCCAGGTCACAATTCAGGACACTCGAAAAAATGTACAAGCAAAGCATTGCACTTGTCGCCACATCAAAAATGAACAAGACAGGTACGCTGTACGTTGACTCAACCGATACTGAAACTTCGCCTAGACTCGTCGCAGCTTTGCAAGCCACAGGCATGTTTTATGCCCGTAACAGCCACCCAAAAGATGCACTCCCTTATTTTGTATCTGCTTTTGAAGCCATACGCGACTCGAAAAGCGACACCCTCGCCATGCCTTTTGCAAAACCTCAACTCACTGTCCCTTCGCCAGTAGGCATTGAGGACTGCGACCAGCATCTGCTCCAGCTCTACATCGCTGAGTGCGTCTGGGCTACTAACAATAAAGAACGGGACTACGCACTGAAACTAGCTACAAAAGCCGCCACTTCTGCCGGACTAAGCGCCGCTAACTCACGCGACTGCGCTTTGTGCCAGAAAAGCGCACTCTTCACGGCAGCTGCCATGCACAAGAAACTAGGCAACTTGCAAGAGGCAGAAGCGCTCGAAGCATCTGCTAGAAAAGTCTACGTTCCTTTGAAGTCAAGACCAAGTCAATCGTTATCATTACTACAGCACCAACGGCACTAAACGGGAATCTACCAGGACGCCTTCTTGATGCCTGTCAAGTACCCGTCGATCGCTTTCGTCCGGAACTGCTTATGACACAGTCGCGTCTTCGTGTCGACGTTTCGACCGTACCCAGAAGTAATACATCGGTTGTGCACTTGCGTTATAGACGTATATTTCGGCATATTCGCGAGTTTAATCTGCGCCATAAGCCTCGTCTTGCTCGGAAGCTCTGTGCTCCGAACAATGTACCGCAACGCTAACCTTTCAACCTCCGCTTCGGCAAATCTTTGTCGTTTAAAATTATCTTTAATTACATGCTTGTTCAGAAATGAACCCGGCAGCGCCATTTTACTCATTCCGGGCAACTTCATCGTGGGCGAGTACGGTGAAAAGTGGTATCTTGCAATGGCGATAAAATGGCTATTACAAATTATACGTGGGACAATCATGTCACGTGATACGATCTATCCAATCAGCGCAAAGTGATTAACCAGTACTAAAATTTCTATGCGCTCGTACTGTCAGACTGCCGTTAAATTGGCCTCTTTTTAAATTATCATTGGTATATTTGATATTATACACACACATGCTTATGATATTTGGTAAGGCTACTGCACTTTCTCGCGATCCCGGAGGTACTTCCTGCACTCCTCCCCCCAAAAAAATAAAGAAATAGCCTCCGGTAGTAGGTAGCATCGAACCCCCCTCCTTGTTAGCCGCGGACTGTGATACACTCCCGCGCAGCGCAGCGGTTCAGACTCGCCCATAAAAAACTAGGTAATATTTATAAACATAGCTGAGAATAAAAAATACAAAAACAATGGCCTAGCTAGTCAGAGCGACCTTGCACAGTGCTCCATATACAATACCCCCAAAGAGGTGTACCCTAACCACAACCGAGGAACAGTGATAAATCCGGGGAACCAGGTGCAAGAAATTGACACACCGAATAGCCGTCGGTTATAGCGATCGACTTTTTTTGTCGTCATTATTTGAACGCAGTGCGTGTTCTTGCATACATTGCATCAAATTGCCGAAGTTTTTTGTTGACAAATTAGTTGGTTCGCGACTGCAGACGGCGGTGTGCTTTGTAGTGAAAAAAAAGCGAAAAACGGCTAAAGTCAAAGTACTGAGTCAAGTGCCAAAGGTCAAAGGACAAGAAGGATTACTGGTCGTTGCTGGAACGATCAATTTACGTGGTTCTAGACAATAATAGTATCTGCTGCCAATGAGAATGGATAGTCAGCAGACGGCCCAGCCAGAAGTTAAAGGGCTCGACGCGATCCCGTACCCGGGTTCCATTAAGATAAACGTCGAAGGAGCGTATATTGTGGACGATAAAGACGAAGTCTCGCCGTCACCATCGTCTAGTAGCAGCTCCTCGGGATCAGGGCCGGATTCCCCCAAAGAAATCGCCTTGCCTCACCACACCCAGGAAGTGTCACATATCGCGGTCGATATTGGCGGTACGCTTGCCAAAGTGGTCTTTTTCACCCGCAATGACAAATGGGAGCGCGGACGCGCGTTGGACGACAGTATGATTGAAAAATCAGATGAGCTCCCCGGCGGAAAGCTCAATTTCACCTTGTTCGAAACTTCAAAGATTGATGATTGCATTGCTTTCATGAAGAAGTTACTACAGAAGCATAACAAACGTGTTAACCGCAATTCACACCAAAAGGATCCACAACACGCAGAAATGGTCGTAATGGCCACCGGTGGTGGTGCGTACAAGTTTTATAATAGAATGCGTGCCGAGCTCGGCGTCGAAATTTACCAAGAAGATGAAATGCAATGTCTGATCGTCGGCCTTGACTTCTTCATTAATGAAATCCCAGAAGAGGTGTTCACTTACTCTGCAGATGACTTCCCGACAATGCAGTTCACTGACTCTAGCCACGCGGTTTATCCATACATGCTGGTCAACATCGGCTCAGGTGTCTCGATGATCAAAGTCGACGGACCTAACCAGTTCACACGCATAGGCGGATCTTCGCTCGGTGGTGGAACGCTCTGGGGCCTACTGTCGCTTCTAACTGACTCTAGAACGTTCGACGACATGCTGTCAATGGCCGAATCCGGCGATAACACCGCTGTAGACATGCTCGTCGGCGACATTTACGGCCGTGATTACTCCTCTATAGGGCTCAAATCTACCTGGATCGCCTCTAGCTTCGGTAAGGTGTTTAAAGCCGACCCGCCACTTACATCAGAACGACCGTCCGAAGAAAGAAGGAAAAACTTCAAGCAAGAAGATATAGCAAGGTCTCTGCTCTACGCTGTCTCAAACAACATAGGTCAGATCGCATACTTACAAGCGCAACGATATGGTCTCAACACCATCTACTTCGGCGGCTCTTTCATCAGAGGACATGCTCAGACAATGAATACGCTTTCCTTTGCCATAGGTTTCTGGTCCAAAGGAGACATGAAGGCTTACTTTCTGCGCCATGAAGGGTATCTTGGTGCAGTCGGTGCGTTCCTCCGAAGGCAACCGCAGGGCTGGGGCCGAGGTCACTCCCTATCCTAATCACACAATAATTGTATCTTATATCCCCCCATTTTTGCACTATTTACGGCTTATTCTATCAGCGCTATGCAATGACACTTTGACCTACGAGCTCTGTAATAATAATCTAGCCCTCTAACATTCTTTTGGTAACAGGTTTTTTATCTTGTTACCATAGCAATTTTTTCAGTTGTTATGGTAACTACCACCTAACTTTCTTCATATAGGACGCAAAAGAAAAAACACAACATTCACCACCCCCTTTTCCCCCCTAATCCATCTTGTTGCAATACTTAACCCATCACCCTCGATCTCCGAATACTATAGTTTAGGTTTCCTGAGATCAATCGATTGTTGGATTAGTAAACAAGAACAAACAGATACCGGCCAGTTGCTATCGCGCTTCCAGTGTCTCACTAATTCTTTGCATCGCTCGCGATCTTGCCACGCCCTGACTGCCGGCACAAATTGCCTCAAGTCTTTCAAACTTGCAGCACTAACAACATCGCGCGACGTCATACTCCACAAACATGTCTTCGTCGAACAAGAATCAGCAGAAGAAAGGCGGCGTTAAGCCCGAACAAGGTCCAGTGGACAACGGCCTTCATATGCAACCTCAAAATAACCAAGATCTATACTATCCATCTGCGCAATCTAATGCCTACATGCCTTTTGAATCCTCTAGCATGATCTCTCGAATACAGTCCGAGAACTCTATGCCGATTCTGCCCCATCCACAGATGCCAAATATGAATCCTCAGCAAACTCCTTCAGCAACCGACGCGCTCCAGGGTAACTCTAACTCAATGGATGCAGGCAACCTTTCAGCTGTCTCTCATGGCGTTGGCGACGCCTCGTCTGGCGTAATGTCGGCGTCCGCGGGAGCAAACGCGACTGGTGCTTCTGGAAATGCCTTTGCCGCTACAGCCGTCTCCGGCGGCTCTTCTTCTGGCCCTATTGTAACACCTAGAGTTCGCAAAGCCCGTGTCAAATGGTCTGAACAGGAAACTAGCGACCTCTTGCGAGGATGTACGGTGCACGGCGTGGGAAACTGGAAGAAAATTCTTGTTGACCCTGAACTGAGATTCAACAACCGTTCCGCCGTTGACTTGAAGGATAGATTCCGAACTTATTTTCCTGATGAATATAGAAGGCTGTATCCTAACGCTAGCACTCACATCGACGGTCAACAGAAGCCGCGCACACATCACGGATTTGTGAAACTAAACCGCAAAGAGCGACATGCGTTTACGAGCGAAGAAGACGCGTTATTGCTTCAGGGATTTCTCAAGCATGGAGCTCACTGGTCAAAGATTCAGAAAGATCCCAGTTTGAATCTAGGGCACAGGCGTGGCACTGATCTGCGTGATAGGTTTAGAATTGCATTCCCTGAAAGATATACCGCTGCTGGATTCAAGCCTAAAGTGCATTCAGTGAGAACAGTCGAGCACCGTACTCCGCCAATTCTTCAAACTGAAGAATATGCCCCAAATACGTCTGCTAACTCGTATGGATGGAACATGGCAGAGGCACGTAATGATGTTGCGCACACTCATATGGCTACTAATCTCAATTCTTTGCCTAAACGATCGCAGACTCAAAGTATGCATAATGCAACTGCGCAACCGTATATGATGACTCAAGGTATGGAACAACTAGATGTGTCAAGTCTAGACGGGTCACACCCAATGGCTGATGGTTCTGGCAGCAATGCTAATACTGCACATTTAAGCGCTGATGCCTCTGTTGCTGCTGCTGTAGCTACTGCTGCAGCTGCTCTTCCTACGGACAACCAGTCGCGGTCTCATAACCGTGAAGATATAAGGGCCAGCGAGCACAACAATGCGAATCATGCGTCTGCTCCTTTCTTACCATTGAGCGAAGACCACATACATATTGATCCTTCTTTAGATCATAATTACTCGATGATTAAGAAGCCTTCTTATTTTTAAAACTCAGGGATGTCAGTGATTTCTGGTTGGGTGTGTTACATCTAAGGTCCATTCTAAGTGATACATTTGTTTTTTTGTTTGTCCCTTGTAAGAGATTTGATATGTGTGTGACAGCAGGATGTCAATTGACGTGTCTGAGGATAGTCTGTAATGGAAATTTGCAGGATACATTCAGCATGACTGCGAGGAGTTAAGCGAATATCTGCAGCTATGCATAGCCATGTGTTAATTGTTTTTGGAATGTGATTTTTTTGTGTTTTAGTTGTGTTTTGGTTACGGCAATGTTTCTCTATTGGTGGTGCTGAAAGGATCTGAGAACGGAAACATTTGACAAACTTTGCAATGCCAAGCAATTACAGACTGCACTATAGATTTGAGTTAATTGGATTTGATTGTGCTGTTTGTTTTGTCCTTTTCTTTTTCTTTTTTCCCCTATTCTGTTTTTGTACCCAACCGATGGAGCACATATTGTGCGCTGTTTGACCACTGCATTGTCGTTTATGTTCTGTGTAGTGAATGTATGAAGTATGTTGGAGGGCCGGAGAGGTCTTGAGTTGGTTACTCGAAAGTATTGGAGACGTATCACATTTGTGCAGGTAAAGTTAATGGTGATTCTATAACATTCAGATCCGCGTGTGACAGACAGTTCACACCGTGGGCATCTCCGCTAAGGAGAAGCGAACTCCGATCAAATTGCACGGCACTGGTTAGCTATGCGGTGACAATATTACGGCGATATTTTGAATAGCGTGATTATCATTGTAATGGGATGTGTTGATTTATAGCTGTGCCGTTTGGCAGTGCAGCGAAACCTAATTACCGGTGGTGGAGAGTATATATTGGCAGATCACGGAACAGAATGTCTATCGACAGAATGAAGATTGGAGTTATCGTACTGAGTGGGGCCGCGTTTGCGTTTGCGGACAAAACGAGTATTGGAATTGATGCTGTGCAGGCAGTAGCGGCGTTTGCTGAAGGCATCGAGATGGTGGATGGTGGTTTGAGCGCTATTGGTGCAGTTGGTGCTGGCAGTGCACGTCGACGACACCGATCGAAGGCTGCGCAGCTGGGGAATTCGACCATCAAGGAGTTCGGTACGACCTTGAAGGGTGCTTTGGATCTAGAAGCATGTCAGCGATACTACTCGCTTGTAGGCGAGACGAAAGCGAAATACCAAGACGTGATCCTAGACGCAGACGACTATGCGGACCTGATGGATCCATTGTCAATGTTTATGAACGACTGTCACAAGATCAGTATGTCACATGGACAGAACGAAGCGGCTATTAACCGTGTTATTGAGACCGCGTTCGAAAACAGCCTAAAGTTCTTGTAGACAATAATACAACTTGCTGGTGTGTACAAGTAAGTTTAGACATAGAAAGCGACAGCGAGCGACAATGGCGCTCGGACTTTTGAGCATTATTGACGGCACAACGGCAACTTCGCCACGTGCGCTAGTTGCAATGTATTGTGAAGAGCTGCATAAAGACAGTGTTGCTGTTATCAATTTCCTGCCCGACGCAGAGTTCCCCTGGACGCAGATAGAGCCCAAGGGTGTCAAAGTTCACTGGACCGCCGCTAGCGCAGCTGAACAGTGGACTACCATTAAAACCAAGCTTAATAATGTACATTCAGCAGATGTAGTTGTGGCTGTGTTTCCTGAAGCAGCGATCGCGGCCGGGACGGTGACCTCGCAAGACCTGGTGGCGGCGCTTGACGCATTCAGAGTCAAAGGATCGCATCTCGTTATCGCCACCCAACCATCGATCCTAGACGAAGAAACTCGGTTCAGGGCATCTATATTCAGTAAATCAAACGATATTCTGATAGTCAGACCTCTCAAGACTGGCAAGGCTAAAGACGTCACCGGCAGAATCCGTCACGAACGCGGACCACACTGGTCTCCCGGTTCCCTCACCCGACTTGATCCAAGTTTCTACAAGCTAGAAGGTCTCAAAATAAAAAGAATCTATTCGCTATAACAGCCTCTAGCGATTTTCGCCTTATTGCCTCGCCTCGTGCGCCGCTTCGTTCTTCTACATAGAACTTTATTGCTGCGGAAACTTCTACCTCGACAACCACACCCATGGTGAATCTGCACAATGGCGCGATAGCGAAACTAGCCATCAGACCCCGGCTGCGCGCCCTTATACTGCCTGGCCCGCGGTTTAAGACTTCTATGACTGTCCCTAAACCGCCTAGAGAGACAACCTACCAGGACAACCTCAGGTCTATGGGCTTCCCCGGTGACTTGCTCATCCCGGCCTCCGGCGCCAATCTGCCCAGCCTGTTCACACATCCGGTTCTCCGCCTTAAAAACGTTTGGCGCCGACTGAAGGTGTTTAGTCTCAATACAATGTACCTTTCCGTGTTCTGGGCGAAAGGTGGCGGCCGCGTCAACTTCGTCCAAATGAAACAGCTGGCATTAGAAAACTTCATCGCCGTCAATACCGCCTTCGCAAAGAGGAGAGAACCACAAATAGCAGATAACTGCAGCATCCTTACTAACCATGCGCTCAAGGAAAGACTCAAACATGTTGATCCAACTATTAAAATGTCCTGGGAATTGCTCCGCTACAACCGCAAACCCAGAATCGTCCTTCTCCAACCTATCGAAATCCCCAACGCCCCGAGCGCCCTCCAGGCAGTGTACAGGATCGACTCTAGGCAGCGTCTCACAGTAGAAAAGCCTGGTCAAGAGCCTCAAATCACAGAAACTGACCTTGTGCAGTACCCGGGCTTTGTCTTCGACACTTCCATCTCTCCCCCCAGACCGTTCCTGATCGGCTCTCTGTTCGAGACCCCGCTCACCGTCAAACCAAAGCCACTCAAGGAAATATACTCTGGCGACATGAAAACAATTCAGCGCGAAGCACTCATACATGCCGATATCTTCAGAGCTGCCTCTGACTCACAATCGTCGCCGAACGGTGGTCGCTGAACAGAAATACGCAAGCCTGACTCTGTTACTGTTCCTTCTACTCACTTAACTTGGCGTTTGATGTATCCATATGTCTTGTAAATATATAAGTTTTGTGATCGGCGTATATCTCATAGTTCTTACACTAAAGCACTCCGTCAGGTTATCTGATTTCTTACCAATCTTTAGAGTTTACGACTTACATATACTCTATGTAGTCACTACTACATTATTAATTAGACAGCAGTGTTTAATAAATACTAATAAGTTGAATACATATTGCCTTGAATACACAATGCTCTACTATAAGCAGCAAATCTAGAAATCACGTAACCTCATATACCTCACCTACCTCTTCCACAAACTTCTCTCAACTTAGCTACACCGCATATTACAATCTACTAAATACTTATAACTCGTTTATCTCCATTATTGACCCACTAAAAGGCCAACAACGGCGAAAGTATATATACGTCATTCACGTGCGCGGTCTATAAAGTTTCATTTACTACATTGCAACCTTAAAAGCCGTTTTACAGTTAGAACGGCCTTAATGAGCCACCTATACGCATAATATAAACCAATAATGCTGGGTAATCAAGCCGATGCTCTTAATGAACAATAGACAATAATGTAATGAATTCAATTTTATTGTCTCATTCTTAGTATTGATACAACTAAACACATTTTATATTAAAGTATAACACGACTGCAGCGCTACATCGCAAAACTGTACGTCTGCATGACAGGCCAGCAAGGCGCAATAATAAAACATACAACGCAAATTCAACAAGTTCCCCTGTAGCTGCCATGATGGTGTCCCTTAGGATGTTTAATGGGTTTCAGTTTGTGGCGCTTATTCTGCTGCATGTGGCTGGCAGAATTGAACGCTTGAGTCAGGTTTTGGTTGTGTGAGTACAGGTACTCGACAACATGAATAGCGTCACGAACAAGTGAAGCAACCAAATCGGCGCTCATGTTCTGTCTAACGACCACTCTGAGTATCTCAATGTCACCTTGAGATGGCGGAAGGGGATAGTTGGGAATAATGTAGCCTTTAGAACGGAGAAGTTGCGAGATCATCTCCTGCTGCAGATAAGGTGCTTCTGCTTTCAGCTTCTTCGAAAGTTTGAAAGCCACAACCGGTAAGCCGTAGTTGAAGTCCGTAGCTTCCTCAGACGTGAAGGACTTGCTAGGGTCAGTATCGAAGTCTCCCTTTTTGCGGTGTATATCGGAAATAACTTCGAAATAGCCCGAAAGCTCGAGAAGTCGCGAAAGAAGACGGGCATTCGCCATAGAGCTACTGTGTGTGTACTTGAATCCCTCACGACCAAGTGTTAAAAATAAATAGTACTGCTGGATCACTTCAAATCCAGGGCGAGAGAAGTTGAGAGTGAACGACTGTTCAACGCCACCGAGATACTTCAATTCGAACACCAAATACTTGGGCAAAAAGCTCTCGTCACGCCAAACAATCCAGCCAAGACCAGCAGTGGCCAAACCGAACTTATGTCCAGAGGTGTTGATACTGACAACACGAGGGATGCTGAAATCCCACTTTAAGTCAGGGAAAACAAATGGTGCAATGAAAGCACCACTGGCGCCGTCTACGTGGATAGGAATATCAATACCAGTCTCAGCTTCGTACTCATCAAGTAGTTTGGCAAGCTCCTCGACAGGCTCGAAATGGCCAGTGTATGTGGATCCGAGAATGCAGAAGATACCGATAGTGTTCTCGTCCAGCAGGTCCTTGACTTTAGTGAGATCGAGGCAGTGGTGGCTTTCCTCGCACACAGGAACTATACGAGCCTCGACGTCAAAGTAGCGAGCAAATTTTTCCAGGGCGACTTGGGCATTGGCTCCCATAATGATGTTGGGTTTAGAAACATCCTTTCCAGCGGCCTGACGGCGCTCTCGCCAGCGCTGTTTCATTGCGAGACCACCAAGGTGGATAGCTTCTGAAGAACCTGTAGTAGCACTGCCAATAGGCGAGCCACCAGCGGGTGCGTTCCATAGGTTCGACAAGAACGAAATACAGCGAGCGTGAATATCCATCATTGCAGGATACTCATCTACGTCAGAGAGGTTCTTGGTCAGATTGTCCAATGTGAGCTGACGCATGTTGTCATCGCAGTAGGTATTGACGAAACTGGCAAAGTTAAGTCCAGGCTTACCGTCGAGATCCAAATCAGACGAAATGAAACGGTATGCGACTTCTGGCTCGACGCCTTCCTCGGGAACAACATAGCGGGGAATCGTAACAGAAGTCTGATATGCAGATCGGTAAGGGCTTTGAATGTTATGGTTCAAAAGCCTATCCACTTCGCCCAAAGCATTCTTTTTTTCCTCGTCGCTTAATTGTTTGATCAATTCATTGGGGTCAACGCCTTTGTGCAACATTTTCAAAATGTCAAGAACGATAGGTGGTTAGGACACGGACCGGCAGCCCTTTTATAGGTAATGCTATTTTCCTTAACGTTGGCTGTTGTTTTCGTAACTCTATTTAGGCTTCATTAAACCTAAACTCAATGCGCAAATATTAGTAGAGCGCATATTAGTAGAGATTTGACACCTCTTTGCAGGAATCAACGGAACAATCGGTCGCCAACGAGCAGTGCTGAACAACCGCAGTCACAGTTGACTAGAACCCGTTGCCGCACAACAAGGTGCAACTAGATATTGCAAGGTTTCGATGGAGTTCTGGCGTTTAGTGCAGTATGAACTTTGTTGTCATTTAACCAATGACAATCTTCGAACGAACCAGCGAAATAAGCTACTACCAAAATCACCACACCATCACCTAAAATCGATCCTCCCAGAATGCCCCAGCCTGCCCCACATATCCAAGGCCCGCATGTACCTGCGTTCTAGCCCTAATGAGCAAGAACCTGTACGGTTCTTTCCTCCAGTAAAATTAACATATAAATCTGTTTATTTTTTTTTACTTTGAGGGTGACGCCGAGGGCTGCTAAAGCGTGCAAAGGAAGGCAATCTGGGCCCGGAAAATCCAATCTCCCACAAGGGTGAAATTTAGAGTTATTTTCCGCTCAGTGACCTCCACCCAAGCATTTCGTCCAGCGCAACATACAAGCCCCACTGCGAACCGTGCACCGAGGTCCGCGACAACCTCGCCCACTCGTTCCGTTTTCGCGCATATTAGAAAGGTAATCTAAACTCAGCAGGCACATGACAGAAACTTTGAGTGTTCTGCGATCGCAGCTTAAACTCTGCAACGGGCTTGCACGCGAACTCGAAACGTCGCGTAACCTTCGCGTTAATGAAGACGCGCGTAGTTTCATCTTTTCCACAAACAGTTTCCTCAACAATCTAGAATCCGAAATATCAAGCTCAGATACTAAAGCACTTCTGAAAAACCCGGAAGTGAGGTCGGTATTGCAATATGCCGTCTGGAATATCCTCAAGGAACTCGAAAATACAAAAGCAGAGCTCGCCCATATAAAACATTTCCTCACTACAGAGCTCGTCGATCTGTACGATAAAGACATTCAACTCCTGTTTAACGAAATTAAAGCAACACACTCCAACACCGCTGCAAACACGCAGCTCGAAACTCCTGCTAGTCTCCCCTCTGTGAAGTTCAATTCTCAGAAGGAGCCTGCTGTCGCTTATAAGATGCCGGGGACGCTAAACCATAATAAAGGTGGCGACACAAGCTCTGATGAAATTGCATACTCTGCCGCTACACCTCGTGCACAGGACCTAGAGTTCCCAAGCGACAATGTTTTACAGCAGAGAGGCGGCACGCATGAACAGCAGGAACAGCAGGAACAGCAGGGTGCTATTGAGATCGACAACATCCACGAACCTCAGTCTCCAATAGATTCCCAGATCATAGCAGACGACTTTCCCAGCGAGCCCCCTAATGAAACACCCATAAAAGAAACTGTCACTTATCCGCATATAGAGCAATCTTCCGATTCCGGTTGCGTCTTAGGGAAAGACTCGGACGCGTATCCTTACACGCCAACGCGACCAAAGTCCAGGCAACTACAGGAGAAGGTCTGCAAGAAGTGTCACAAGCCATTAGTAGCTGATGTTTTGGGCGGTATTCAGAAGAAACTTTGCGAGGAGTGCGTGCAAGTCGATGACAAAAACGGCATCGTTCGGGTTGGCAATATAGATGAACTACTGAAAGCTGTAGCTGATCACCACGAGGATCAGGAGTATGAAATTCACGGCTCCTGGAAACTCTCCGCAGAGAGTTTGTGGAAATTTTACCCGAAGCTGCCTGTCTATCTTTGGAGCATGTCGCAAAAGAACCAGTTTCGAACATATAGTCGGAAACTAGCTGACAAGATCGCTGAAAAGGCTAACATCCGACTAAGTATGCACCAGAGCGGGTTCTCAAAAACGAAGGCAACAGTGATCTACTACCGCTCAAGCGCATCTAAAAACTCGTTAGGAAATCTATCAAACTCAGACACAGTGATTGTCCAAGTCAAAGACGGTACAGTGAATTTGCAGTATAGGCATCTGCCGGCTGTATAGAGCTACGAACCAGCATTATTACGTTGCAATCACATGTAAAATAGCAACAACAAGCCAGTGTGAACTGTAAAGTCCGCTATATCCGCCCGTATGATATATTAGGAGATATCGGAACTAACATTAGGCTGAGCAATAATTCAAAAAATATCGGACGAAACCTACTCTTTTGCCCACTATGCCCAAGGCCTTGGAAATTTCGCTGGCACGGGGCTGCCAGCACAAGCAGGCACTCAAGACAGTACCAGGTCGACACATTTTACTGGCTGAAGCTATCTAAAAAGAAATTTCTATGGGAAAACTCTAATAGACGGCCGACTAATAACACCGTTCCCAGTCGATCAAAGGAAATAGCTAAGCCGATTGTTAGTTGTGTCACAGGGCAGCGTCAGGACGTTCAATACAATGTATTGTACGCAAAAGACTTGACATGATCACATAATCACTCTGCAGAGCTTTGGCCCGCAATGCAGAATAAGCCTTATCATTAAGGAGTGCGCAGGACATTTTGCTTGTTATCCAGCTTTTTGTCTTAAAGTTAACGCCCATCAATAAAAGTATAAAGACTATAATTGGGCGATCGCGTTCGCGAGGTGATGATTGGCTGGGCTTGTCCGTCTGCGGAGATGTCCGAACCAAATTAGGAAATAGTAATTTTCGTGCGAGAAAAACTTAGTTGAAGGAAGAACGATCTGGCACATATATAAGCTCATGAGAAATCGATGGCAAGTTCTGATTTTCATTCAGATCCTAGTTACCAGCTATCCAGTTAAAGAGTCACTAGACGTTTTTTCTTGATTGAAGGTTTTGCTATTGTATATCTTCACAGCAACAACAACAATAACAATGAAGGCGTCATTCATTTTAGCTTCGATGGCCGCGGCCATGCCTCTCCAACTCACCCTCCAAGATAAGCCTTTATCTGAGTCATTGGGCCAATCTATTGAAGGTCTCGAAAAACACATCTCTTATCTGCAAGGAGAAATGGAAGAATTGATTGAGCATCTTGTCGGAAGCAGCAAATCTGATGTCGAATGGGTTGCTGACAGCGACTCGTATGTTCCTAAAGCCTCTGGTCCCATTCAGAACTCGTCTCTCACTATCTATGAAAACTTGGTTGCCTCTCCTAACCACACCGAGTTGGTTGTCTTACTCAGCAACTTCTCTGACATTGTCGAACTCCTCAATGACACCACCTCCAACCTTACATTCTTTGCTCCTACCAACAAGGCTTTCGAAACGCCATTGAACCTCACCAAGTCCGAGATTCACGACTCTCTCTTGTACCAATTGGTTCCCGGTAACAGCTCTTCTGGGGCTGTTGTTCTTTCGCAGACTTTAGGCTCCATGTTCTTGGACCCTGCCCTTGGTGGACGTGCTCAGCGTATGGCCATTTCGATCAAAGAAGGTTTCTCTATCAACCACGGCGCTGTTAACATTACTTCTTTGTCGAAGTCGTTCTCTGTCAACGGTATATTCCACTCCGTCGACAGCTTCTTGAAGGTTCCTTCCAAGATTGTTGACACTCTCCTCGACTCCACTTCCGACTTCGTTTGGTTCTCTAACGCTCTTAACAGCACTGGTCTTCTGTCCAAGGTCAAGGACTTCAAGGGAACTGTATTTGCGCCCACCGATCTTGCTTTCACCAAGCTTGCTGCTCCTATCCAGGCTTTCCTCCAGGGACCCGACGGTGCGCCGTACTTGGAAGCCATTTTGAAATTCCACTTGGTTCCCGACACCATTGTCTACAGCGACTACATCTACTCTGACGTCGCTCTCGAAGGTCCGATCCCGAAAGGAAAGTACATTCTTGGCGTCGAGACGCTGCTCACATCTGCTGGCGCTCTGCCCACGCAGTCGCTTCGTCTTTCTATCACTGCATGGGGTCCCGTTGCTCACTTCACCGTGAACATCATCAACCCCGTCAGCACCACCGACTGGATCGCCGACGACGGTGTCATTCAGTCTCTCGGTAAGGTCCTCATTCCTCCACGCACCCTTCCTGGTGGAGCCGTCGACTACTTCACACCGTGCTTGACTGTAGCCGACCTCATGGAGCGTCTTGCTGGATACGTTTAAACAAGATAATTGCTATACTATTGATACACTTCATTTGCATATAGACCGTAGCGCCCGCGCAGCTTCCCGCTCACAGTGCTCACAGCGCTCGCAGCGCGGCAAACACCAGACCGTTGTGCGTACGGATAACCCATTCTCGTTCTGGTGACCGGAGTCGCAGAAGCTCAAGTGGTTCGTGGCCCATAACTGTCTGCGCCGCTTTGACGAGTGCAGCGATGTCGGCTGCGCTGTGATCGTCAGCGAGCTCCGATACTAACACCTGGCCAGATGCGTCACATAACATGTACCCTTGTATGTCAGCCTCCTCCTGCAATGGCTGGAGCAGCTGTTGCGTGAGTTTGCTGTATTTGGTGGTGTCCATGTAAGTTGACAAGTGCGCGTGTATTTGACGAGCTTGGGAAGTATACGTTGGTATCACGTGACTATCAGTGCTTAGGTCATCTAGATAAATAATAGGCTATCCGTTTATCGGTACAGACAGATGTACAAGGCAGGACTTATTGAAATCGATCCAGCGTCCTATCCGCGGCGTCTTACCTACAGCAACTTCAATCCGCAGTCGCTTAAACGGCGTGACATCGTTCTCGAGGGACAGCGATATGCCGTTGACGACTCCTGTTGGTATTTCAATGCATTGTAGAAGTTCAAACGAACGGTGGTTAGGTGCGAGTTTGTACAGGTTCAAGTGTCCGTCCCACGAGCCAGAAGCAAAGACGTTACCAAACTTAAGGCCCGCTAGCGCGGTGATCCATCGCGGCGGACGTTCAATTGTTGAGGGCCCTGATGCCAGTACTTTTTTTTCAGCAGAGGCGTACTCAAGAGCGCTCTGTAGACCATGCTGCTTTTCGAGCGAAAACAACGATTTCTTCTTCTGCGTCGACCAAAGACTGATTGTGCCTGTATCTGAGCCTGTAACGAATATCTGGTTATCCAGCATGCACACACAGTCTAAGCTGCCTTCTGATTTGCGCGGTTCATTAAATATCAACTGGCTCTCTTCTATTATCTTCCAGAGCCTTGCCGACTTGTCTCGTGAGCCCACAGTCAAGCATCGCTCGCCGCCCAGGGCATCGATATCTATAGCCGCGTCCTGGTGACCAAATAGCGTCTCAACGTATGTCAGCTGGTCAAGCAGCCATGTCTTCACGGATCTGTCCGCGGACGCAGAATACACCTGACTTTGATCTTTCGATATACGGAATGCCAGCCCTAGTACAGCGTCTCGGTGCTGTGTGAACACTTTCTTCACATTCAAGTCAGGATCATAAACAACAATATGTCCATCATCTCCGCCAGTCACCACAAACTTGCCGTTCCAGCTCTGTGCAATACACAGTATGTAGTTCTTATGCGCTTTCCCGCGTACTAATCGCTTTGTTTTGATGCATTTCAGTTCTGTACCGACAATACTCCATTTACGCACAATCCGCGTCTTTGAACATGAATAAAACACATTATTAACAACATTAGACACTCCGTTTAACTGATCCAACATCTCAACTTCGTACCGATCTAGTTTGCTCAGATCAAGACTATCGTCGATGTTCTTGAACACCCGGCCTCTGTCCTGCGACACGTCCTGCTGCAGTCGCGATGCCAGTAGATCCTCGTCAACGTCTTTAGCGTCAAATCCGCTAGGAATCTCGCTCTTCAATGTGTCCAGGTACTCCTGTGCGAGCCGTCGTCGTCGATCCGCTGGCGATTCCTGTTCTTCTTCCGAAGAAGATGACTCCGCGTCCATTTCAGACGTCAACACGCTCTCGCTCTCCGATCCGCTCGTTATCTCTTCATCATCGTCTCGCCTCCGCTTCTTGCTGCCAGAGAAGAACTTGTCTGGCATTTATTCTACGTCTTAAGATCCGTCTCTTACTGGCATTTTTTTCTGACTGGCAAAAAAAGTGTAAAGTCTGATAACCCTAACCTTGGTCCGCCCCGAGCACCTAAGGGTTCCACCCACCGCCAATTCTACTCCTCTTTCGTCTAAAACAATTATAGAAAAATGAGACTGCTGGGACTGATTTTTGCCCTTTTTGCTGTGACTGTATGTGCGCGTGAGATTACTCAAAAGGTATACTTCGATATCGAGCAGGGTGGCGAGCGTTTAGGCCGCATTGTGATGGGATTATACGGCGACGTGGTACCTAAGACCGTAGAGAACTTCGTCGGTCTAGTTACTGGCAGTGAAGGTTTTGGTTATAAGGGATCCTCGTTCCACCGCGTTATTAAAGATTTTATGATTCAGGGTGGAGATTTTACTCGCGGCGACGGCACCGGCGGCAAGTCCATCTGGGGGGGTAAGTTTGCTGATGAGAGCTTTGAAATCCCGCACGATCGCAAGGGTCTTTTATCTATGGCCAACGCAGGTAAGGACACCAATGGATCGCAGTTCTTTATCACTACTGTTGCCACTCCTTGGCTCGACAACCGTCACGTTGTCTTTGGCGAGGTCATCAGCGGCTACGAAGTTGTTGACCAAATCCAGAACTCCAAGACTTCACGCGACAAACCTGTGAAGAAAGTTGTTATTGTCGACTGTGGTCTGCTCACCCCGCCTAATGATGAGCTCTGAATGCACTAAACGGTGAATTGTGGTCTAGTGCGGTTGTCTAACTGTACCGATCGCGCATGCAGTTGACCGACTATCACTGCCTGTTACAAGTCTCAAGTAGACGATTTACTGTGTACATAAGAAATGAGAACAGCTATTTAAACAGTTACACAATTAAACAATTAAACAATAAACTAGCTGCTTCAAACCTCTACATGAACTACATCTTCGTACTGGCTCTCAAAACCTTAAATGTAGGGTTAACCCACACTAACGTGACTGCGTCTTAAGAGACTCCCAACACCAAGCACCCGTTGCACTTATTAACCACTACCACACATTTTCTCTACTTCATAATGGATACTAAAACTCCAGTCAAGCTTGCTCGCGTTGTCAAAGTATTAGGACGTACTGGTTCCCGTGGTGGAGTTACCCAGGTCCGTGTAGAATTCATGGACGATACATCCCGATCCATCATCCGCAACGTCAAGGGACCCGTCCGCGAGAACGATATCCTGTGTCTTCTTGAATCTGAGCGCGAAGCCCGCCGTCTCCGATAAACTGACAAGTATGATTTACGTCTTATAATGTTGCGAAGCGTCTATTGCGCATCTGTGCCCAATGGCGGCGTGCATTAGCCATTACTAAATGAAATGATTCAAATATCCAGAAGGATCCTCCTCTTGAGACGATCACAGCTGATAATAAAAAGAACATGAATGTATGAGATTTGTAGTTTAATTCGTAGATTCTGTTGTGAAGCGCGGGAACGGATGTCCACCCGCGCTGAATACAACTTCTTCTAAAGGCAGAGTGCCTTCGTCGTCGAAAAGAAGGTACAGGAACTTCAGCGTCTTGGACATCCAAGCTGGGTCCATTCGGTTCTGCAGCTTCGCCGGGTTCTTGGTCACGTCTTCGACCGCACAGAACCCGCGCGCAGAGTTGCCTCCAGGCACACGCGTCTGTTCCACGAAGCTCACAAATATCCGCCAGCCCCACTCTCTATATACAGTATCTCCTGTGATCCGCCACAGAATAAATAGTGACTCCACTGTGTCGGCGCTCTGTAGATTCTGCGCATACGCTTCTCTGACAAGCATGTCATCTGCGTCGTCGGACTGCGTATTGTTGAAGAAAGTCACCGCAGGAGCCAGTCCTGAGGCCGTATTCGTATACATTGCCATGCATGTACGTGCAAGCTCAAAAGCTAAACGCAGGTCACTGCTGTCTTTGGGATTCGCTCTAGCAGCGCCGAGAGCCAGTGTGCCGGAAAACGAGCAGACAGAATGGTCCATTTTCGGGTTGATCTCTCCATCACGCCCAAAAGGCAGCTCTGCAATGTACGTGTAGCCCTTTGTCTGCGACTTCTGCACTAGTCGATCCCTTATGGCTGCAGTAGCGTTGTTGTAGAACCGTTTGAGGTCCTTGTCAGCACCGTTCGACTGTAGGTATTGTTTCAAGAGACCTGAGTAGTGGACGACGGTGCCCGACCCTAGACTGATGGCGGAGCCCATGACGGTGCTATCGTAGACACTGAGAGTGTTTGGCAGCAGAGCGGCATCCATATGGTACGACGCAAACAGCTTATTGAGTGCGTCAGCCTTGTCTCTGTAGAGCGACTCGCCGACTATCTGGGACAAGTAGTTGAGCTCAAGCTGCAGTGAGGCAGCGCCTATAGACGTCGTGGAGCTTGCGGCAGATTTGGCAGACTCGGCACCCGATCTCAAGTTAAACTGGGGGCTGGGCAGCGGGGACGTCGATTTGAAGGCGGTCAGCAGCCGGTTTCCGAGTTGGACGGCGCGGTCCAGGTACAGGTCGTCCTTGGACAGGTGGTAAGCCGACAGAAGTCCGCCTAGTAGACGTGTAGTTGTGTCGAAAGTGTTGAGTTCGACGTCATTATCATACTTCAAGTTGCTCGAAACCCATTCGCGCGCCTGGCTGCTTTCCTGTGGTAGATCCATGATGATCATGGTGTCTAGGGCGTCAACAATAATAGAGCCTACGGCTGATTTATCGAAACCTCCTGCGCCAGAACGTGTGAGAGGTAGGTACTCGTCGTAACCAAAAGCTTGCTTATAGTAAGCTTCCCATGTTTGTCTGAAGATGTCACGAACTGTTTCCTGTCGCAATGATGCCTCCTTAACGAGTGCAAGGTCCGTCGACCCTCTAGCGCCCTCACGCCTTACTCGGGAAGTGGACCGCGCTGGCCATAGCAGGTACAGCAGAAAGATGAAGGCAAAGAAAACAATTAAATATCTTCTACTAAAACGTATTTTCTTTTTCACTGCAAAATTGTGATCCTTGTACACGGGTAATGGCGGTTTCTTCGCCATTTTAGAGCGAAAAGTCGAAATTTGAGTGTATACTTACTCTAACCCAAATCAGCCCAAGTCCCCCCACCAACGACCAACCACACCCTGGCCGCTTACTGCACCACTTTACTGGCCTTTCACATGTTAAATGGCTTCAAAAAGCCTGTATATGGGAAGGGTCGACGGCTGTTTAGCTATTACGGTTTGTCAAAATCACTTAGACGATCGCCTGCTCCTCAGCGCCTGCCGCTGCCACCTGACGGTGTCCCGCGACTGCTTTTCCTTGCACGATCAAATCAGCCAAACGAACTGCTCAGAACACTCAAAGAGCTCGAAAACCGCCACTTTAATCTTAATGGCGCACCTCTTACGGCACTTCTGGCACATTGCGAATCCCTGGGCTTCTTCTTCCACGCCACCGAGATCGGCAAGTATCTTCCTCTCTCGGACCTTCGCCAGATCCCGCTCCAACATGTACTCTACAACGCAGTCCGTTCAAGAGACTGGGACTTCGCTAACGCAATATTTGTTCAGGCTGTAGAAAATGATTGCGTATCCACACAAATATGCAACTTGCTTCTCCAGTCTTGCGTCGAACAAGGCTCAATGCTGATGGCTAAAGAGTTCTTCTCGCAGATGCAGCTCGGTCTCGCTCCGCCAGATGTCATCTCATATAACACAATCATAAAAGGCTACTGGAACGCATCAAAAGACATCGAGCAGGTCATGCATCTATTCTACGACATGCAGCTTAAACTCATAAAACCTGACGTCTTCACATGCGCCGCTGTACTCCAGGCCTCTCTCGAGTCCCGTAATTCAAAACATCTCAAATCTATTCTGTCATATCTCAAACAGTCACGCCTGCTTCTGCACCCTTTAATTACCACATACCAACTCAACTTCTATGGCCGCGTCCGAAACAAACCTGCATTCGAGTCCGTCAGAGACTCCATATCCACTCTCGGCACAAAAGTCACTCCAGACCTCGCCGCCGCCTTGCTCACGCATAGACAGAACCTCAACCAAACTTACACCGTGCAAGACGTGCTTTCTTTAATGTCTTTAGAGGACGTCCAGTCACCTCAGATCGCCGCACAGCTCTTGCTCCTGTCGCTCGCCGATTCTTCCTCTGACGCGCTCAAAGCGCTGCACAACATCAAAATTCTCGATGCGAACCTAGTCACGCGCCTTTTTACGTTTGCCCGAACTTACGCAAATATGTCCGCCAAATCGCTTGAAGCCTGCTGCGCTTACATTCATGAGCGCAATGCGTACCTCATAAACTACGAGCTGACCGCCCTGCTGCGGCATTGGACGTACCAGGACGGCCGGCTCTATCTGCATAACGGCTCAAGTGTTTTCCAGGACAATGACAGACAGACTCACATCAATACAATCAACTTGACGATGTCCCGCGGGCTCGTCGCGGATGCCGAGCAGCACTTCACAGATATCCGACGCCAACTTGTCAGCGCGAACATAGATCACGCCATCGCTGGGGCAATGGTCCGCGGGTACTGCGACAATAAGCTGTATGCTGACGCGCTCAATTTTATCGATGAGTGCGACTCGCTCGTCGACCGCTACCAGCTTGCGCGGTTTACCGATATAGTCCACTGGCACCAGATTGTGAGCGATTTGGAAGCGTACAAGGCCACTACATCTCCGCACTCGTTTTCGGAGTACGCCAATGAACGGATCTCCAGCTACCTCGACAGTACTAAGCGGCTGACGGCCGGACAAGTGGGACGCATTATCGAGGTACTGAAAACACTGGGTCTGCGGTCATTGCTGCGCGATTTTTGCGACGTTATCCCGAGATATATGAAAAGCGTCGTCGAGGACGAGGTGCACTATGTATATATGATTGCTGCCAATGCTCTAGCTGCATCTGGCGAGTACGACCACGCACACCAGGTGTACGCACAGCTGATTGAGACGAATACCAGCTACAAGGCACGGCCGAAGGGCCTGTTGCAGGCGATGCTGACGGCGAAGGCGTTCAAGTCTGGGTTCTACTTCAAGTTTGCGGGTCTGTGGGCGCAAAGCATCGCTGAGAAGCAGCAGAGACGGCAACGCGGTGAGATTTTGCTCGGGTGGCTGTACGATGCGGCCGACAGACGGAAATTGGGGTAGCTTGTAAAAAAATTGCTGGCTAGTTATACGAATGAAATGAAATTAACGAAAAAGATCGGTACTATATACTTAAACAAATCAGAAAGGGTTTTCGACGGATCGTCTGGACTCAGACCTGTCGAGCTCGACTTCAGAAGCCGGAAGTGTACCGCCGGCGACAGACATTCTTTGAGTGCGCGAGCCCATGTATCCATTGCCATTGCGGCCAGAGACGCAGGCGCATGATTTGAGTCCGCCGTGCTTGCGAAGGTAGATAAAAGCGGCGATAGCCATTGCGACGACGACGACAGGCACGATAACGGCAGCAGCGATTTGACCTCCGGACATACCGCTCTTGCCTGATCCACTGCTACCAGAAACAGAAGGCATGGTGTTATCGGAAGGCACGCGGTTTATGGTAGTAATAGCATCGCTCTTTGATTTGATGATACGGAGGATCGGTCCTGACATAGTTGCGGTGTTAGAGGCATTAGAGTCGCTAGGAACCTGCGGGGTGATTGAAAGGAAGAAATATCCTTCGAATTCAGATCGGGTGAACATGTCGCTGGTGACGGTAAAAATGTAATAGCCATCATTGTTGCTGATCCAGCCGCTGTTAAAGATTTCGTCTTCGTTAGCATCAAGAGGAAGACTGCGACCTCTGAGACGAACGCGAGTGATATCGTTGCCTTCGCCCCAGACAAGCGGGTTCCATGTGAAGAAGTAGCTCTCTCCGAGGAGCATCTCTGTGCCGTTCAGTGGCGCGCAGAACGGGTCGCCACGGATATCGGTAGGCACGTTCGCCGGGAAGCATTGGAGGACGGGCGGAGAGAAAGAAGGTGTAGGATAACCGGAAGGCGTGGTTGGAGAGGCACTGGCAGTTGAATACACTATCGACGAATCAGATAGAGTGGTGGTGTAGATAGTGGGGACGACGTAGGTAGGAATACCTGAGCCGTCGATCGATACCCAAGGCGTAGTAACAGCTGGGTCAGTTGTCGAAGGAGGACTGGCGTGGATAACGACTGCATCAACTACAGTTGGCGTCTCGAGCTGTTTCTGACCGTTCGACAGAGTAGACGTCCAGACATTAGTGTTGACGGGATTCTGTGCTGCAAGAGCACCAGCTGTGAGGAGAATAGCGTTGTGAAGTTTCATTGTGCGGAAGAAGGCAGAGAAAGCGTCCGAGAAGAGCGTCTGTCTAGCAGAAAAGTGAAGAAAGATGATAAGTTTTTTTTTGCAAGACGAAAATTTACCGGTAAAGCCTTTTATTGCCAAGCGAAGAGTCCGCGGGTAAAGTAAAAGCACTGGAGTCATCCAATCACATGGACTAGTGGAGAGGAAAAAAGTAATAAGGTTTATCTAATCTGATCCTTGCATATATATTAGCCAATAATAATTCCCGTTTAGCTGGAGAACGTTTCGGATTGGTCAAGCCAGCTGTTTGTGCATTGAATTATCAGATGTATCGTAACGTTATTCCTGTCCTCAAGTTTTTGCCTAGAAAGGCATCGGCGGTTTCCGAGGCTACATGTTTGCGCTTTTTATTCCTACTATAAAAGCGTATGCTTCCACTTGCGGGCCACTCACTATGTAGTCGATTGTCGAAGTTTTGCGACCTTCATGTGCATGTGATAATGATCGGTTAGCGTCCGAGCAGCCGTCTGTGCAAAAAGAGCACATGTCGACCCCAACTACACGGTGTTGGAAACGCACAATGGTCCGCATAGCTAGTATACAGCTACTTAACAGTCTTGCCAAACAAATGGGCATTTTTTTGGCAGTTTCGCTTAGCGAAACTGGACCGAAAGCGTATTAATGAGATCGCCGCCGCACGGCTGGCTGCACGTAGTTGCCGAGATTGACCGAACCCAATAGGCGGGTAGGGTTACCCCCGCTTTGGCATCGCTTTGCACGGGGATCACGGGATCAAGAAGACGCACAGTCGTTCCTGTTTTGAGCAGCCGGATCAACTTGCAGAAGCGACGTCTGATTATCTCAGTGGTGAAGGTGTACACAGACTGCGTCATTCCGCAGCGCTGCGAGAATCGATACCTCCGGTGTAAGCTCCGAGGCTGAAATAAGGTTTTCTGGACTACAATCGAACCTGGAGAACTATAAATAACGGCTTACCATATCCTAGCACAAGCCTTATACCGTGACGACTTCTATTTAGAAAAAGAAAACAACATGCAAGCAGTTCGTTTAATGAAACAGGCGGCGCGACCTGCTGCAAATGTGTTGCGTCCCGTGGCTGCGAGCCGTGCGTTCAGCGGTTCCGCTGCGACATTCACCCGTTCACCGGTGCTCGAGTTCTCCGAGGAGGAGGAGCTGTTCAAGGAGACTGTAGCGAAGTTTGCACAGGAAGTGGTTTTGCCGAAATCACGCGCTATGGACGAAGCTGAGCAAATGGACCCTGAGGTTGTGCAGGGACTGTTCGATACTGGACTTATGGGTATCGAGACGCCTGAGGAGTACGGGGGCGCTGGAGCCTCTTTCACTTCTGCAATTATCGCCGTGGAGGAACTCGCCAAAGTCGATGCGTCTACTGCTGTTCTGAACGATGTTCACAGCACTCTGGTTAACACACTTGTACGCACGTACGGTTCGGACACGATCAAGGAGAAGTACTTGCCTAAACTTGCAACCAAGTGTGTCGGATCCTTCTGCTTATCTGAATCTTCGTCGGGTTCTGATGCCTTCGCGTTGAAGACACGCGCTGAAGACAAGGGCGATCACTGGCTGATCAACGGCTCAAAAATGTGGATCACTAATGCCGGTGAAGCCGAGGTGTTCCTCATTTTCGCTAACGTCGATCCGTCTAAGGGGTACAAGGGCATCACGTGTTTCATTGCCGACAAGGACATGGGCGTGCAGATTGCCAAGAAGGAGAAGAAACTCGGTATTCGTGCATCATCGACATGTGTTTTGTCGTTTGACGACCTGCAAATCCCCAAAGAGAATGTGCTCGGCGAAGTCGGTCAGGGCTATAAGATTGCTATCAACTGCCTGAACGAGGGCCGTATTGGTATTGCATCACAGATGATCGGTATTGCTCAGGGTGCGTTTGATCGCGCGACCGACTACGCGTTCAAGGACCGCAAACAGTTCGGCAAGTATATTGGCGAGTTCCAGGGCATGCAGTTCCAGATCGCACAAGCTGCTATTCAGATCGAAGCCGCGCGTTTGATGGTCTACAACGCTGCTCGCATGAAAGAAGCTGGCCAGCCGTTTGTAACTCAGGCGGCTATGTGTAAATACTATGCCTCTGAAGTCGCTAACCAGGTCGCTGGAAAGGCCGTCGAATGGATGGGCGGTGTCGGTTTCACACGCGAGGAGCCGCTCGAGAAGTTCATGCGCGACGCAAAGATTGGCCAGATCTACGAAGGTACCTCCAACATCCAGTTGCAGACGATTGCCAAGGATATCATGAAGTCCAAGTCCTAGACGGTAGAGAATGTGCACATTTTATGGTATTTTTAGCTGGTAGCCATGCCCACCTGCCCACCGACCAGGTACTCCTTCCCAAGCGATGACTAATTGAGTTTTCGACTCATCACCCTTTTGATGTTGAGAGCACGCAATTTCGGGCCACGATTCTGCTCTCGAATGCTGTCTTCAAGGGACTTTAGAAGTAAGTAGTTCTGTCAATGTATCCGGCCAGCATACTGACTTAAAATAGGCGATACAGTGACGGTACCGACCGCCAGGATGATGGCGGCGATGGGCAGGGCAACTCTTGGCGATGCTGTCTATTTCGACAAGAGCACTGTCGATTTTGAGACCCGCGTTGCTGCACTTACAGGCAAAGAAAAAGGCCTTTTTGTGCCTTCAGGCACAATGAGCAACCAACTGGGCCTGCGTCTGCACGTTTTGCCTCCTGGGTCGATCCTGTGCGATGTCCGATCACATGTGTATGCGCACGAATCGGCCGGCCTTGCAACTCTGTCCCAGGCGATGGTTACTACAGTCCACCCGACCAATGGCAGATGGTACATCACGCTCGACGATATACGCAAGTGGGCTGTGCTCAGCGAAGATATCCATGTAGCGCCTACCCAGGTCATCTCTTTAGAGAATACCCTAGGCGGTTCCATCATGCCATTTGACGAGATGAAGAGGATTTCGGAGTGGGCGCGATCTAACGGTTTGGCAATGCATCTCGACGGTGCACGGCTCTGGGACGCAGTGGCAGCTACGGGTATAAGTCTAGCGGATTATTGCAGTCTTTTCGATACAGTTTCGCTCTGCTTTTCGAAAGGATTGGGCGCTCCTGTTGGGTCGGTGCTCGTTGGATCTGCGCAGCATATCAAACGAGCAACCCATTTTCGCAAGCAACAGGGCGGCGGAATGCGTCAACAGGGTTTGCTCTGCGAGGCCGCTTCAGAGGCCCTCGATGAGGTCCTTCCGAACCTCCAGAATGTCCATAGGAAAGCGGCCAGTTTCGCCGCGGACCTCGCGGCTTTGGGATACAACTTCCAGCTGCCCGTCCACACAAACTTCGTATTTCTAGATTTGGACAGTGCCGGCGTTGTTCCTGCAAAATTTGTGACTGAAGCCGCCAAAAGAGGCATCACGGTGTCCGGGGAGCGCATCGCGTTCCACCACCAAACTGCCGACGATGCTGCATCCGAACTCAAGCAAATCCTCGCCGGACTGATTGCCGAGTCCAAAAAAAAGGGCACGTACAGCGCAGAAAAGTTAAACAACGAAGTCACTCTGAAAGGATACAGTCGCGCTGGATGAGCTTAAATCTCGATAAATATATACCTAAAACAGCCAGAACTTTTTTTTGTGTAGATATTGGTCCAGTTCCTTGTAGGCTTCCATCTCGAGGTAGCAGTCGCGGCCGAAATCGCAGCCGGCCATATTGACAACAAAATCTCGGTCTTTCTGGTCATAGAAGAAAAGCGGATTGCCGGCGTATTGCGCACACGCACCGGGCGGGAAAGAATTAATCTTGCGCAGTGGCAGGAAACCGACAGAAGACCGGATCCAAGCATGCTGAGAATACAGATACTCCAGCGCATCCTGCTCGGCATGCTCCCATTCCATGTGTTTCTGTTCGTACATGGCAGGGTCCCACCAGAAGTCCAGCAGTCTGTCTGTCCATTCGGATCTTCTGATGAGAAACGAGCCAAGGTTGAAGCCGCCACAATCCTGTGTGATGAGTAAGTTGATTGGCTGTTCGTAGTCCACGTATGGTATATCTATGGTAAGATTGAGCACATTGAAGTACTCTACAGTCCTGTAGACCGAATCTAGATGATTGAAAATGTGTTCGTCAAGTGATATTTGCGGCTCCATGATGTAAGTGTTCAGATCGAGCCACCAGAACCATTCGGCGTGGGGGTACTGGCGCATGGTCTGTTTAATGACATCTATCCTCTGCCAGCTTTCTCTGAATTCATGTGAGTACTTTTTCTTTTCGCTGCAGTCTTTGACGGCGAGCTCGTAATTCCATCTGCGTGCGTAGCGACGTTTGTTTTCTATTGAGCTGCGCTCGGTAGCCCATTCGTCTGGCTTCTTCCATCGCTTAACGCCGCCACCTTGATTTGTGGCCAATATTATCACGACTTTCGAGCTGAAAAACGGTGCCCAGCTAAAAAATCCTGCAGTCCATAGAACAAAAAGTATCATAATCGTGACTAGTAGCAGCGCGATACTCTGACGTCTCCTTGTTACAAAAAGCCCATGCACGTTTCGAAACAGTTTCTGACGATTCAGCCTCCAGCGCAACGGCTTTTGTGGCGTCAAATACTGTGAACCTCGTCCGTCACGCATCAACTCACCGATTTTCGTCATGTCTTGTACGCTCTCTATGCCGAGTGATGAAACGCTGTTCCGTCCTGATTGCCCGTTCGAGAAGTGTAAACGACCTTGTTTCCTTAGATTATTCACTCGCTGGTATCGACCCAAAAAAAAAAAAAATTAAGCACGTCTCGCCGCGCTAACAAAATCTCTTTTAAAGGCCACAATCGCGTGTTTATCGATTACAAGTGCTGAAGAATGCGTAAAAAGAGCAATAGCAAAGCTGCGGTTTTTCCACTTACACTCAACCAAAAACTCTACAGAAAATAAACTTTTTGTTTTACTATCACACTAATACCCTAGGCCAAGCGCACTTTTCGTTCGCTACTTCCATCATCTACAAAACCCTGCGGCGTCCCTACATATTGCGACGTTTATTCGTTTATAGTTCTTTGTTCGTCGTCCTGCATGGCGTTGCGGTGTCTGGTTGTGCAACGTCCATTGTCCATTGTCGGCGTTCAGCAGGGTCTCACTGGGGTAATGAACTTATCCCTAAAATTCCAGTCCAAGTATACCCAAAGCAGTCTGTCTCAACAACCAAAGTAGTCCGTTTTGCCGCAATTCTGCATAGACAATATGCTAGCAACCCCTGACACCCCCTTCGGCTTTATACGACCGCAACCGTTAGATTATCTTTGCCTGTTGCTCGTACTTTGGTCTTTGTCAGCTTCACAATTACAATGTATACGAAACGGACCATTTTAAAATGAACTTTAAAGTTTCTGATCATTAAAATCCTCAGAATTCAAACTCTTGTCGGTAAGAATTTAAGTTCATAGTCGGGCCAACTGTCGCCGCGAGATCGCGCCGTCCCAATGCCATAAAGACCCGTCTCAGCGTTTCGTACAGGTTACTGCTCTCGTTAGTGATCCCTGCAACCTCAGACTCGCTAGAACCACTGCCCGGTGTCATATTGTCCGTCGAATGCAGGGCCAGTGCACCAAGCAAATGCTGCGCTGCTTCACGATAGCACCCAATGTTGATACAGCTAACGCCTAAATTGTACCTGGCGCGCACAAACGACGGCCGCAGCGACAATGCGCGATGGTACGCATCAATAGCCTCTTCTGATCTGTGACTATTGGCGAGCGTCGCACCTAACCTGTTCCAGATTAAAGCGTCGTCTGGCCGCACTGCAAGCGCCGCATTAAAGCAATCGATCGCTTTATCGTAGTCCTCCTGCCCGTAGAATAATACACCCAGACCGACTTGCACGTCCGCGTCCATCTGTAGTCCCTCTGGAGCTAGATGCGCCGCACGAATAAATAGTTCGGTCACACGCTGGTGCAGCGCAAACCGGTCTTTGGTGTTCATGTTCGGATCTGTCTCGCGCACTTCGCCGACCAGGTCGGGGTACTTAGTCGCCAGCCAGCGCTCAAGTGTAGCGTACGCAGCATTCTCATATCCCTCGTTCGTGTACGAAATAGACAAGTTCATTAGTGCAGATTGTGATTTGGGATCAAGTGCAACAGCGCGCTCGAGTGCGCGTATCGCCGGCTCTTCCTTCTCGTTCTGCGCCTGGCATGCACCAAGTCGCTCCCATGCTTCGACTCGGTTCGGGTTCTGGCGTACAGCGGCCTCAAATGCTAGCGCTGCTTCCGACAACTTTCCTCCGGACTCCATTAGCCGCACGCCTTCCTCGAACGGGTCGGGCATCTCATTGTACTTATTCTCCTGCTCGAACTGGTACTCGCCGTAATCTGGCCGTCCCGTGGTGAACTGATCGAAGTCTCTTTCCCATATCGGTCTATCACCTGCGGCCTCGTGTGCGGCCCGTTCCATTTCGAGCTCGTCCGCTACTTGCTGCTGTATACCTTTCCAGATAGACTCGAAATCACCGTGGAACGTTTCGTCGGCCTGATCGCTCAGCTCTTTCTCGATCTTCGCGAGCTCGTCTTCGCTGAGTACGTCGTCGACAATCGCAGCGGTATCCGCTTCTTTGCCCTTGTCCACAGCCTCTACAGAGGCTTCGCGCGTTTCTGCCTCAATAGCCTGAAACTGTTCTTCCCACTTCGCATCGTCGAGTTCCACGACCCGTTGGCTGGGTCGCTGCTGGGTCGTGCCCGCGGGTCTGAACGCCGTTGAGCCCATCACAGGTCCGCCCATGTAAGACATTTGCGGCCGGAACAACATAGCTGGCTCAACAGGCGTACCCATGCGACCTTGCTGCTGCTGCTGCTGGAACTGCTGCTGCTGCTGGAACTGATCAGACCAGGCAGGACCGGCCGATTCGAGTTGAGGGTTCTCCCATTTAGGCGTATGCATCTGCTGCAAGGGCTGTGCGTTCTGAATAGGTGCATTCTGCATGTTCACCATTTCGTGTCTCAGCGAATCCATATTGAACGAGTGCGGACGGAAATCTTCCATGAGCTCCTTGTCTGGTCGCTGATGCGATCTGATAGATGTCGCAGGTCCCGTTGCAGGGTTGACTCGTTCACGTTGTAAGCTCTTGTCTTCGCTTGCATGCTTGCTGAAATGCGCTAGCGGGTTTCTGGACGTCGAACATTCGCTTCCAGATATAAAAGACATCGCAGTTGCTCTGAAAATTAGCCACCGAAAGTAGTGTGTGGGGGAGGACGACCAAAGGTGGGAAGAAGAGTATTACCGAGGCAAGTAAGTTTGCATAGCAACCATGTATCTGGTAACAAGTGTGCGGCTGTTGTTTGTCCCATGACTACCTACGCCTTTTGGGAAAACCGACTACTAAAACTTCATCAGTATATATATTTAGCAAAACCCTGCCGGAACCGTCGGATTAGCCGTCTAGACCTCGTGTGTAGAGCAGTTACAACGAATTATGCATTTACAGAAACTACTGGTATGTGCTACGATTGCGGCCGCTGTGCGAGAAGGCGCTGAAGACGATATTGCCGACTCCGGCGATGCGACAACGATCCCGTCTCTCACGACGTCATTCCCGCTCGCGTACACGACACTAGACGAAGACATTGATACGACATCTTATACGATCCCCTCGCCATGGGTGCGGACAATGTCCGATCACACGCAGGTGATTCGCCCTACTGTTATTGCTGGCGTGACGTTTTCCGCCAAACCGCCAACCGAAACGCCGAACCATCCTCAACCCTGGATATCACTCAACAAGGACGGCAGCCCAAAGACGATCAAACCGAAACTCAAGGGCGCGTTTACTAAAAATGGTCCTCCTGACTACGGTACTTATTTTGCAGAAAAGATCACGCGCACTGTCACTCATGTGGAGCGTGTTCAAGGCAGGTACGGACCGACATCCACAACTAAAGTCGAAGAGGTCATAGAACATAACGACCTCTATGACGAGGACGCAGAGCTCAACCCGCTGATCCGATGCACGCCTGACAGGTATTTTGACGAGCAGAACAGGATCGGCAGCAAGGGCGACGGCACAAGCGAGCCTTTTTGCTCACCGTGGTCCGCTTCACACTGGCTCACAGGTCGCACCTATTTTGTTACGTGGTATCCGGGATACTTCAATAATACCGCCTCAGTGCGCGTGCTGCTCGAGTATGCCGAACACGGCTCGGATTCCCAGATCAAGAAGACTCTGTACGGATCGCGCAAGGGCAAAGCCGCTCAGAGCGAAGACGGTGAAGACTACGAGAGACAGCATGTCGACGATGCTTTCTATGTTGGAGACTGGGTTCCAGTAGGCAGAGGATGGCAGGAGGTGACAGTCCTGAAGAGCTGGTTGCAGAACAAGTTCTCAAAGCACGTGTATGTCACTCTGCAGACGTCAAACGACGCAGATGATGCTGTCGATCTGTTCGACGGGCCTATAGTCGAGATTCGCAAACTCAGTATCAAGCCAAATGGAAAAGCCAAGTACAAGGAGAGCCTCGAACGAAATTCTGACAAGCAGCAAGCGCTCGTCATTCCAATGGTAGTCATCGTTGTCCTGTGTGCGTTTGTGGTTATCCACATGATCTCACGGCACTTCACGCGACTCGGTCGAATTATTGTTCCTCGTAATGGCAGGTTTGCTCATAGCCATCCTTTGCCAGGCACTTCAGCGAGCAGAGGCGGATACTATCCTGTGAGATCGCACGACGACTAGTCCGTTCAGGTGAGCGCTATTGGCCTCCTTCTAACGTTTTTGGCGCCCATTATTAGAGCGAACGTTTCTAAAAGCATGTTATCGCTTAGAGTATTCTTTGAGCTATAATAAGACTCTAGAATGGGATCCTCTTCAACTTTTTTGAATGCATCAGTTCATTGTTATTAGACTTTAATGTGAACCTTAAAAAAGATTAAAGTATAAGAACGAGCCGCAAGTTCCTAATTTGACAAACACCGATCTCGGCAAAAGAGCACAATGCACCAGAAACTATCTACTGCAAGAGGCTGGTTTAATGATAACTAGTATAAAATTGGTAAGTGTCTATTGTAGGGATCAGTTGTGTGCTGAGTATGAGCGATGGCAGTAGTAGCTACAGTGTGCCGAAGGAGAGCCTTGATGATAAAGCGCGATCTACGGCGCGTACTCGCGAAGAAGTGCACGCGCTGAAAGACGTGTTACACAGCGCGGACGGGAAGGCGCTTTTAGAAGCGCTAAATTCAAAAGATGATGCAAAAGATCCTGTGAAATGGGCAGTCAGCCACGCCTCTACGAGGGTGATGAAGAATGCGCAGGGCGAACTGTTCACAGAGGAAGTTACGCATGTATTTTGCGGGTTGGTGTTCAGCATGAAGCTCGAGAAAGTGAAATCTTTGTTCAGACGGCGCAAATGGATTAACACGTTCACTTATTGCACGGCGATATCACGTCTGCGGACACTTCGGGTCGGATATATATGCATGCAGAACGTACGGTATGGCGATCTGAAGACGATATCGATGACCAGCTACAGCAATTCAGAAGCTTCTGCGAACAGACTGCTTTACCTGTTCCAGGAAGCCGAGCTGATATCGAGCATAGAGAACGAGGAGAATTACCCGAGACAGGGCGCGCCCGGTGACACTTATGCGGTCACGAGCAAGGGCTGGGACGTCATTGAGCGGCGGTGCATAGAACTCGGGTTGTCGAGCATCGAGTGGAAACACACAAAACGGATGTACGAGGTGCGTTTGATATCGCAGACGCGGTCTGACGAGAGACGGATATCGGCTGCGCCTGTAGGCGACATGTTTGTGGACGTGGACGGGCTGCCTGGAGAGAAGCCAAAGGGACGGCAAGCAGTGCAATTGATAGGGTTCGACCGGAGCCCCGATACAGACGAGATTCATATTTCAAGTAAGATGCTGAGTGTGGTGGCGGATAAAATCCGGGAACACTTGGCCGAGACGTTCACGGGGTACGATTTGCGGAAGGCAGTGATGCGGTACTGTCTGATAGTGAAGATGAAAGAAGTGATAGAACTATGTGATGCATTGCATATATACGGGATGCTGAAAGTAGTTAAAAGAACAACTGTTGTGGGGCTGAAAGTGCAGAAATCTACGTCATTTGACCCTACGCGACGAACGACGTACAGGTTTATGCGTCAGAACGACGCGGACGACGGGGGATCGCTGACTGGGACGGCGTCTATCACGGGACCATCGTCGATCACGTCTACTGTTAGCGACGGTGGCGAGCAGCAGGAGGCGGCAGCGGCGGCGCTGGCACTGCAATTCAATAGCATGGAATTGGCGACGATTCTGCGGGATCCTGGACTATTGCTGCTGTTCCAGGAGCATACAAAGGAAGATTTCAACAAGGAGAATGTTGAGTTCCTGTTGAGCTATAGCGGGCTTGTGCACGAGCTTCAACGGCGCGAGAAACCGCTGGTGGAGCTGATTATCGAGGCACACAGCATATACCGGCGGTTTATATGCAGAGGATCGCCGTCGGAGCTGAACCTAGACGGGAAGATGGTGGAGAAGATAGACGAGATCGTGAACCTACAGCCAAATGACGAAAAGGAGTGGCTAAAGGAGATTTTCCAGTCATATTACGAAGTGAGCAAACACATTTCGAGGCTGCTGATGATGGATTCTGTGCCGCGGTTCATGAGTAAACAGATAAGATAATGGAATAAGGTTTCTACTATCAACGAGCAGCCAATCAAGAGCAGTGTAGAGTCCCAAAACACGCTTAATAAGCGTGTACTATGATATAGGATTATATATATACTTAGACCAAGGCTTTTAGGGGTATTGTTTACTTGTACCTTGTAGTCTGCTTTTGCTCAAAGCAGGGTCAAGGACAAAGTAGTACAAAGGGACACTAGATTTTGACGCCAATTTGACACAAAATGGCATCGTTGTTGTATTTGTTTGGACTATCCTGGAGAAAGAGTAATGAGCTCAGTAAACAGGACATATGCGATAGCAGAGGTATCGAGCAGCACGTGGTAGAGGAGATCGGCGTTATTGGTGACACCGATCCTGTGCGTGTAACGATCACGCCGGACGAAGGATTTGATATTATTAATCTGGAATCGGCAGTTTTGACCAGCAAGATGGCCGCTGTAGGCATCAGCGGCGGCAGCGCCGCCGCTTGCGCCGCCACCGCCAACTACGACGCAGACTGCTCTGAGATCGACCCAATTCATATCCATTTTGCTAACAAAGCATTGAAGGATAAGAAGAGAAAGCTCGATAAGAAGAATAAGAAGAGACGTCACTGATTTTTGTACAATACGCCAACAGCCGGCTCCGCAGTGGCCCACACCGATACTGACACAATGGCTCTATAAACATCTTTAACGGTACCATTCTAATTGCTGCACAACATTCTGCGGTTCTTGCTACACTAATATTATGCAGTGTATTTATTATTTAAAAAATGACTCTTTCGGAGCCTACAACTTTAAACCCTCTTAGCCACGGTCCTTTCGACAGCAAACTTTACACCCCCCACCGTTCGCAACAAATACACCATGTTTAGATGGATAATCAGACTTCTGCTAGTCTACCTCGTGTTCCTCAAGTTTATCGAATGCCCACGTAACGCAGAATCGACTGCATGCAAATATTTGGCTCAGTCAGAGGCTTACGTCTCCTCCTACCACGAAGCATACGTCAAACCTCATGTCTGCCCCTATATTGAACCGCACAAAGAGAAACTGTCGCCATACCTTGACCGTATAAACCCCTACATACAAAAGGTTGCCAGCTACTCGGCTGTCACCGGCGATAGCATCTATCTGTACGCCCATAAGGCCGCAGCCTACGTTGAAAAATACACAGACTACGCCTACCAATATTTTCAAATGCGGTACAGTCAGATGGTCTCTGACCAGGCAAAACAGGTCTACGCCCAAAAGTTCGAGTTCTACATCCGTGAACCTGCCCAAATTCTCTACGGCGGTACTCTGACTCTGCTTAACAAATGGTACCGCTCCTCGCTCGCCTTCATCAACTCGATGGTCCTCGATAACGTCCGCCGCCTCTACGACCACGACATCGCTCCCCAGGTCTCAAGGGTCTACGAGCACGTAAACCATGTCGAACAGTCTTCTGTGGAAACTGTGTCTACAGAAGAATACGTTGACATTCCTTCAGAGAACGAGCCTACACCAACCCCTACCGAGTCCGGACAAGCTCCCCTTGACGCTCAGCCCTCTACTGAGTCGACAGGCGATAAGGAATTCGAATACAGCACCCAGGTGGTCGAGCCCATAGATCTTACTGACACCCCGGAAAACACTGAATTTGCGGAGTCTTCTGACTTCTTGGGCGTTTTTTCAGAGTCCCTAGATTCCTCGCAACTTCTCGAAATACCAACAGATATTCAAACTCAGTCCGTCTCTGTTATCTCCTCTCGATCCTCTAGTGTACCTGAATTTTCCAAAGAATCTGCTACCGCATCTACACAGGAACCATCTCTTAATCCCTCGCGCAAGCCAGTCAGCAAGAACTCCCCTGAATTGGCGCCTAAACCTGTTTCATCATCTGCTAACAGCTCCTCCTCCAAGTCGTTGAGTACTACCTCATCCGAACCTATACAATCCTCTAAATCTAGTGCTCAATCTGCATTTACCGTTAACGAAGTCATTAATCATGCCACAAACAATGTTGACTGGCCAACTGCGATTGCTGAAGCTATAGAAGAAGCAAACGCTTTTCTTAACTCTGAAATGCAGAAGCTACACGACCACCTGGTTCAGAATCTGCAGCATGAAGTTGCTCCTATTATCTCGAGGCTCCGCGTTAGAGTTCAGCGAGATATTGCTCAGTTGTCTGAAATCGTTGCAGCCGACAGAGATATAGCACTGGACGGTACAAAGGCCATAGCCGCCGATATCCGCTCTGAAGGACAACGCGTGAACTCGATATGCAAATCTTATCTAGAGAAATTTGACGTTAGGATTGCTGAAATAAGGAAACTGACTACAGAGACTCTCACCGACGTCGCAGAAATCGGTTTGAGTGACTTCTCAAAGGCCCTTGCTCAGAACCCTGACGCCGAATGGGCAGATTGGCAACGTCTTCATAAAATGAAACTAGAAGTTTTTGATGCTAAGTCAAGTATCGAACTTGCTGCCCTGAAAAACAACGATCTTCCGGTTGTCGTTGATACTATACTGAAAGAGCTCTATGAAGTAGCAGATTCTGCTCTCAAAGAGCTGGATCAGCTCAAACCTGTTTTGAGCACTGAAAATTCAGCTGATACAGTGGTGTATACTACTACAGCTACTAGTATAGTTACTGAAGTTGTTACGAAGGATTCGTTTGTTACTATTACCGTTAGTGAAGTGCCAGAGCTCAGTTCGAGTGAGGCAGAGAAGGCAGATTTTGAACCTGAAGATATTCCAGAGAGATTTGCCTCTGTGGAATATGAAGAAATAGTTGTTGACCAAACTCCAGATAAACGTGATGAAGTCGAAAATACAGAGGAAACAGATAAGAGTCCTGAGCAGTCTGAAGAGTATTCTGAAACTGACGCCGATGCGCCTGAGCCTATACCTGAGCCGGAAGATAGGTTTGACTCATATGGAGAGGTTCATGTTGCTGAAGAGCATGTCGAGAGTAAAGGTTCTGAAGAATACACAGAGAGCGAAACGGAACCGCCATTTGAAACGTCCGAAACGGAAATCTCTGAACCTTCCGAAACTGCTACTCCAGCAACTGTGACTGAAGGCTTTGATGTGTATTCCACGATTATAGAAGACGATGCCGATATTATGTCAGAGACATCTGATTTTGAGGCTGCGTTATCTGAGACATTGAGCTCTGAAAGGGAAGAGTCGACCGAAGCATTGGGGGATTATGAAGAGATTGACGCTTCTGAAGCTGGTGAAGAACAGAACGGCATATAGGCTTGTTTGCGTTGATACTTAATGATAATGAACGACCCTGAGCACGTTATTGCAGAAAGGTTGATGTGCTGTGATGTACTTTGATGTTTGCAATGAACAAATTCCCATATATTAGTTTAATTATTTGCTTTACTTACTTCTTTGTACACATTCAAGTCGTTACGGTGTCCCAGCTGTCGATGACCTGGTCGGCAAACCATTTGTCTGCGCCACCTATGACGCTCCAGGTGTCGCCAGAGCGCAAATCAAAGAGGTAAGCGCTTTCGATTTTAATGAAACTCAAAGAGGGCTGGTTATCGAGCAGGTCGCACACGAAATGGCGATATCTCAGCCAGTCCTGGCGCTTGTCGCCGACAAAAGAGCCCTGTCCGAGAAAAGATGGGCCTCCATCCGAAAAGAGGTCAAGGTAGCGGAGTGCGCGCAAATCCTTTAACATGCTCGGGTCAGAGAGGAGCATTGCCTTGAGCAGTACGCGCAGTCCTTCGAGTTTTCTGCATTTTTTAATACATGCGAGGATATCGGCGGGTATGATTTTGGCGCGGTCGGCAAATCGAGACTCCTCTGCGGACTCTAAAGACAGTTTTCTGAGTGACGAGGCATTCTCGTCAATAGCTGCCAAATACGCTCTACATGTCTGTTCCCACGACACAGTTATTGCGGCATCATGGCTTTGTGTGTCATGTATCTCGTCTTTCTGGGCTCTGATCCGATACTCGGTCCATCTTATCTTAACGTTGAGAGACTCTAGTCCGTGCTGTGCAAACGAAGCAATATAAGCCGGAACGGTGTCTCGCAGGCCCGACTCTGACCAGTCTATGTGCAGTGAGGAGACGTTGGGCGTTTTGCCTGCCATTTTGTCAAGAAAGGACTCACCTCGCGGTATTTCGAGGCTATCTGGATTGTCAGGACGCTCACATATGTTGACGAGCGAAAGGCTTTCAAGCGCATCGAGAACGAGAATATCCATAAGTCCCTCTGCGTCTTTCGGGTGGATAACGGAGCCGTCTATGCCGAACTTGCAGAGTCCCAATCGCCTACCGGTGGCTGAGTCGCGGTACGCATTGATGAAGTTCTCTAGTGCGCCTTTACGCTGTGATTCGTGGTCGTGTATCCGCGTTGACGACGTCATGTTACCAAAACAGAGGCAGCGGCTGACGACCATGTCGCGCCCCAGGTTCAGTGTAACGAGTTTAGGGGAACGCGCGAGCAGCTGACCGACTATCGATAAATTATCTGGATTGGTGAAGGACCGCAGTTCGAAATGCAGCAAGTTGGGGAAATCCAGTCTGGACGCCATAGCGGCAAGACACGCCTCGAGCGATTCGGGGATCTCTAAAGATATTGTAGTCAGTGAATTCATGCACTGTCCAATATTACACGTAACCATAAGTGGAAATGACACCTGCGGAGAACATTTCCATACTAGCGACTGCAGTTTAGGCAGCAGCGGTATCATTGCCGACATGTACTGTTTGAACTCGTGTGATGTCATATCTGGCAGTTTGTAGCATTCGAGGTGTCGAACGAGAGAATGCGTGCCATTGTCGATATTTTTAAGCGTCCTAACGCATCTCTTTAGCGCGAGTGAGTTTCGCACCACGGTTTTAAGAGAATGCAGCATTTCCGGCCCGCTGCATTCAACCGTCTTATCGCTGTGCTTGGACATGATATGACCAACATCAGCGCTGTCAATGTAACTCTCCCTAGAATCAATGACAATCGCCTTGTACAGTCGCGGTACCGAAGCGCGAGCAAGCCTTCTGCACGTTAAAGCAAGCCGGAACGCGTCCGCCTGTTGACAATACTCGGCTATCAGCTCCTGTACCTCTAACGGCAATATCGCGAGCATAACGCCTCTGTTTCCGCTACAACGTTAACAGCAAAGCTGGAGTCCTGCGCCTTTGCCTTAGTAATTGCAGCAAAATTCAAACCGCAAATAACGCTGTCAGAACCGACTGCGCACAAACAAGAATGCAAAAGCAACGTTGCTTCCGAAACTGTCTGGCCTTTAGATTATATAACCCGCTTACGTATAAGGTTCAGGGGAATTTTAAGGTTAATCTGATAAGGGTCAGGGTACTCGCAACATTCCGGAGAAGCTTTTTTTTTCCACGCATTGTCTACAGCGTGTTCATTCAGCAGAATGCACCTACGGCTGTAGCTGCTTTCGTTAGTCCAAGTATTAGTTATCTACAAATGTACGTTATTCATGTACATAAACAAGCGAGAGTCGAGCTTTCAGCCTGGAATGTGTGCATATTTTGAGTCATCGTAGGAATAAGGTTGTGGGTGCAATGAAAGCTTAAGCTATAAACGCACTTGCATCGAAAATTCAATATTTATTCTTCCGTGGCAGTAAATCGAATCGGTACAGGAAATATCGGCAAGTTTAGGCGATAGCCCAACGACTCGTTTCTTGTTCCGTACAGAATGGCATGTCAATGGTATCGATAATGATGTCTCCACACAGAGCACACTCCGAGGCTATTAGCGCGTCCAGCGCTTCTGACTCGTTTCCTCGAAGATACTCTACTCTGAGAGTTTGCAGCTTGCGTTGCATCGCTTTACTGGACCGCTCCATCGTCTGCTCAATTAAGCACGTAACGTGGAACGCATGCTGGCAGGGAAACACATAGAATTGTTCAGAGAGCAGGGGGTAGCGGCATAATCTGCAACTCTCCCCGGGTTCGACAATCACGTACCTTTGCGACAGTTCGTTCAGACTGTCAACAGCCCGCTTCTCGCTGATAGTAACTTCTTCAATCTCAGATTTCAGCTGTTCTAACTCCTTATTGTACTTCTCTAGAGACTCGCATATATCGTCCTTGAATTCTCGAATGTCGATCCAGCCAGGAATCAGCGGCAGCAGCTCTGCGATCGTGAAACTCTGATATTCGTGCATCAGCGCCAGTATTTTTGAGATCCCACTTCCGGATTCTTTCGACTGCTCAATTATGTGCTGCACGATCTTCAGCCAAGTACGCTTTTTCCGCTCTGAGTCTTCCGTCTGACGTTCAGCAGACAGTATGGCAACATCCAGATTGTTGTGCGCCAATGCAAGGTCCACTGCTTCTTCATATTTGTCGAGAAAAGTGTATATATAGGCGCACGATTTAATTCTTTGGTATTTTAGCGTAATCTGCAGACCGAAATTCGGGTCGTAATGAGGTTCTCTACCTTGAGATTCAAGGTATTCAAGAAGCGCATCTTCGTTGTCCCCTTCGACGGAGGCATAAATACCCAGCAGGACGTTGTGTATCTCTGTGCTCGTACTGTGAAGAGTTTCGGTCACATGTCGCAAATACCGAATTGCCTGCTTTCGGGCGTTCACCGGGACAGTTGAAGCGCCTTGCAGTGTCATGATAGCCGGCAAGAGTCTGCTGGGGTCAAGCTCAGGAAATCGCATCCACAGAGCCACTGTCTTCTCTGGCGCATTGGAGAGCAGCACTGTAGCAAATCTGTATATGATAGACATGTCCTCCTGTTTCAACAGGACAGATAAGGCGTTATCCCAGTTGCCTAATCGCACCCAATGGGAAATAATGTAGTCATGGTCTTTGAATATGTTTGCGCACTCTAGAAGTTCGTCCTGCCGGCCGTGTTCGGCCAGAATCTGGTACGAAGTCTGCTTATCGATGACTGGCTTATTCTCTGTCAAGAAAGAGAAGAATTCTTTCCGTGTTTCTGCCAATAGTGTGGAGTAAGTGGCAGCATCTGTCTCTGTAGAGTCGGACCTGAAACTGGCAGGCACTTCTGTGGAAGAAGCAAGTTCTTCGAGACGGTTCAGTCGTTCTATGTAGAGTTCCATGATCCAAGTTGCGAGAATTGTTCGTTGTGACACGGCAGACTTACTGAAGGTCGACATTTTAGCGTGTAGATACTCAGCTAGAGGATCATACTGTTGGTTTTCTATGAACGTAGAAGCAACTTCGGCCAGCCGCTTAGAAGATTTGCCAAGCAAAGCGGCGACTTGCAAATAAAGCTTTCGGGCGAGCATTTTCTCGCCTATTGCGACTATGGCCTCGTCTTTTTCTGCTGGAGGTTTCTGTTCAACTAGAGCAAGCGCAGAGTCGAATTTTTCCATGTCGAGCAGAACCCGCCATACGTCGCGATCTTCGTTCGATGCAACGAGTTCATATATATTCTGGGCGGAATAGAACCAGAAAGTACCAGAGCGCTGGTCTGCACACATACCAATGATGGGATCGGAAGAGTCGGGAAAAGTTTGCGAGTAGACAGTTTGGCCATTGAGAAGGTTTGTAGCGGTGATGGTGTTGTTTGAGAGTGCTATGAGATGGTACTGCGTGAGGATAGCTGAGGAGTAAGGGGCCTTAGAGGCGAGCGAGCGGTGCTGGAGGGATTTTGTCGAGAGGAATATCTGGCCGTTTGGTGAAGGGTCTAGCGGGCCGTACGTGATGGACTTGTCGTGAGCGTAAGCGAAGTATGAGTGATGATCTATTGGAGAGATGTTTGTTGAGTAGAAAGGTGTGTGGGGAGCCTGGTAGCTGAGAGTGACAAGTTTCTGGTTTCCTTCAGCAATTGAGGCGTAAAGATTTTCCATTCTGCCCTTGGGCACTGGACCCTTCCAGCAGTAGATAGCCGTTGCAGTGTAAGCGATGACGGTGGCATTCCAAGAATCAGAGTTAGATATCTGAGCTATGAGACCGACGATGGCAGGGTTTGCAGCAGTATTAGGGGCAGAAAAAACGTGGCGAAGATAGCGGTCTTCCTTCTTGAAGTAGTCCGGTGAGCTGGATATGTATGTTTCGTAGATATCGCCACTGGCGGTTCCAACGAGGATCTCGTGGGTAGAGTCGGTAGGCGCGAAGGGGTTCCATGCGACAGCAGTGACATCGAGGGTGGCGAGACGGGCAAGCGGGCGTGGAGTGCGAGCCGGGTCGGAGAGGTGGACGTAGTAAGTTTCGGACTCTGCAACGACAAGAAGGTGGCAGCCGGAGACGTCGAGGAAAGCGCGGCGGAGTGTGTCCTTGATGTGAATCTGGTTTACTGTCTGGGGCTGATCAAGGTCGATATAGAGGACTTTTGCGGGGAAGACCATGCAGAGAATGTTCGAAGCGACGAGCAGCTGGAGAAGGTTTGCAATGTCGAACTGGAGCGCGACATGCTCTACGGCGAACAGGTCCATTGTGTGGTGGTCGTGAATGGCGGGTGAAAGAGGGTGGAGATATAAGGTGGGCGCCATGCAAGGTGGGAGGGAAGGTCACCCTTCGCCATCGACGCAGCGGACAATGAAGCTCGCTGCCTGGACGAACGACGACGTCGCTGATTGGCTGCGGACGCAGAACTACGGATACGTTGACGAGTTCAAAGCGCACAAGGTAGCTGGCCGGCACTTGGCGCAGCTGAATCTAGCGCTGCTAAAAGAGATCGGTGTACTATCTGTAAAGGATCGTGTACGGCTGGTTTCTGCTCTGGCGCAGCTTGTAGAGTCACAGCAAAGGTCAGCGAATGCTGGGTTTGTGTTTCCAGATGGCCAGCACGTCGATGTCGACGTTGACGGCTGTTTCGACGCATTGTCGATCAAGAAACGTGCTTTGCGTGCCAACAACCTCCACGACCAGCCAGACATGTACTCCGTCTTTGTCCTGTCCGCGCAAGGCCCTCGCATGATCGCCGACCATGAGCTCGTTGCTATCTGTCACGATTCCGCCCGCAAAGAGCGCGACGCTCTGATCATCTGTCTAGCCGATCATATACCCACAGAGAAACAGTACGCCGTCGTCCGATCGAAATCCACTCGCCGCAAGCATTCCTCCTCCACCCGGATCCGCAAGTTCTTCGGCCAAAGACCGCCCTCAGAGCTCATCTCGTCTAATCTAGGCGAATACTTTCCTGAACAGAACAAGAAGGTTCTCGAACGCACAGTCATCAACTCTATACGCCACTCAGTCCGTCTTTCACGAATGAGCAGAGCCTCCATGGACAGCACAGCCGGGCCTGTCTCCTACTTTCTCTCCAGTCCGAACCCCACTGTCGGCGACAACTGGTTCAATGTCGCCTCTAGACCGCTCTCTGTCGCCAGCGGCAAACGCTTCTCTGCTGCTACCGCAGGTATGCTGCCCGCGATCCCAGATGCTCCTTCGGACACGCAGCCCGCCGACCGCAACTCCTTCAGCACACTCATCAACAGACTCTCGCTCAACCTCGAAGATGGCATCAGCGCACTGGACCTCGTCGAGGAAGACTTTCCCGACGACGGCGCTGACAACGCTGACCCTTCTGCTGCGCTGCGCTGGATTAAGGGCAGCGTTATAGGCTCTGGCTCTTTCGGCACTGTCGTTCTCGGAATGAACGTCAACACTGGCGCGCTTATGGCTGTCAAGCAGGTAGAAGTGCCCTCAGGTTCCGTCCAGGGCGAGAAGCGCCGGCAAAACATGCTCGACTCGCTCCGCCGCGAGATCGAGCTCCTGCGCGATCTCGACCACGAAAATATCGTCAAATACCACGGCTCGACATGGGACCAGAACGTGTTTAATATCTTCCTCGAATACGTCCCTGGTGGGTCTGTTGCCTCGCTGCTGAACAACTACGGCGCGTTCGAAGAACCCTTGGTGCGCAACTTCGTGCGACAGATCCTTTTGGGGCTCGCGTACCTGCACAACCGCGACATCATCCACCGCGACATTAAGGGCGCAAACATACTTGTCGACAACAAGGGCGGCGTCAAGATCGGCGATTTCGGTATATCGAAGAGAATGGACAAGGACCTGCTCTCCCCGACGAGAAATCGTGCATCCTTGCAGGGATCTGTGTACTGGATGGCGCCCGAGGTCGTGCGTCAAACACGCTACACCAAGAAAGCGGACATATGGTCGTTAGGGTGCCTTGTTGTAGAAATGTTTACAGGGATGCACCCATTCCCGGAGTTCACGCAGATGCAGGCGCTGTTCAAGATCGGCCAGTCATCGTCACCTGCGCTGCCCGAAGACATATCACCTGAAGCACATGCATTTCTTGAGCTGTCGTTTGCCTTAGACCACACAAAACGTCCAGATGCCGACGAGCTGTTGAACTTACCTTTCTTAGAGCCTCTCATCACTAACTAGCATAGAAATACATTAACTGCATACTCAAACTCTATTCTCAACCGAATCTACGGCTACAACTAGCTACTAACACCAACAGTTTTAAAACAACCATATCAATACAATTAAAAAAATGCAGAAAAAAAATGAAAAAGAAAAGAAAGCCAACAAAAAGAAAAGAAAGAAAAAAGTGATTTACAACCAAAAGAAAAAGGGGAAAAAACAAAAAGTAAAGCGTCAATCAGAAGTGGTAAATGAAAAATAAAGTTTCGCCCCATTGTTGATTGTTGACGTGGTCACAGCTGCACAGTTCGCCATTGTTTTTCGATAGCAAATATATCTAGCCGCCTTTCGGCACTGGATTCAACGTCAACGAACTTCTGACCAATGAGAGATTATCCAGGCCCGAAACTACTCCAGTGAGCAAGCTACTTGTGTCGAAAATTAACACTATACGCACCGGCACATACGTAGTAGGAATATCCACATTCGGATCCCAGGTATAGGTGCCCAAGAAGCTGCTCCAACTAGATGGAGAACTAGCAGTGACTGATCCACCGTCTCCTATTTCGTTTAGGTTGCTGCATGTGGCTGCCCCTTCACCAACGAACACATATCCTTGTGGTGCTGCGTTGAGATTGTTAACTGAAATGCTGCTCAAAGTCGTCTCAAATATATCGGAAGCTGCTCTCACATATGCCAGTGCCTCGTACACATACGAGTTTCCTCCAAAACTTGGTAATAGCACCCTGTCAAGTGTCCGGTATTCGCCATTTGCAATTTGCGATTGAGTCCAGCTTCCTACCGTGTCGGTGTAACTTGCTGTCCATACAACTAGAAGGGCTCCGGGTGGAGTAGTAGAGCAGGTCAATCCATCAGGCTCGGTACTAATTGAGGGAACACTTGTGTCCGTGCCAGTAGGTACTCCCGTGTCAGTTCCAGTGGGTACGCCAGTATCAGTTCCAGTGGGTATACCCGTGTCAGTGCCCGTGGGTACACCAGTGTCAGTGCCGGTTGGTACACCAGTGTCAGTGCCGGTTGGTACGCCCGTGTCAGTGCCAGTTGGTACTCCGGTGTCACTCGCACTAGCTGATGGTACAACGGGTTCGCCTTTCGGAACTGGATTCAAAGTTAAAGAGCCTCGTACCAGCGATAGTCCATCCAGGCCAGACAGCACTCCTGAAAGAATATTATCCGGACTGTACGTCAGAACTATGCGTACCGGAACATAGACTGTTGGAATTTCAACCTCAGGATCCCATGTGTAACTTCCTAGAAAACTGGACCAATCGGACGGGCTACTAACGGCAACTGTTCCACCGTCTCCTATTTCGTTTAGGCTGCTGCATGTGGCTGCCCCTTCACCAACGAACACATATCCTTGTGGTGCTGTGTTGATATTGCTAACTGTAATGCTGTTCAAAGTCGTCTCAATAAAATCCGAAACTGCTCTCACATATGCTA